>JBBJLR010000002.1:15311662-15338011 GCA_037577145.1 Brachypetersius gabonensis | reverse complement strand
TAAATGCTGTAAATGTAAATGTAATGGACTCTGAGCATTCTGAGGTTTTATCGTTTTCGTCAATCCAACATGTAGATTGGAAACCGGCTGTGGACTGCGCTTGTGTCATGGGTCAAGTGAAAGGTTATTGCTCCAGTGGTGGAAAACTCCGTTCCAAGTGCAATATGTAATATGAATTTCTGGGGCAGTCTCTATTTTGTAAATGGTGCAAGAATCAGTGCAAAAGAACAAACACTAGATACATGTACATATCTGTTGCAGACAAATCAGATGAATAATGATTAAGTGTGCTTCTAATAATAAAAATACAAATTTTGCACAATATTAATAGTTTTTAATAAGAAAATACATTTTTCTTTTAGAAGTTGACACACGCTCAGGCACTTGTTGCACTTATCCAAGCTGTTGCAAAATGTAATCTGAAAGAATATTCATACTCATATATAATACTTGAATCAAAAACATCTTAAATGGTATAAAATCACAGGTAAATTATTTCAGCGAAGAAAGAGTGATCCTCACATTGGTTTTTCTGCGACAGCGTGAAAGGTTGAGGTACAGAGAGACTCGCAGTTCTCTAAATGCCTTCTGCTCTTCACCAAAGCCCTCTCTGGGAAACTTCCTCAGAGCATACTGATACCTCTGAGCTGCCTCCTTCATCTTACCTCTCTATAGAGAGACAGATATAGAGAGTGAGGGTGGTATAGAGAGAGCAAAAATACAAATGTGAGCATTTAGAACAAGAGGTGAACAGGTAAGGAAAGACAGAGGAGTAGAAAGATTAAAAAAACAAAAACAAAGTAGTCATATAATCCATCTGTTACAGTATGTACTTCACACACTCCCTCTGCATCAATCACTTATTCCAGCGTTGTCCTCGTTCTGACACAAAACTCAATCTCTTAAATGTCACACATCAATCACATACATATGCTCTTCATCTTCTTTTCATTTCACTCAATTCTTTCTCTGATAAGAATATAGCAGTTTTTTTAACTCATGGATTAGAGGGCCAAACAGAGATAAGCCAACTGAAGATAATAAAGCCTCATTTTTATTTTAATTAGGACACATAGATGAAAGCTGGGTTGGAGAATCATTACCATCAAACCTTTTTGCTTTGGCTCTCTGCTGTATTAAAGATCAAATTTTGTTCAAACGATGTTTGTGAGAAACATGTTATGAACCTGAGGTGTTCAAGTGTCTGAACTCAAGCAAATATATTCAACAAGTACATTTGAGTTGACAAGTAGGAGTACTAACTTTTACAAGTAAAATCTCCCACTGAAAATGGGAAACACATTATTCACACATCCTTAGACACTAGTCAAGGCTTTTCTCTTCCATGCTTTTACCTTGTAAAGCAGATTTCCCTCTTCCATAAGCTTTTGTAGCAGGATGATGAGGATGTCAGGCTTAGAAGTGGCCATCGCCCAGGCTGCGTTACCTAGGTTACAGAGTTGGGGAGAGACAGAAGGTGAGTCGCTCAACCCTTCAAATACTAAGCAGACAAAATCTCACTTTGATACTTTTAAAGTTACCTAATGACTGTACCTGTTCGATCATAAGGAGATGTTCTGTAGCCTTATGAGAGGTTTTATTGAAAGCAGTTAAGAGAGGGGAAAAGTGTGAAACAGCATAGAACGAAAGACATGCAAAGAGAAATAAAAAACAGTGCAGCAAAGAGAATGACATCTTGAATCTGAGTACACTGCATGCAGTATTTTTATAGGTTTGATTCTAGTTATTTTTATATAGACCATAAACTCTAAAAATGAGCTATACCCAAGGCTGTGTCTTTAAAGAAACCACAGTAAACAACACAAGTATGGGGAGAAAGGCTGGGAAATAGCCTCCAGTTACACACACTGCCTCATAGACTCCAGCTATGCATGGAGGTTTATTAGCACGTTGTCCTATTTATTATAATCCTAAATACTGAGGTTTATGAGGGCAATATGTGTGAATGGGAATCATTACCTGGTTATGTAATGCTCTCATTTTCAGGACCATTATAAAGCCAGGGCAACTCAGCAGTGGCCAAAAGGCTATTGTTAATGGTCAGTGTTGCTTTTGTGTGCATGTGTGATTGATTGTGTCACAGAGAGAAAATGCACCACTGTTCTCCTTATCTCGTTAGCAGATGTCTGGAAATGCAGTCATGAGTGATCTGCTTTCTTCAACCACATGTTGCAATACATGGCGAGTACAACTACTTTTTAGGAATTCTGTACTTATTTGTCAGTATGTTACATGTTTTGTTAGGATACAATAACGTAATATATTTAAGATTGTTGGTACCATCACTTAAGAAAAGAGTTCCTTTTAGACAAATGTAAATGTGTATCATAAGACTATGCTCACCTAGTTTCGCCCCTTTCTTGAGTAAAGTGACTACTACTGAAGTGTTCCTGCAGCCTATTGCCCGATCCAAAGGCCTCATGCCACTGTAGTCCACATGCTCAATTACAGCTCCTCTCTCCACCAGATAATGCACCTACACACAGAGTACAACATATTAACATTCTACTGGAATAATACATAATAGCTGATGAAGAAACAGTTATTCATGCCCTAACCAACATTTCAGAGAAAAATCGGCAAAACACAGTATTCAAACAGTCATGTATAGACATTAAAAAGCGCAGTCTCCTAACACATTTTTACAACATAAATTTTCATGTACTTAACATCAATAACAATACTACATTAAATAAATCTTTTTTTGTTCTTTAATTTACATAGCTAACTACGCACAAGTTATCTCAACAGCACTAATTAATGAAATAAAAAGGTGAATACTGTTTCCGAAAATGGCCTGCAAGGGTGTTATTATTCCACAGCTGGTGTAAATGCAGCAGTTTCCAGGTAACTTACAATCTCTGCGTCTCCATAAAATGCAGCCAGGTCCAGAGGAGTTCGCCCGTTCTTGTCTGAGTGGTCTATGACTGCACCATTCTCTACCAGGAACTGAACTACGTTCTTATGTCCTTTCAAGCACGCCCAGCTCAGAGGTGTTAACCCCTCCTTATCCACCGATGTTAAAGAAGCACCTAGGAAACAAATTTCATATCAGAAACTACAGACAGGACTATGGTCTGAGTTAGAAGCAAGGTCAATAAAACTTAAAAATATATTTATATCCCACAAATGTTGTACATGTTCTGTATGTAAACTACACAGTTAAGCATAAATTCTTAACCCTTTCAGTCCCCCTGAACTATAATTTTCACTGGTTACTGACCTTTAGAGAGGAGGAATTCCACGGTGCTGAGGTGACCCTCACAAGCCGCCACCATCAGCAATGTGCGTCCCTGCTTATCACTCCCATTCACATCTGCACCATGCTGCAACAACATATCTGCTATCTGACATAGAAAGATGTAAAAGAAAGAAAACAATAAATTAGCACAATTGTCCAGTTTAACCCTGCCATCTTGGTCAACAGACAGGTGTGTATGCTCACTGACAGACGGTATAGGCAGATAAACATTAGTCATGTAGAAATCCAGATAATTCCAGTGGGTTCATCACATATATCTGTCAGTTAATGTGATCACATGATAGTGTTTGAATTAAGTGTGCTAATGTGACTCACCTGCCAGTGTCCCTGTCTCACTGCACAAAAGAGTGCACACATTCCTCTTCTGTTCACCTGCTGCACCTGCGCACCCTCCTCCAACAAGTAACTACACACATCTATCTTCCCTCGGCCTGCGGCTGCAGTTAGAGCTAGATAATGAAACGACAATCATGGAAGATTTTTTAATGAAAGAAGCAATAAGACAAATGAAACGCTGCTTAATGCAAATTGTAGTAAGTGCAAAAAAGCTGCTTGGGCCTGGATTGAGAACGGCATGACTGGTTTGTTGGTGTTAAGAGAAAAGGGAACATTTAAAAACTGGGAGCAACACTTCCTTTGGGCCATCAGACTCCTCAGTCAGAAATGAAATGTAAGCTTTAACCCCCCCACCCCCCCCTACACACAGACAACCAAACTGCTTCCTCTCCTAACACATTTCATATACACTGAACTGTTCTGCCTTAAACAAATAACTTGCACCTCAACTGCTAATGTAAATATCCGTTATTAATTATATACTGCACATCCTCTGTCCTGTTGCTGCTAGTATTTCTATTATTTATGCGTACAACATAATTGACAAATCCACTTTCTCACATCTTAATAGAGAGCATGTGTTTCACTTCTGCTTTGGGGGTATTTATCAATATACCCCCAGTGATGTCAATCCTAAAATTTTAGCAAATGTTTAAAATTTTGCAAACATTTTACATAATGCCAAATAAGAATTGAACGTACTTTTTTTTTTACCATTGTATGCAAGTGATAAGGTACAAGCTTTAAGTGGCCAACTCTTACAGGTGTTGCCTTTAGTCCTTGTGTGACCCCAGCAAGTGATCCACCCAACCAGAACCCATTCACTTCTTACCCAATGAACACGGTGAACACACAGAAACCACTGCTTGATGTAATTAACAATGGCAAAACTGTGAAGGACAAACACCATCGGCCTTAAACAAAACAGTAATCATTTAACTTAAAATATTCAATATTTAACTTAATGGACTAAATAATAATAATAATTTAAAAGCAAGTTTTAAGTTATACAAATATTTAGTCCAAGACTGGACCTGCCAGAAAATCCTACCCATTTAAGACATTAGTGAATATGTTCTTAAGGCAGTCAGTGACTGTGCAGAATGGCACGGTACACATTGTATTACTACTGCCCTTGCAGAACTAAAGGGAAAACATGCAACGGTTAGGTTGCTGAGTTCTGTTAGTAATTGCCCAAAATTATCTTAGAGATTTACTGTTTTATACATCTCAATCTGAGAGTAGAACCTGCTGAAGGATAAAAGGTGCAGTCAAAGCTGGAAAGGTTAAGTGATGCTGATCCAGAGATGGAAATCCATGTGTGGGCAAAGGATAACAGATCTATCTGTCAGTGTGAGTCAGACCAGCAAATCCATCAAACACTTCAGAGAGTTGAGAGAAGGAGTGACAGGCTGTCATTCAGCTCCCGCTGCACCACCCTGTCCTCTTTACTCGCTCTCTCAAAATGTAGGTCTAGGTCATTTCAAGTGCTTTACTCTGAGTACATCATTCAACTGTAGATTTCTGATGACAGTAAAATTCCAAGATAGGAGACCCATCTTATACCCCGTTCCTATCATGCCCCCAATCCAGTAGCATGCAACTGTATTCCCTGCAATGATGGATGCCGCTAAACCACGCTTGCTACAACATTGCAGTCAAACACTGCACCCTATGTGTACATTTTTGTTTCTTGATGGGAGCTTTTCATCATTTAAAAATTAATCTGGCAGTAGCTGAACTAGACAAAAGCAATACATAAATCCATGAGGCAACTGAAATATGAAATTTGCCATCAGCAAGTTTTACAACGAAGTAATTTATTTAGCATAAAGGAATGAATGAATAAGTGTACTACTAATTTATCAGCATTAATCCACATTTATAGCACCATGTCACAGCAGAAACTGAAAAAGACCGGCAACCATAACAGTCTCCATTTAATGCACATCTTCATAATAAAGCCTTTTTCCATTCATGTGGTGTTTCTATCCCAGGCATATATAGTATACTCAGTACTGTATTCATATAAAGTAAAATGCTGCTGTCAACATAAGACAATAATACTGCAAAGTCAAATTGATTTGCTTTTACTGGGAGAATGATTTGTTGTCAGCAGTACCAACACCAAATTATATTCCGTTTCCCAGCTGTATACTGGACATATCTGCATAAATAAAGACATTATTCTTTTGTGGCTGGTGTGACATATGGAATAATATTTCTGAGGCGAGCTGTTATCTGAGCTGTTACATCATGAAAAGCAGTAAACATATGGTTGTGGACAGAATTCTATTTTAAGGAAGAAGAAATATTTCTGAATAAAACTGATTATTTTTTAATTCCATTGCATTTTTAATTATCAGCTCAAGCCTGAGTCAAGGTAGCACATTTATTGTAACCTTTAAGTTCTGTAATTATCCAATTCATACATTCCATTTTTTTTACATTCCATTTTTTTTACATTCCAACTACATTAACTGGTTTTCCAACACCTACAGCCCCCAACATGTATCCCGGACCATGCCTCCATGCTCTGGTAAGGAAGTGATGAATCTTTTTTTGTAACATTACAGAAAAACATCAGAATTGTATTGTGAAAGGGCAGGAGGACTGAAGCACTGAAGAATGTCACTGTACTCACTGAGGCAGGCAATTAGGCCCCAGTGTGCATTAATTAAATGCCATGCTGGGTAACAGAGCATCGCTCTAAGAATCGGGTCATTGCAGCCAGGACGGGTGGAATGGGGACACCTGCTAAAGAGGGCCAGCAGAGTGGATGCGCAAAGCATTGACAGGGCCCTGATTCATTCATTTGGTGAAAAGAAATTTAAGGCTAAATGGTTGCGGGAAGCAAGCAGCCATGACCATTATTATTCACAGTAATGCGCTTCTGTCCAGGCTGGGCTTGATGGCTTGGTTAAGGAGGCACAATGCATTGGATTCAATAAAAAAAAAATAATTTAAAAGCATTATTGGAATATGATCAACAATACCTCTCAAAAGTAACATCATTTCAAAAACATCCACACAACATTTTGGCAGCTTGCATGCATCAGACTGGTTTTGTCGATTGGCTCTCAACTCTACATTTCAGACATTGCGACAAAGGAGCTTTAAAACAAGTTTTGTGGCCCTCTACAAGGTCTGCTATTGGATTTATCACACATTTAACATGAAGCACTTTTGATTTAGAGCTAGTGTTTTGTGGGTCTTAAACAGCAGAGGATGTTAAACAGGCAAATGATGAGAAGCTTAACACTTGGGAAAGCAATGTTTTTTTCCTTGAATATTTTGTTAGAAAAACAATGTTGCTCTATACATTTTTTCTTATTTTTAACATTATTTCTAGAAATTAGCTAAATTATTTGTCAATGGAATAAGATCATTTCAATACATTAAATTAAAACAAGTGTCTAGGAATAGGCTGAATATCTAATCATATCTAATATTAATAATCAAACTCAATTAGAAATATTAGATTTTTTAACACAAATTATTTCACTTGCAAACGTAATTTACGTAACTTTTTCAGCAGCTATAGCTACCCAGTTTAAAAGTTGGGGTCCCTGAAGATCAACTGACCTATATCTAATTGCTATTTGATCATGAGACAGTGAGCTGTAACTGAAGAATGACCACAGTGAGACTATTGCTCCCGTCCTCTCCATTCTGCTGCAATCACACAGTCCTTGCTGGAGTTCAGTGAAGATGAGCTGCCAAATGTCTAATAGAGCAACAGGGGAATTCACACACTAAACCCTGAGACCCAGTTTATTCAAGTGGTTGCTAGCTAAAAGAGGTACAATAAAATGCCACATAAGAATGAAAAAGTATTCCCAACCTCATATGTAAACTAGAAGGAAATGGGTCTCAGCTGTAAGGGCTATTTTAGGTACAGGAGCAGTGGGTGGTGGAGGTTGTATAGTTTTTGTGACAGTGTAGTTTAATAAGCTAATCTGTCAAAGCTCTTATGTTAGTGAGTGCACAGCTTCTCACACAATGAATATCCAAACGTCCCAGCTGAGTTAAGCACCCTCCTGCTTGCTGTTCCTATCTCAGGCTATACACACACATGCTAACTCAGATTCACACCACAACCCCACATTACACAAACCTTGAAGGGATACAAAGTTTGTGAAGTGTGTGTGTGTGTTTTGTGTGGGTGAAATAATCAAAACATACCACATATTTTAATGTATTCTCTTTATGCTTGAAGGCCTTGGTCTTTATTGTATCTAGCACACATCTCTGTGACTTCAGGCAGAAATCCACTTAACTCTCTTGTAAGCAGCTATGAGTCACACAGGAACAACAGGAAGGCCTTTATGTGCTATCTCACATTCACTCTCATTCTAAAGCCTTAAACCTTTCTCCAGCCAGCTGCAGAGTCATGAATCTCCTATGGGTACATTCAGACAGCCATTTTAAACTTTCTACATGTTGACACAATTACTCTAACATGCATGCACACACATGCACAGACACACCCATACAGAGAGGCAAGGACAACTGCCCTGACCGACAGTTACATTTTAAAACATAGGTTGTCCATGAGTCTCATGTTCATAGATCTTTCATTTTTTCTCTAAAAGCAACCAAAAGTCTACCCGTGTGGTTGTTACTCAGGATGTATGATCAAAGGCCCTTTATCCACAATGCAGAGGGAAAAACTACAACTGAAACTCAGAAAACAAGTTTTAAAAGAACTAAAACCTCTGTTGGCCCAGAGCTGTTTTGATTTTGGTGGTGCTAGCTCAAAAGCTGAAAGAGCAGCAAATCAGTTCTGTGAGCAGAACAGTAATGAATGGAGGCCTAGGGAAATGGGTGATCAAAAACAAAAGATACATGAATATGTTAGCAAAAATGAGAACATAAAAAAGAAAATGTTTTAAACTTCTCAGCAGGCTTTTTGAAACTTCTTATTGGCCTAAAACCAAGAAACTTATAAGATCTATTTTCAGTAGTGCTGAACACACAGTAAGAATGACAAACACTATATCTATCTATCTATCTATCTATCTATCTATCTATCTATCTATATATATATATATATATATATATAGTATTTCTCATGTTTATTATGAAGTGAAATTTTCTGCCACTCTAAGGAGTTTTAAGACCATTTAATTTTCCAAGATACAATTTTTTTGCAGTGAAAACAACATAATCATGAAGTCTATGTTACTGAATTCTCTTATAGTAGCCTCTCAAAGCTCAGTTTGGAATGGCCAGAACCACTCAGCAAACTAACAGGCCAAGCAGCGGAAGAAGATGAGAAACATGAGTCCAGAGACATCCATTGCCAAGGAAGCAAGATAGTGTACCAAATCATCGAAGATTAGTGAAGCAGCAGTACAGTTTCTTGAACAGTTGCAATCATGGAAAGTATGATTTGTCCTCTCAGAAAAAGAAAACTGAAAGCAACCTAAGAGTACTTTTCATCTCAATGAGACAGACAGAAAAAGAGAAGAGAGATTAAATGTCGAAGTACCTGTTTCTCCCCATAGCGTATCGTGAGAATCAATCTGCACAACCAGCTCATTTTTCAGGGCCAGTAAGCTTTGCACCACCTGCCAATAACAAACATGAATTCATTTAACAAAACTACACTCTTAGCTATAATAACAATAATAATAATAATAATAAATGATAATAATAATAGTAATAATAATCATAATCATAATAACAACAATGATAATAATAACAATAACAAAAATAACAATAATAATAATAATAATACATATGCTGAATTCTTGCACACTTTTGTGTCTTGCTTGCACTTAGTCTGTTTTGCTCTCGTGTTGCACCATGGTCCTGGAGGCATGTTATCTCATGTCAATGTGTACTGTGTGTGTATGGTCGAAATAACAATAAAACCTACTTGACTTGAAAGAGAGGGTAAAATCTCTAAATGACAGCAGACAAGAAAGCAGTAATTTTTTACTTAGAAAAAAGTCCTAGAAATTTTGTGTTTTGTGTCTTTGTCCCTAGTAATCATATGGATTTATGAAACCCCATTAACAGCACACCTGTTTTAATCTAACGAAATCTAAAATTTATTGAGCCAAACCAGGTATGTGAAAGTAACTGAAAGTAATGGAAATGATTAAGCAGACACATGGGCCCTTATAAATTATGATCTGTATTTGTTTATATTTACCTTTTTTGAATATTATCTTCTGAGATGCCTGAGACTTTTGAACAGTACTGTGTGTGTGTGCACACGCATGGGTACATAGTGTGGGTTATTAAAAGAGCCCAGCTAATCAATAGAGAGCTGCCACAGTGAGTTATAATCTCTCTGAGCTGATCTATTAATGAGACTGAAGTGCTGATGGCAAAGGAATGTGTGGTGAGGTCCTTCTGTGAGCTACTTGTTCAACCTTATTAATACCTAAGTGCTCTACTAACACACTCCCCTGCTTCCTCAAATAGTGCCACTCTCTCCCATCTAACCTGATAATGTTACACACACACACACACACACATTTATAGAGACTCTTGTAGACATGCATATTCTTTTGTCCTTTAACCCTGTGGCACCCAACCTTTTTGGGTTGGGTATAGATACAACTAAAAACAAAGTGCTTTTGCTAGCTTGTGGGCTAACTTTTTGATATCACATATTTCTTTTCCTCCAAAATGAAAGATCTTTCATATAATCAATAAAATATTTCTGATAATCAATAAAATATTTTTATTCTGTCTTTCTGTGCAGCCCGGTACCAAATGACTCACGGATCGATACCGGTCCACAGCCCGGTGGCTGCTTTAACCTACTACCACTACACTTACACTTTTAATTCTTACCAAAGTAACAACACTGTTTTCCTCTCCACGTTTCCATGTCTATCTCCCATACTCAGAATTATTAGATTTTTGGAGTTACCAGAAAATTCATGTGGTCATACATACTATGCAAACAGAATACTAGTATCTTTCTGATTAAAGCATTTCAATAAATATTTCATTTCTTTCTATCTGTGCTTTTGTGCAAATTGTGCCCTGACTGTGACAAAATATCTTAAATATTTGTATCATGTTAAATTGCAATTATATTAATTGTATGGGGTATGTATGTATGTATGTATGACTGTCATGTATTTAAAAAGAAATCCAATAACTGAATGACTTGCATTAAGATGCACAAAATGAATTACTGACAAAATCTTTTGTAGTTCTCAGATTATTCTGTACATGTAAATGTAGCCACTAGCTCTTTCACTATACTCCTTCAAGAGGTTGAAATACAAAGCCCTACAGCTTCCAGACTGCAGTCTCTCTAGCCTGTTGCCATGGCCAATCCCCCGTGGCAACCGTATCCTTATAACCCCAGCAGTGCAGAGGTAAAGCACATATTGCAGAGACATCTAGAGAAACTGGCTTTATCAGACATTACATGACTATGTACAGTGTGTGAGTGAGAGAGAGAGAGAGGGAGAGAAAGATTTACTGTTTTAAGTGTATGATGCATACAGTTTTTGTGTCTAACTGTATGTGTGTATGTGTTAGCTAAGCATTCAAAACTAAAACAAAAACAAAACAGGTAATGTTACTGTGCTGTGTTTGATTTGTGACATGTCCACTACATTTACAAACAGAGCCACTCTCACACAAGTATATGTACCCAAATACTACCTGCCTATGCTAAATTTCAGCAAGTTCACTTTCAAGGCATTATTGGCTATATCTCAAACATTCAGTTATACTTTTACCCTGAACCCTGACATAACTTTGCATATAAAAAATGTATATTAATTAATATTATATTTTACAATTGAACTAAATTAGATATAATTATTTTCCTTCCTTTCGAACATTTGTTTCATTTCCCCATAGCAATCAAATGTGCAACACAATGACAGCATCAGCTCTGAAGCTATTAGCATCTGCAGAATCTGTTGATTGAGAGCCAGAGCTAAGCATTCGAACAGTGGGTGAAAATTGTCTTCACAGAACCTAGGTTGTTAAACTGGAGCTGTAGATGTTTGCTATTGTCTCAATGAACTAAAACTGTGGATGTTAACTATGGTCTTACAAGAGTAGAGATGTGAATACGTGCTATGGAATCACTGAACTGAAACTAGCCTACGTCTGAGTTTGCATACAGCTAGTGTAAACAGCACGTGTGTGTGTGTGTGTGTGTTAGCTCACCTGCGTGTGTCCCATGCTAGAAGCGGCAATAAGGGCTTGCTGTAAAGCTTTACTCTTCAGGCTGAGGTCTTGTTGCTGATCCTCTCGGTTCCACTGCTGCTCCAGCAGATATTGAATGATGTCAGGATGCCCCCTTAGAGCTGCATGCACCAAGGAACTTTGCCCACTCTTATCCACATGATCCACCTGAGAAAACCACACGAGCCAAAAACCTTACAACACACCAGTCCAAAATATTTTTCATTAGATTTCTGTCACTTGAGTAACATTTCAAACAAATACATGTCTGAGGAAGTCACATTTATAATTAGTCTTGTACAGTACTTCAAGTTGAGGATTTTTTCAGCACTGACATGTAAATTACCTGATCTGTATGATCACTAAAAAAGAAGAGATCTACCCTATAGCCTCATATCGAGATTGGACTCTTGGCACAGTGTACGTATTTTGGTAAATTACCTTGGCTCCTCTCTTGCAAAGCAGGTTAACAAGACTCAGGTGACCTGCTGCGGCAGCATAACTGAGTGGACTCATGCTGCTCTCTGATGTTACATCAACGCAAGCTCCAAACTCCAGCAGCAAAGCGACCATTTCGTGATGGCCTAAATGCGCCTGTACACACAGCACTGGCGCATTGTTTAGCACCTCTGTCCGGTAGTTCACATTTGCCCCACCCAGCATTAGCAATCGGCTCACCTGCACACATAGGACAGAAAAGAAGAGCTCACAATACAGGCATAGCATATTATACCACAGTTACACTCAGTCCGGATCAAGTAATTCAAACACTGTGTATGATCCATAGTCCAAAGTCATTTGTTTTGCTTGTAATAATGCTATTAATTAGGAAAATAAGAAGCTCCAGTCAAACTACTAGACTTCTCCTTAACCAGTCCACGGTATGCTTTTTATGGTTTTACTTATAAAATAAAAACAAATATTGTGTTTTTATAATCTACAAATGTACACAATGTATGTACAATAGCTTTGAACTAAATTCCAAAAAACATCCATGAAACAGAGTAATTATTAAAATGCCTTTTAAGACTTCAGACTGGGAGAGACTTAATGGTGCAGTGGTTTTGCTTTTCAGTTATTTGGAGTAATTATTTTACTCCCTCTGAAACGCAACCTGCTGATCGGTAAAGCATGCTTGTCACAATGAACATTCTCATTAAGGGCTCTGGCCCAGACCGTTATATTCTGAAGCACGCTTTAATCAGGCAATATTCTTTTATATGATAACCAAATTTAATGAATAATAAACTAAGGATCAATGATACTGTAAGAAACAAAGGTGCAGAGAAACACTTAGTATCTTTGTGACAGAGAAAGAATAGAGAGTAAAATCAGGGATACAGTTTTCTTTAAAAATTGGGACTTCAGAGGTCAAAAACACCAAGATGACAGTACACAAGGTAAGAGAAGAAAAAAAGATATTTTTGCTTTAAGCTAAAAAGCATCATTTTATTTTACAATTGGCCTGAAAGCATGAAGATGGCATTTCCTGCCTCAATAACAGAGCAGCATTACAAATAAAATAAGCACAATTTACAAGAGAAATAATTTATCTCCACCATGAACATCTGCTTTTGCTTATCAAAGTAATACTAATTTAAATGGTTTAGTAATTAATTAAAGAGCCAAAAAGGCCTTTCCCTTGTTCCATAACAAGCTTGCAGCGATGTATCAGGCTAAGAGCAGTGAAGTCTTTTGCTGTGTGGGAATATCTGGAAGGTACTCCACAAGTAAGGCAGTTAATGGGAGACGCACTGTTATTCTATCACTCTGCACCATTTTAACATGCCATGCAGCAAGAAGTGAGAAGACTTAAATGCCCTCAGCATCACAACAGGAAGGAAGGAAAAAGAGTGAGTGTGTTTGAGAGATTCTTTTTTAAGGATCCCCCCCAGGATTTCTGCACTATAAAGTCATTACTGACAGGAGTTGATATATGCCATATGCCAGGTTTGTATGTACACTAACTTGATCCTTTCTGCAGTTTAGCTCCATATTTAATGTAAGCCTTGATCTGGCTTAACAATACAAGACCTAATCAAAATCTTCAGAATCTAAATACTGTCCCTGACAAAAGTCTTGTCACTTAACCAAGTTGTAGGAACAACAAATAATAACTTGACTTGTAGTTAATCAGTTGGAATCAGAAGTGGCTTATAGACGATGAAACCAAAGATTCTTGACGCACCCAACAACAACAAAAAAATACCATCACCCCAACAACTCCTCTATCTTTGGCTGTATATGGAATAATGATGTTTGATTGACTAACCTTCAGGTAAAGCTCACAACTGCCTGTCACAGGGAATACAAACGCTCCCTTGTGAGACAATTATACTTTTGCGAGTGAGTTGAGGATTGATTTTTTTGTTCACAACTGCATGTGAGTTTGTGGGCACATGTGTTACATATGTGACTATATATGCTGACCTTGACATTAGGTGTGTATAGGTTCCTTAGGGATGCCAAAGCAGCAGACAGGCTATCAGTGCTGAAGCTGATCCATAAACCCTGTAGGACACTGGATGACACTCCAGTCCTCTTACTTTGTCCCTGTGGAGAAATGAAAACACATAGACACACAGATACAGAGATATGTTAATGTTAGAACTATAAAATATAAATTGGAAGCAGTTTAGGTATTACATTATTCTACCAAGAACACTGCTGGTCATTAATAAACTAATCTTAACTTGATTCCATACAGATTAACAATAATTTTACAGTCTTTGTATATTGGTTGATATAATTCTGCAGATTGTGTTAGTGTGACCCAATCTCACACAGGCCCTGATTTATTTTGGCCTTAATTACAGCAAAAATTCTTATAAGCCATGCCTCCACAATTTCACACTTGCTTGCATGGTTAGGTAGTGACTGCATAATGATGATACCGGAAATGGCCATGTGTCAGTTTATAGGAATCCAAGACTCTGGGTATGATTGCAAGTGAAAATGCAGGATATTCAGTGTTTAAAAACAGACAAAACTATTAAAACAGTTGCATAGACATAGATAACTAATCAGTAAGTTTTAAAGTAATATAACTTTAAAAAGGTATAAAACTTCACATAGATTACATTCTGTCCATCAGACCAAAAGCTTTTCTATAACACAAGGCTGTTTTCTGCTCACATTTAGGCCATATCAAACCTTATGCCGTCTGCGGCAAGTTAGTCAACTGCATGTCAGTCAACAGGCAATCTGATTCTTTAGTAACTTTAGTAACTGACTTTAGTCCCCATTTCTGGTTTTAACACAGTAATAAAGTTATCTTATAGTTTAGCAGCTTAGCTAAGCATTGCAACATGTTGTCCCTAACGGTGCCAGTTAGACACTTCTTTCTACAACACCATGTACAGCAAATCTTTATTCACTGACCCACTCTCAGTTATAGCTTAGAGTGACAATATGATTTAAAAAAAAAAACATGTTAAGAAGGCTACTGAATTTGAATTTGCACAAGGACAGTGCCCTCCAAATACGCAGGGCAGGGGGGAATTTACTGCTACCGTATAATTTGTGAGAGAATTTACAAAAATATGAAAAAAAAGAATAAATCATTCATGTTACCAAAAACCTGTTTTTAAAGGACCACCCCCAAATTACACCCAGACACCTGAATGGGAAACACACATTTAAATGACCACTGTGGACACCAGGAAATTACACCAGATTAATGCTGACTAAATAAAATTAAATAATAGTGACAGTATTACATTAGTCTTTGTTGATAAAGATGACTCCTACCTTAAAAATATGTGCTTTCAGAATGTGATGTCCCAGCTCCATCGTCTGCTGCCTGTTCAGTTTGCCGTCCTGCCTGGACAACAGGAATGCCATCAATGCATGTCCACTCCTAAAGAAAAAGCACATCAGAATAAATTATATAGACACACATACCAGATTAATTGGCTTGATATTGAAAAAATGGAAAAATAACACACTTTATGAAACAAGGCATAACGTTTTCTCAAGACAAACAAAGTTTAATGGGTGATACGCAGTTAACAAAAACAGACACACCTTATTTTCATCATCATAATCTGTCATCATGATGCAAGTCCTTACCCACACATTTTTTTCTAGCATTTCCAGTCCTATAAATGAGGCACCAATGCCCTGAGGAGGAGAGGACTCCTCGTGTTCCCCCTTTGCTTGGTTCAGACTTCCACTGGTGTTCATTAACAGAGAACTTCATTAAAAGGCCATGCATGAATACAGCTGGCTTTGATCAGCTCAGCATCTCTCCTCTAAAATGTTGGCTAGTATTGAGCTCTCTTTCTCTTTTAGAGAAGGAATAACAAGCTGAAGTGGCAGGACCTTTTTCTCAAGTCTCTCTTTCTCAATGCCAGTGCCATGGCCTTTGTTTTTTCATTTAATAATGAGAGAGAGCAGGAGAGAGGAAGAGAGAGGGAGACAGAGAAAGAGAGCAAAACAAACAGGAGAGGAGAGGAGAGAGAGCGAGTGAGAGAGAGAGAGAGAGACAGTGTGTGTGTATTGGTTGGAGGGGGGAGGAGGTTATGGACTACGTGGAAGGGTATGTGGTACGAGGAGGTGAGTCACCAGGCTTCATTTGTCAGTCCCACAGCTGATGCAGTGAGGACAAACACTGTCCAATCAGAGTGCTTAGTGCCCCACACTAACAGGAACAGGAGAGGGAGGGTCAGAATAACAATTAGGCAGCACTTGCCCAGACTGCTCTTGTCTTTATCTATAATGTGGCATCTGAAATAAGCACACTGTCTACACAACGCTCTGGAATAATTAATACAATATTTAAAATCATTAATATATTTACTGAAAGTATGTCTAACTTTACTGGGAATATGTCTGTGTTTTCTGAATCTACACAGATTAGATATATTTATGCTTGTGTGTGAATGCTGTTACTGCTCAATCATTAAAAAATGAGGTACTCTAATCAAAATGCTATTTTGTGACAGAAAGGATCTTGCCGTATGCATTATGTATCATTACTGCTAGCCAGACTATACGTCTAGTCTAGTCTGAAATGTTTGCAACTCAATAAAGGCTGTGATTAAGTGGTGCCTTGCAGTGACAGATTGGCTCTGCTGCAGTTCTCTGACTAACATCTCACAATGGCACACTGAAGACAAACAAAATTACAAAAATAAATAAATAAAAACAGTAGGATTTCTAGAACTTCAATATGAACACACATCTTACAGAGCTCCACAGTTGTCTTCTTGCAGGCTGGAATATTGACCACAGTTTTCCTATTGTTGCACCTCAACCAAATACAATTATATGAACAAAATATCAGTATTCCAATTTTAGTGCTGCATATTACAATTTGATGCCTTTCAAATATTAAAGGGCCCATATGATCACTTTTCTGGAATTACAAAGGCTTAAAGTCCATAAATATTATTTCCAACAATACATTTACTTCCATCACCCATACAGTCCATAAAATACACTACAAAAACAACCTCTTTTCAAACTAGTTTTTGTGATATATCTAATTGTTCTGGCTATATCAGTGCACCAACAATTCACCAAGACATTTAATATAGAAAAATAGTTAAGATGACTTTTGTTGGATTACATGAAAACCTTGATTCGTCACAACACCCAGTAACTCACCTGAAACTTTGACAGATCACCCCATCGGAAACACTGATTGGTCAGAGGCTAATTTGCATATTGCTGCCTTTTGCAATATTAGTATTGCAGAGATAATAATTAGAAGAAAGTATTTTGTGCAGTCTCTGGCATGTATGTCTATGCCTTCGAAAACAACTGCACTTTCTCTAAAAGAGATTTCAAGCATGCCAGGACATTTGAGAAGAAAGTCAGAATCTTGGCAAGTGAGGTTATTAGGCTGATAAAGTGGGAAACAGTGGATATAAAGTTAGGAGATAAAGTGGGAAACAGTAGATACACAAAAAAAAGTGGACACACTGATAAAGCTCAGATCAGGAACGGAGTCATCAGTGCTGCAGCTTCCCCAAGGTTAGCTCAGAGTTTACTAACAGAAAGCATGGTAGGTACGCAATTCCAGTTATTTCTTATCAAAGCTTTCAGTTGTTCCTCTCTGTATTCCCTCAGGGAAAGCCAGATTACCAGTCAGTTCTCTTGAAAAATTTAACAAGTGAACAGAAGCATGTGACATTCAATCAGTGCACAGATCTGAAGTGTTAACATGGTTTAGATAAAAAATGTAAGCCTGACTGAAAAACGGAATAAGTGTGAACTAAAATTAAATATTAACCATAACCGCTTCATATTTAATCATTTTAATAACTAGCTGCTATAAATTAATACAAACATATCTCAAATATGTGAGTGCATGCACACACACACCAAAATGCCTTGTTTAAAGAAAGCTTGCAAACTTGTTTGTAATTTCTGCTACGAAGGAAAGTCTAGCAACTGACAAATCCACCCATTATTATTATTGCAAGATATTCTAACCGCTGAAAATAGTAGTCAGAGCAGACAAATGACTTTCTTATTAAAAATGCTTTTGTACTTTTCCACTTGAACACCGTTCATAATAATTTCATTTCAGCCCACTTTTGAGAAAGCCACATACTACAATCTCTTACACATTGTACAACAAATTAAATAAATGGACAGATAAAAATGCTCTATTCATATTTGACCCCTATTTAAAGATAAGGTCTGCTTACCATTAGGGTTGGTATACCAAATCATTAAGGTTTGTATAGGAGGTGCTGTAAGAAGGTTCTTGGAGCTTGAGATGAAGTCCTGTATCTAACATTTTGCTTACCATTTCAACACAGTCCTACTCTTAAAGTCCCCATGTGGCATTTCATGGAGGCCAAGAATCCCATCTCACAGTTTGGAGTCAACAACACTGCATTTCATTATGCGATTTATCAGACATTTTCTAACATGCTTACTAGTTTGACACTGTGCGAGGATAAAACACAGTATGCCATCATGGGAGCTCACCTGGGGTCACAGAGGAAGTCAGAGCTTTCACCATCAGCTCTCCACACAAGCCACTCTCTGAAGGAGGGGTGGCAAAACATACGCGTCTTATCCCTGCGCTTGATCAGGAAGCTGGACAGCATATCCATACGTTGCTGGAAGTTGTCCCACTGTAGATCGCCTCGTATGCTGCCAGCATTCAGAGCCTGAAACAGCTGCTCGTCTGTCATTGGGTGCAGAGAAGCCAGGGCCACATTGAGGATAGGCATGGCACGTTCAAATGCAGAGTTACTCATGAACTTCATGTTGCACTGCAGCAGGTAGAGTTCCGAGAGGGAGACAGGCACCACCTTGTAACTGGCACTCTTGATGACCAGGTGACCCCTCTCGAAAAGGTCCAGGGTGAGTTTCAGGTAGAGATACGAACCTTGACTGCGGGAGATGAGGTGTGAGCTCACCTTTCCCACGATAACAGGATCAGTCTTTCCGTTTAGAGAGATGTTGTTGAGGATGTCGCGACTGCTGCTGATGCGGTGCTGTATGTAGGCATTCAGGTCCGAGCCGATATCCTTATTATCAGGAAAATCATCCAAACTGACCTTGGCAAAGGGCAGCAGACTGGTAAGCTCCTTCAGAAACATAAAGAAACAAAAATATGCTTCATACCTTTCAAACATAAAGTGTGTCATTTGTCATTATCAGTAAATTGTGAGAGATATTGATTTTACTTGCCATAATAATGGTTTGCAGTATTTTGCATCATTTGGTAGTTAGTCCATTCACAGCTTATTTAAATGTCAATATGAAGTATGAAAATGTATGACTGCATATTTTTTATTATGGACAGAAAAGACTACCCTATTGTTTTGTTTATAATCCTTCTTCACAATTAATTTAACCTAGTGAACCTCTCTCCCCCTTGCTCTGTCTCTCACTTTCTCTCACAGGTACTGTTAAAAGCCCCCCTCCCCACCCCCCCTCTGCTATGGTACTGATGTCCTGTGGGTGATTTATCTGCAGAAGGTCAGTGAGCTGCACAGCTAAACTCCATATTACACACACACACACACACACACACACACACACACACACACACACACACACACACACACTTCAGTCTGCAATCAAAGGTATAAGAAGTGACAAAGAAAGCTCCAGTCTCCATAGAGAATCACAGATTACATTCTACAGATTTACAATGACATAAAAAAGACACACACACACTCCTATACCTTGACCTTACCCTCACACATGCTTTTACACACAAACATTAATTTGCATCCCAATTCTGATGAGTACTGAAATCCACCTCTGTCCTAACTTCAGAGGAGGACTATGCTGAGAAATTTACCTCAGAGATCAGCCAACAACAGTATAAAAGACAAACACAATTAAAAATGCATAAGGGGCAGCAGCTGGAGTCTAATTCACCTACTGTTCTCAGACATACTGATTAGAGTACAAATGAGCTTCCCAAAGAAACGTTAACTACCGAAATAGCAAGATATACATTATAATGCAATGCTATGTGGGTGTCTTATCAATGTCTTATTCAATGAAATACTGTAGGGTAGACAATAGACATTTATATAGGTGCATTGGACATGTTTCCATTGTCATTATGCTTTCTAGTGTGACACTTATGAGAATAAATATTTATAAACTTTAATGAAGTATTATGTCAGTTGTCATAAATGACTTCTTTAGATGTCATGTAGCCTTATGATTCTGCCCTTTAGTAAAGTGCTACCAAATACTGTATATATAATACAGGTCAGCTTTATGGATTTATTAGAATTAGGCCTGATTCACACAGAAGCCATTAAGGCTTTCATGATGTGGATCAATCACTGATAAAATGATTGTAGAGGGTGACAGCAAACCCACGGACCAATCTGTCACTATTCATCTATTGGCTTAAAATTGTAAATGTTAATAAGATTTTTTATCTTTTAGCCTGAGGATCAGGGATTGAATCAGGGTAGAACAAGTGTTCCATAATTAGGGAGATGTGTTCCTAAAGCACAGTTGTAAAATATAATATTAATTAATATACATTTCTCATATGCAAAGTTATGTCAGGGTTCAGGGTAAATGTATAACTGATATAAAAGTATAACTATTTTTGAGCTATAGCCAATAATGCCATATATATTTCATATAGTTTTCCCCATATACAGCTCTCTCTGTGCTTTTTTCTTTCTGGACTCATCTGCAGTCTCTGCCAGTTCTACTTCTTACACTTGACAGGAATAACAATATACATTGGCATATATGACAAGGGGAAAGGTGCCCAGGAAGCCACTTTCTATTCAGGAGCAGTCATTATGAGGTTGCTGATAACTCTCTCTCATAGAGAGTGTGATGTCAAAAGACAACAAAAACAGCTGCATCTTTGTTCTTCTGGGAGTGATACAGAAGTACAGCAAAGCTGAACTAAATGCCTTTATGGATGACTTAAACTGAAGTATATGTTGTGCAACCTTTAATAACTGAAACACTGATATACTGAGATATCCAATCATGTTATAAGTTTAGACAGCAACAGCCCTTTGAGCTTTTATAGAACAAAATCATAACCTGTAAAATGAGTTTAAACTGAGATTCATGAGAAAAGAGATACCCGCTCCTCTTTCCTGTAACATGATATTTCTGTTACTACATGACAAATCAACATCAATAGCTAGTTACTATAGGTTTTTCTATATTTTCTATAGTTGCTTGCTCCTAGCTTGCTCCTGTGCCTTTAATATACATTTATCACATCAAATTTGAATACTCCATTAAAACGGTTAAAAATTATTTACTGTTTGTAGCTGCCATTGATTTGAAATAAAGATGACAATAACAAACACAAGATCACATTAAGAACCAACCAACCAATCAATTTAACCTGCAATTCTGATTTTGCTTCGGAAAGTCTATTACACAAACCAAATCAGGCAAGAGCAGCTTATTAAGGTACTGAGAAGGACCATAAGATCAGTCCACAAATGAAAGTGTACACAAATGTTTCTCACCTGTAAACTGGCCCGTACAGTGATGATGAGTTTAAGCCAGGTGGGAAGCTTTGCGATGATTTTTGTAATGAAGGATGCAACTGTATCACCATAGTCTGGCTTGTGAAACTCTGCTTCGTTCAATCCGTCAATTAAGATGATGTAGTCCTCTTCTGGAATCTTTCTCTCTGAATACGTACAGACAGAAAGACAAAACGTTTTATCAGTGTGTTCACAAGGCACCAGATTTCTTGCTGAGTCATTGACAAAGTGAACAACCAACTGGCCATTGTTAAAACAAGCATGGACAAGAGTAAACAGCAAGTAGCACTACACACTTAATTAAATGAAGCAGCAAAGAAAGAAAACCAGAAAACACCTTCACAAAAAACACGTCATATAAAGCAATGGGTGCATTAACACAGCAGAAAGCCAGCCCAGATTAAGACCACACAGGGCTCTGAAGCTACCAAAGGCATTGTATCACAAGATATTTCAAAGCTATCTTAGTACCATACTGTTAACTACCATAAACACATTTACAAAGCAACACAGTCATTGCATAGATGTAGGTATACACCCATGCGCTCGCTTGCAGTAAACTGAAGTAAACATCTAAACTATGCTAGTTAAGTACACTGTATTGAAAGGAACTGGATATCATGACGTAATTGCGGATTTTTCTATTCCCCCTCTCACATGTACCTTTATATTTGAATTGAACAGAAAAAGGTTATGGGTGAGTATTGTCCAGGACAGAAGTGGCACAAATTGGTCTTTTAAGCGTGTGTGGATGCTACTGTGCAAACACAGTGCATCTCTGGCAAAGTTTAATGTTTCTGTGACTATTTTGTTATGGTCAAGTTTCTGCTTTTTGAACGAGAACAACAGAATAGAAAAGAAGTGTATTTTTGAACACAACTCATATATTAATGTTTTATTTGGAGATCAACTGTAATAATTAGTTTGGGGATGTATTCTTTAGGATTAGTCGTTCCTGTGTTTCAGTTTATGTTTGTTTTATTTTAAATTAGACACTGAACAAATATTTTTCTTTTGTTAACCAACATTCCTGCTCTCCGTGTATCCAATTCAATATTTTGATAATCCGTAGCATTATTGTTTGCTCCTTTCAGCTGTCTGACCTCAGTTTGAAATTCTCACCATACAAGCAGTGTAATTTAGCATTTTTTTTTTACTCTTTAAGGTAAACATAAAGTCATTAGGAGGACATGAGCAACAACAGCAATAGAGTATGTGTGTGTGTGCGCGTGGATGTGTGTGAAAATCATTTCAGAGTCTGTTATAATGCTGATAACTTTCATAGAATCTGCTAGTTCATGACAAAGCAGTGGATACACCATGTGCATTCTGAAATTGTTTGCAGTTGTTGCACTATTATTTTTATTGTTTATTATATTTATTATTTACAATATTTCAAGGTGATGCTCAGAATCCCAACATTACAAATGTGAAAATGTGAGCATAGGAAAAAATACCTTGAAAAGCTGCAAATGCTATCTGAAAAATGCAGGTGAAAAATTGATGACTCTGTGCTTTCACAAACCATACTAGTCAGACGAAGAAGAAGAATATGACAATCATAATCTCCAGCTGTTATTTCTGATAGATTGCACAGAATATCTACAAGACTACACACAGATTCCAGACTACAGAAGGATTGTAAATGACAGCAGACACCACTGCAGTAGATTCAGCTGAGTAAAGAAGGAACAGCTCAATCCTGCCTTCTGCTCATGCAGAGAGATGCAGAGAACATTTAAAAATTCATTACAGAGGAACGTGAAGATCTGAGGAGTTTTTTGCCATCAAGTAGTAAGGCTGAATTTACCCAGGGAGGAAAAATACTTTTTCACTGAGAGACAGATCAAGGCCATGGTTTACATGTGTTTCAATGCTCATTTTTTCTGGGGTTATTTATCAAATAAAGTTCAACTAATTCATAAACCATTTCTGGTTTTTAATCTTCTTCACAAATCTTCCGGAAGACTCTTCATTGAGCAATGACGTGCCCAAATCAACATTTTGTCCTTTATATCAGCCAGAATATAGTGATTGAT
This sequence comes from Brachypetersius gabonensis, assembly GCA_037577145.1. NCBI lineage: Eukaryota > Metazoa > Chordata > Actinopteri > Characiformes > Alestidae > Brachypetersius > Brachypetersius gabonensis. The sequence goes on along the minus strand of JBBJLR010000002.1, from coordinate 15,314,213 downwards.
TTGTTTCAGTAATTTCACAAGGGGTTGAAGGGGTGTATTTGAACCAATGTTGTTACAGTAGACCAGCTATTGCTACTAGCAGCTCTCCACCTGTGCCTGCTGTTGCCATATTGATTGTCAGTCTTTTCCATCTCCATCATATGAACAGCAGGATTGTTAATCCATGTCTCAAACTTGACCTCCCACAACACAGTATTGATTAAGTGTACAGCGTAGAGAGAACACTGAATCTCCATAATCAACAAATCCGAGTGACCCTGAAATGAGTTCGCTCCCTGTTGATTTAAAAATCTAACAAACATTCTCACAGGCTCAATCAGTACCCACAGCACTAAATTAAATAAGCAGTATAAGGGGGCTGATAAAAGACTGCAGCTACAAACTACATAACTGTTTCTGACAGGTCAGTATGGACTACTTAGTCAGTCCATAAACTTCTCCTTTTTGGAAATCTAGGCCCTTACCATTAAGAATTGTTTAATTATTCTGATGCTCAGTTTATTTCTTCAGCAACATGTAGGTGAAACAGCAAATAACTGCTTTTGCTGTGTGGGAAAAGTGAGACTAAAGAGAGCATAAATTAGCATCAACTGATCAGATTCAAATCGACACACTGAAGTCTACTAGCTTCAGGCATTTAGTTCATCCCCATGCAACTAAACACTCTTCAGCTCACCGACAGGCTTGTACCACTTTAATGCATAAGCATGTGATCTTCACAGTTATGTACTAAAGCAGTAAAACACCCGCATAACTTTAGAGTAAGAAATAAAATCCTGACTGAAACAAAAACCTAATTAAAACAGTCAAATAAACTAGGGAACATCTATGGTTAACCGGTACCTTTGCGTAAGTTGATGAGAGGTTCCAGCACACCTCTGCGAAAGGCAGCCAGTGGGTCCTGGACACAGGAGCGCAGACTGAGCATGCTCTGTAGGGGTAGTTCCTTCAGAAGTAGTTCCCTGTAGGCAGTGAGCTGGTGTGCTCTGCACAGCAGGGCAGCGATACTGTGCACAAACTCAGGGACCAGACAAGTGTAAGTGTTATCAGCCTGGCAGTAGTGATATGCAACCACCTAGAAAGAGAAGGGAAAGAGAAAGTCTTATCACTTTAATTGTAGTTGAATCCATTTTTAGGTTTGCAAAAAAGTTAAATTGGACAAAACACACCAAGAAAAGAGCAGAGGCTATGAAAACCTTCAGAATTTAGCATTTGAAAATATTAACTATAAAGGACCAAGAGGAAAATAAGGTGGATAGCAATAATAAATTAATAAAATCAGACAATGGTATAACTGGTTGGTGGCAAATTTACTTCTTTTTGTGGAGTTTAAATTAGTACACTGGCACAAGCTATAATATTGTTCTTTTTTAATAAGACATGCAGTTGATCAGTGTATTGGCGTTCACTTAAAATGTCAGAAAAAAAGCACCAGGGATGTTGATAACACTTAAATGCTGTCTTCTTAACTTAAGTTTGAGATACTTTAAAAGAATAAATGTTATTTTCAAATGCAAAATGTAAACAGCAAAAGTAAACACTTGCTTTGAAAATGCAAGTGTCTTCTACAGCTTGGGAGACTAGAAACAGTCCCAGTGCAGTTTCTTTCATGAATTCTACGGAAGAGAGGGAAAAAAGAAAGGGGAGGATGAAAAGAGGAGCAGATGAATAAAAAATGTAAAGGAATGTGCACAGCCTTTTGCTTGCCCTCTGAAACTTAACAGCATTTACAGATACATAGATATATAAGTGGCACAGCAGCAGCACCATATCACATTAAAATAAAATGTTAGAGCAGCATTATAATGCAATACTGTAAGGCAGTACATACAATCATGAAGTTCTAGTGCTTCTTTTAAGAATTATTATCTAACCGAATAGACAATTTAATGGAGAGACTCCCCTCTGAAGAAAAAAGAAAAGTTCAACACAAGCATTTGTCATATTTCTGACTCACTTAACCCTAGCTATAGCCATAGCCATAGCAAAGACCTTCTTAGGCAACTGCAACCTGGCATAGTAAATCAAGGCACTGGCCTTTCAGGGGTCATTCTTAATTAGGTCTGATTTATAAGTGGAGGCCTTGTTTGATGGTGGCATTTCCCAATTGGACAGCTGGGGTTAATAGAAATGACTCAACTTTTCCCTCAAGGAGGAACTCTTACAGCCTCTCACAGCCCCATTACAGACGAGTAGAGATCATTCATCTTAGGCTCCTTCGGGTGAAAGAAATTCACCCATTTTTACTAAAAAAGAAAGACTACTTCATTTGAAGTGTAAAACTTGATTTATGGCTAGCGTTTCACTCAGGTGCTTTGGTCCACCTCCGCACACCACTGCAACCATAAAGTTTTCCTGAAGCCTTGCAAATATGGCAAACAGCAACAGTTGATAGGTCAATACAAGGTGGGTAAAGTTAACTTCAGAACATTCTGTATCAAGGAAATTACAACATTGTGATAAATAACAATTTGTTTAAGTAAAGATTTAATCAGATTTGTCTCATTAATTACTCCCGGTAGCCGCATCAGCCATCTTTTGTGGTATGGTC
>JBBJLR010000002.1:15299364-15311562 GCA_037577145.1 Brachypetersius gabonensis | reverse complement strand
TTTAAGTAAAGATTTAATCAGATTTGTCTCATTAATTACTCCCGGTAGCCGCATCAGCCATCTTTTGTGGTATGGTCTTCTGCCATGACAATGCAAATTCCCACTTGTGGGAGTAAGGGCTTATCTTATCTTATGAATAAGCAAGAGTGGAAGGGTAAGGAAAATTTATTCAACCAGAAAAATGTTTGTTCTGTGTCAGTCTATACATGATTCAATAAAAAAACACATTCTAAACATCTAAACAAACATTCAGCTCTGAGAGAAAAGCCAAGAGGTTGAAAGGTTGCTCAAGTACTAAGGTACTCTAGTTTTAATACACATAATATAGTCTGAAACTTAATCTGCTGAAAATGCTAATGGGGAGTTTTTAAATGGGTGAGAAATGAATAAAACTTCTGAGTCAGAGATGGTAGAGCAGGTGGCTCAGTAAAGCTTGGATAAGCCCAGACTTTGCTGCCAATCTCAACCAATCTCAGCTTATCTGTAGTGATTTTGGACCCAGCGTTGTGTACAATGTATGAAGAGTTCTAAAACCCCAGCTGGGTCAAACAGACACATCTCTGCTTCCTAACAGGGTGATCATGCTCTTGACCCACCCCAAAACCCACAGATCAAAAATAACAAACATATCCAAGACTAAATATAGCATTGTTCATGGAGGTCATTTTGGCCCATGGGCCATGACCAGAGTGCTAGACATCATGTAACAAGTGCACACACTGCTCTAACTTTTGTTCAGAGATCAGACCTGCTCGTCAGACATTCAATCAAGACCTTTCTTGTCCTGACAGGTCCAAAACAAACTTTTTTATCAACAAAATTTAAAGGCAAAAAAGGTAAAGCTTCTTTTGTAAAACTCTGAGCATTTGCACCATATGTGAGTTCAGCTTGAGGAGACCAGTGAGAATAAGTGGAATGGAACAGACAAGTGGCAAAGCCCCAACTGAATTTCAGCAGGATGCCACCTTGTTTACTAAATGAACTATTTACAAACATTGCAAAAAAGCACTCATTCATTTCTAGTTCCTTTGCTAAAATTACATATACTTTTGATACACATCTCTTATCTTTTAATGATTACTCTAGCAAGTCAAGCTCAAAAAAAACCCCAGATAAATTATTCACAAATTGATTGTTAAATAAGGCCTAATTTGTCTTTTGTGCTGCCTTGGGCTACCATCTCTGGTTCCTCCCACACATGCACTCATGCACCCATTTAATTACTGTTAAATTCAGGGGAAAAATGTGAATACAAGCCAGGAGCAAAAACCCAGTACCTCTGACACAGCTGAATGGAAGTAGTTACATTTCCAGGAAATACAATGACATCTAGAATATAGCCATCAAGGAAAATTATTACAGAAAAGCAGAGAACTTTTTCAGTTTTTTAAGAGACAGAAGTTGTTGTTGTTTAAGAAATAAAGGAGCTACTGAGGCTGAGAACCTCAGCTTCTGTTTACCTGGAGTTTCACTCCACGAATGTGTGTGTCCCAGGAAATTGTCATTTAAAGGACTGCATGGGTGAAAGACGCAAAACCTGAACATTACTGTTTAAAGTATCCTGAAATTGCCCTGGATTTTGAGTGTGAAAGGGGCTTCAGAGTCTGTAATGCTCCTGTGGGTGCAATTCTCTACCTTAGACCAAATGACCACCTTGCCAGCCTGTTGCCATAGTAACACACAAACGACAGAAGGTCCCTGGGAGACACAGTTTATACATCATTTACTTCACGTAGTGAGTGACAGGTGGCAGTTTAGTCTATCACTGCATGTATGAAACACAGAAGCACATCTTCCACACCAGCTGCAAAGGTGGTGGAGGCATGCACCAAGAACACTGCATAACATTTAATGGATGCAAATTCACAAACACACAAACTCCACGCAAGGCAAATACTCTTTGCTCAGGAAATAAACCAAAAACAAGTAACAAAAGATGAAGAGCCAAGACTGAAGAAGGTAAATGTTGCATCTTTTCAGGCTTTAATTACTGAGCATGAACAGTTGGCTCAGAAGAGAGCAAGAGCACAAAGATGAGGCACCACTGCCCTGATCTCACACTAACCCTTTCAAACCATCACGCAGCTTTTCAAAGTCTGCAGGCAGAGCATGTGTGTTTGTGCATGTGCATTGTTTGATTTTGACAAATGATGCAATCATGTGCAAGGCTCACCTTTGCCTAGAATTCCACCAAAAGCATGTTCTTTTTTGAAAATGCTTGCATTTTACAATAGCATACAATTATTCTTTTTATTAAGACTTGCTAAAGGAGACTACAGGTTTAGTAGAAGAAAATCCAAGAACCATGGCATAAAGTGAAATAGAAGAGTAAAGGAAAAGAAAAGAAAAGAAAAAAGAGAAGAAATGTGTGATCAGTGATTCATTCACTTTCACTGTCTGGATTTCAGTGGTAAGCAGCAATACACCTAACTGTGACTCCACGGCTTCTATTGTGTGCCCTTGGACTGGATGCCCACTGGGCCATACATAAACTAAACTAAAGCATTTAACACAAACATGTCCAGTTTTGGATTTAAACAGCCTAAACAGCAGAATTCTTTCACACCACATAATTCATCACTAAACTGCTAATCTCTGTCTGCTGCACCTTCAAAACTGAAGGCCACACATGTCTATCTTTATTATGGCATCACTGAGCTGGACAGGAAGGCTCAGGCGAACTGTCACTCAAATGACCTACGATAATGAAACAGCCTGACTTGAGCAAGATGTTAAATAACTACTACTGCTGTACACATTCGATAGCAGTCTTCATCATACAGAAAGAGCAGGTCTGTTTATGATGCAAGCTGATTTCTGTGGTGGTGAGATCAAATTAAATTAGCAATGATAACACGCATGTTAATATTTAAATACATGCTTTGAATTAAATACACTTACATTTAGTATATCAATATCTGTAAGTAAAGGTGTCATTTGAGTGTATTTGCATTTATTTGTTATTTATAACAACATTTTTTAAAACATGTTCATGAAGTTCTTTGCACAAAATCACTGTCACATAAAGAGAGAGAGACCAGCTTTATTCTTCACAGTTTCAGGCCCTTTCGAAATGAGCCATTTAGACGGAGGGCCCACTGTGACGTCCCATTGGGTCAATTTGCATAGAATTTGCAGAGAACCACCCCTCATCTGTTGAGATCCCACTCACTAGATGACAGTTGAAGATCCGCCATTTTGTCTGCTAGTTTTATAAGCACGGATAAGCTGTAACACATGAAGTGTTGTGTTGTTGGCTGCAATGAACAGCCCAAATCCCTACACTTTCTCCCAGACTAAGAAAACCAAAGGACTGCCCTGAAACAACTTGTTTTGAAAAGGACCCAAACTGTGAAGAATTAAGCTGGTGAGATCTCTTTAAGTGAGAGTGATTTTGTGCAAAGAACTTCATGAACGTGTTTTGTATAGACTTGTTTTTTTTAAAGTTAATTTGGCATATTATGTCCCCTTTAATAATTGAATTTTGCTGTAGCGTTTTGGCAACTGGAAAACACAAAGTCTAAATGAACATTGAACAACTTTGACATGCAAAAAGTGAAGCCAGTTGTGACCATAGTTACACTGGGGGGATCTTACCTTTGAGGCCAGACGTTTGACGGCCTCCTCCCTGTGTCGGCGGAGCTCAGGTGTGCTGGGGCAGCTGTCAGACTGCAGTGTATTGGTGGCACTGGGTGGAGGGGTGGGCTGTGGTGGCTGACTCAGAGGTAACTCTGAGCATTGATCTCCACCTGCACATTTTAAATTGTACACATTAACAAATACTACATGATAATCAAGCAGTCAAACATAACACGTCATAACAGATAAATACAGAACACCAGCCACAAAACTGAACACACTTACTCACAGAAGGGTTTTCCTTTATTTTCCAACGTTCTGTGTTTCAGAGTAATAGCAAAGACACCAAAAATGATTAAATAGCAAATAAGAATTGTGATCATATTTGCCTTGATGACAGCTTTGCATAATCTTAGCTTTCTTTAAAAGCTTTTTCATAAGACTCGAAGAAATTCCCAAATATCACCGCTCCTGGGACAAAACAGTTTCTCCATTTTATGTACATATTTTAAAATACCAGCTGTCTATTAATTATGAGAACATTTGTGATGAAGAAATAAGTAAGGGTAAAGAAAAACAATTTATTATGTAAAAGCAAAGCAAATAAAAAAAATCCTGTATAGCTATCAAAAAGTATTCTCTCTCACAGCAATTTTACTGGCAGTTATGTTTTAAAACACATTTTCTAGTAACTGGTAAAGAATAGAGCATGTGTGAATAAAGACATGAGGACTGCTTTACTTTCACAAGTAAAAAACTGAAGAAACAAGAAGGCACTGTTCCAGAAATATGCATTGTTTGAACATCAAAAATGGCCATTTCTCTTCTATGACTCCTAATCAAATTCAGAAGCGTTTTTAATTATTTACAAAGCTTTGAGATGTTTTGTCTCTGAATACATTTCCAAATACCTCATTATGAATAAACCAGCCAGAACTCATCAGCCACCGGTGTTTTAGTGATGCCCAAATGTCTGAAAATTCGATCCAAAATGGGTGAAAGTGCATCTAGTCACTATGGTCCTGCTATGTAGATTACTCTGCCTGACCACTTATGACATGCCACCACTGTGTTCTTTTTCATGTGTAACTTTAAGACTTAACTACTTACTGTAACTAATGCTGCGTAAAAAGAAATGTTTTTATTGCCATGTATTTTGTTCATTTGTTCATAAATGAAATCAGCTCTATCTGATTTCATTTATTCTTAACTGCACTTCCTGTTATTTTACATTTCATTTCTTTGAAGCACCTTGTAAAGTACAGTAAAGGGGCATTTGGCTGATGTTCTTATCCAGAGCTACTTGTAATCACTAGTTACAGGAAAAGTTGTTACAGGGTTACAAGGTGAAGTGTCTTGCTCAAGGACACAGTGTTTTACAACTATGTTGTTATATTGGTGGTGCAATTAATCAATTACTGTTGTAATTCGACACCCCTGCTGATACATACATACATACATACATACACACATATACATATACATACACACACACACACACACACACACACACACATATATATATATATATATATTAGGGCTGTTAAAAATATCGCATTAACTATTTGCGTTAATTTATTTTCTATTGACCACACGATTAATTTGAAAATTAAACGCCCCCCAGTACCACACTATCAGTGGGGGCAGTAGTACGCTACGCCAGTGACCAGCACGCCAGAAGAAGAAGCCACTTCATGTGGCAAATGCTGCTGCTCAGTCAAGCTAGCGATGGAAGATAAACACACGCTGTTAAATGAACAATTTCGCTTTAAGTTACTACCAGAGGGGGATTTGGACAAGACAAGGGTAATATGTGTGCTTTGCAAAAGTGAATTCAATTACCACCGAAGCACTGCATCACTATCATATAACCTCAAGGCGAAGCGTCCCGGTGTGGCAGTGGTAGCGGAGAGAGGGGGTCTCCGACAGTCAACGCTGCAGGAGTTTGGAGCGAGAGGCGGGACTCTTGTTTGGTGTTGTCCTTTAATTTAAGTTATTGAAAGGTATGTTTTTGTCTTAAGGTTTGAAGATGTTATGCATTTTCCATTCAAAAGTAAGTTTTGTTTTTATCTCACAGACTTTAAAAGTGTGACAGAGTTGGGAAAAAACTAATAAACAAAGCCTTCTTTGTAAAATTGATGACTTAGCATGTTTATTATATATTATATATTGGGTTGACTTAGAAGCACGATTAATTTTTTCCAGATTTGCGATTAACTAGTTCATTTTAATTAATCGCTTTACAGCCCTAATATATATATATATATATATATATATATACACACACACACACACACTGTATATATACATGTATATGTACGTATTACAGCAGTAATTTCGATCAATTCACCAACGCTGATTAATCGCACCACCAATATAACACCATGGTGTTATATTAGTGAGTAATGTATTAGTGCACCCCTACATTACAATGGTTCTGACACCCGTGCTTCTATGTACACTGTCAACTGTTTAGATGGACTTAGTTCTATCATAGTTCTTGTTGAAGCATTTTTTCCCTCAGCATATTAGGTCATACTTTTTATTGTTGTGACTATTACCGCACATGAACAGTTCAAAAACAGTTATTAAATAAGACCTTTTTCATATGGCAAATAATTTTTTTTGCACTTTTACAGCAAAATGTGTGCCATTCATTTAGATTATTAATCAGAGAGCTTGTAATTAATTAGATTTTTTTTTCAATCGCATGACACCCGATACACACACACACATATATTTGACCTTTCTGTCCTAATTAACTCAATGAATTATGTAAAACTTTTTTCTGGCATAATAAGCATAATCTACAGTCCCTGACAAAAGTCTTGTCGCTTATCTATTTTGTAGAAACACCTGCTATTAACCTGACTTTTAGTCAGTATGTGATGGAGCACCATCCTGCTGCAGAATTTGGCCTCTTTTATGGTTGGGAATATAAAAGGTAGCTAAGATTTCTTGGTATTTCAGACTATTGATGTTGCCTTCCACCCTGCAGATCTCTCGCACACCCCCATACTGGATGTAACCCCAGACCATGATTTTTCCACCACCAAACTTCACTGTTTTCTGGGTGAATCTCAGATCCAGTAGGTCTGCCACATCAGCAATGGATTCAGCCTCTTTGGATTCAGCCAGCAATGGATCTGGTCTTCAGTCTGCCACATCAACACTTTAGTCTCAGGGTGAATCTTAGGCATGTTTGCAGAGGTCTAGTTGCAGCTGATGTAAAGGTCTAGTGTACTGGGGGTGTACTGGGGTTCTTTATATACACACCTGAGACCTAATTGATCCTTTATTAGTTTACATTTACATTTATCCAAAGCCACTTCCATTCTCTAACTACAGTCTCCCTGGAGCAACTTGGGGTTAAGGGTCCCTGAGCAACTTGGGGTCCCTGAGCAACTTGTGGTGGAGGTAGGATTCGAACCTGTGACCTTTTGGTCCGGAGGCAAGTATCCTACCACTAGGCCACCACCACTCCCTGTTGACTATTAGTCACAGGTGAAGCTCATATGACAAGGCGACAACACTTATGTCTTTGTAAAAATTGACTCAAAGGGCTTTACCAAGCTTTGAATATTAGAATACTTTTTGACTGTTTCGTTTTGCACTGAAACATTATTACAAAAGCTGTTGGGAATAAAATTAGCCATTTCTTGTAAAAAAATCTTGATTAGAAATATATTTCAGCGGCACTTGAGGTCAATTTGTATACAAGCGACAACACTTTTGTCAGGGACTGTAGAGGGCTTTGCCTTTCTTATAAGCCATTTCTGATTCCAACTGATTAACTACAAGTTAAGTTATTATTTGTTGTTCCTACAACTTAGTTAAGTGACAAGACTTCTGTCAGGTACTGTATACACACACACACACACACACTTTTTCTTATCATTATTAAAAATCGTAAGACATTTACTTACTTTTTGGGGAAGCATTAGGACTGTTAGAGGCTATCTGTCTCATGCGACCTCCATGGCAACTGAGGGCCACCAGTCGTGAGATGATGGCCGTTTTGCCAAACCCCACGTTGCCTACAACTGTGGCTCCACGGCTCTCGCCAGTTTGGTTGTTGATCAGGACATCCTCCAGCTGCTGAAACAGCCAATCCCGGCCCACAAACACAGAGTCTGTAGTGATGCTAGGAACCTCAAACAGCAGAGGCTTTAGCATGATATCCACTGGCTTATATGGAGCAAAGCGCGCTGAGAGAAAAAACAACACACACACAGACATACACACACACAGGTCAGTACAGTGCAAGAAACCTAAAATACAGTTTATTGTTATACTTATGAAAAGGTGTAAAACATTTGGTACCAGGTAATCAGCATATGTTATGAAGAGGTACATACCCAAGACCGCTAGGCACCTCTGAGGTACCCTGAGCAAGGTACCGTCCCAAAACACTGCTCCCCGGGCGCCGTGTTCATAGCTGCCCACTGCTTCACTTGGTGAATGGGTTAAATGCAGAGGTGGAATTTCGTGCTGTTCACACTGTGTGCTGTGATGTGTTCACGTATGACAGAAAGGTCACTTTCTTTTTTTCAGAATATATTTGTATATTTCTTTATTAAACACTATATTATCCATGACATGTTCATGATTACATTACATGACTTTAAAAATATGAATGAATTGGAACAACTAAAGGCTTTTCTGCATGAAATACAGTGGAGTATTCAGGTCCATTAAAGACAAAGACCAGGACATTTCAAATCTATGCAGAGAGCAAGACTTTGTTGTCATGGCAAGAGTGTAAAGTAAACTAAAGTGGCCCCTTATAGTCATGCGTGAACACACTATAGCACAGCACACAGTGCGAAGGATGTGAAATTCTTTTTCTGCATTTAACACATTCACAAAGTGAAGCAGGGGGCTGCCACCACAGAGAAGCACACGGGGAGCAGTGTATGTGGACAACACTAAGGATTTCTCAGTGATCACACTAGTGCTAGGATTTAAACCTACAATTTTCTGATCCCTAACCACTTGGCCACCGTAAGACCAGATTAAGATTTCTGGTAAAATAACACCTGTTCTAACAATACAGTGCAATTTCCGTGGTATCCACACAGATAAAGTCTTTGTTGTGAGAAAAATGATTTGTCCTTTTGCTTATTTATGTCTACACGTTTTTATTATACTGACATCATTCCAATGATGACAGCATAGCCTGAAATTCCAAATAGCAGTCCTACTGTAATTTTACTACACTTACAGGTAGTTACAGGTAATAAGTAGATTCAAAATAAACAATAACACAAAGTGATATGTAACCTGTCAGGTGTATCTTTTGTGTTTCAGTTTATCAACACAACGATAAACAAAATGGTGCTAAAAATCTGCAGACAGATAGATAAATGCTGTAAGACTGTATGCAGCTCTGGAAATGCTTTACATGGAAGTCTATCCTTAAGCTAAATTCTGGTCTTACTGATTAGAAAAAAACACTTATCTCTGCTACTCTGACACACTGGCTGTTTTTGTTTGCCAAGTCTAACAAGCAGCTAAATGGTAGTAGCAAACATTTTGTCAAGTGCTAAGCAATACAAAACTCAAATGCTGTCAGGTAAAATATGCCTCCATAAGACAGATAAATCGACTTGTGCCAAAGCTGGGCTTTCTGTAGCCTGAAAGCAAGATCTAAAAGGAATTTCACATTCTTAGATTAGTTCTGTTCCTTTCATGCCTCATAGGGGCTCATTCTGAAATGCTGAAACTGAGGAATATTCCTCTGCAGGACAGCTCAGCAGCTCAGAATCTGAAATCAGTGTTTGTGCGTGTGTGCATGTGCCTGTGAACTCAAACAGCTGCTGCCACACATTTTTTTCACTCACTCTTTGTACTCTCTGCTTCACTCATTCACCATTTTCTCTCTATATCACTTCTGTCTTTCTCTCTCATCTCCTCAAGCTGTTTAAATACATGCACACCACCCTCGCCCCTTTTTCTCTCTCCACCTCTTTCTCTCTCTCTTTCCCTCTCTCTCCTCACATTCCCTTTCTCTGTCTCAGGATAAAACAGCAGATCAGGTGCAGTGTGCCTGGGGTACGACTATTCTGAGTGGAAGAAGCTGCAGAAGAAATTGTATTATCGTCCACTTGGAAAGCTGGGCCTCTGTTCGTCTTTGTCTTGAAAAGGACCACTTCAGAATCAGTAATTGCTTTTTGTGCTTAACAATTGCATACTCATACTCTGAGTAAAAACACCAGATGAAACACCAGCTTTAAAAAGCACAAACATCTTGATCTTGAGAAAGTCTCTAAACATATTGATTTGCCATCACATGAAGAGGCACACACACAAACAGAAACACAAGATCTTAGTGTTATGTAAAAATAATGTCTGGGCTGCTACTGGCTAATATGCAGGTGTGAGGAGCAAAGGTTTATTTGTAAAGTACTCCATTAGACAATTTACAAGGTCTGGAAAAATCTAAAAAACAAACACAGTCTGTTGCAAAACATTTACACTTACTGTGCCCAGTGTTTACATAACCCTTGTCATTCTATATGGAGGAAAAGAGAGCAAGGGAGAGGATGAGAGAGAGAGAGAGAGAGAGAGAGATAGAGAGACACACAGACCAGTTTGAAAAGTACGAGTGCTCATTGATGTAGACCTGCATTATTTATGCCTTGGGCTTCCCCAAGAAAACTCCAGGCCTTAAACTAAACAGCATCTGCAAACATGCACAGGACTACCTGCTAACGTACAGGCTACATGTAGGCTCAGAGCTTTCAGAATGTTTTAATCAATAACACAGTATTATTCTTTAATAAAGAAAGTACAATTGTACATTATGTGATGAATAGTCCAATGTAAAAAAGAACTAGTATAGCCTCCAGTCAGTGCACATGAACCATTCAGGGGAGAAATCATGGCTTCATGTGACTGGAAGCACAATTAAAAGATGCCAAAGCATAGAGATGTCATGATGTCTTCTCCAGAAAATAGATCCCATTCCCCATAGTTCAGAACAGAAATCTGCAGGGTGTCTAGTTAGCAGGATTTTGAGGATTCATGTGGCTACCGGCAGTGAAAGCATCTGGTCTAAAAAAAAAAATAAATTTTTTTTAAATACCTTTGTCGTACGGTATCCTTCCTCCAGTGTTGTGCCAGGGCATCCGAATTGAAGTGCGCAGTGGTGTGTTACGCTGCTCATCAAGATAGCTCAGGTCTTCCAATTTAGTGGAACTGGTAGCTAAATAGAGAGACAGGTGAAAGATAGAGTGCATGTTAAGCATGATTTTAAACATAACTTGGTTTGAAAAGTTTAAAAATCTTGTATAGCCTGCAAGTGCTGTTATGTCAAAGACAAAAAAAATCAAATACCCACACTACTGTGTGTAGAAGAATACACATAGGTAGCATGAACAAGTAAACTAATAAAAATAATGGCAGGGGCAAAAAATCCAACTCTGCTTTTGGACCGTGATCGTGACAGAAGAAGGAATGAGGTCAGTAAGAACACATCACTCACTCACTCACGCACACTCACACACACACACACACACACACACACACACACTCACACACACACACACACACACACGCATGTATGTCCCATTCAGACAATGCTGTATTGAGCTGAAATGACCTCCAGGAAGAGGTCATGCAGAAACAGTTAACTAACGAGAGGTGAAGGACAGAGAGAGGCAGGGAGAGATAGAGCATAAAAGAGAGCAAGTTCAAACGCAATCCTTTCAGTATGAGCTTATTATTTCTTTACTCTAATTCACCTCAGAAATTCACAAAGAAACAACATTAAATCTTAGTGATTCATCTCCCTTATGCAACTCCTGTGCACAGTCACAGACTGCATCTTAAACAATCAAGTATCCAGGGAACTGTGTGCTCTAAGAGAGCCGCGCTCCAAGCCAACAACCTGTTAGCACTACAGCAAACTCCTACTGCCTCTTTCTGCACTGCTAATACCCTGTCCAGAGCGCTCATGGCTGCAGTACTCACACAACTGGATGACTCGGTCACAGGATCAGGTGTAGAGGACAGTGGCTGTTCCCCAGACAGGGAGGAGGTGCAGAAAGCGTCCCCCCCAGAGAGCCCTCACATCAGGGTGAAGGTGTCCACCCTCCACCCTGATGCACAAAAATCTCCATATCCACTCATTCGTTCGCACCCTGCATTCAACTGGTGACTGGAGCTGCAGCGAGACTGAGTGTCGCTGCTAAGGTTTCAGCACTCACACACACAGAGAGCGCAAGAGAGAAGGAGAGAGTGAGAAAGAGAGAGAGAGAGTCTGTACTAACGCTGCAGATTGCAGTGAGAGGGTGGGGAATGGAGAGAAATTTGGAATAAGCTTTTTGTCAACCAAACGACTGATTACGCTCTGAGATGAGGAGGGAGAGTAATTAATCAATGAGTGTTCCAGAAAAAGAGAACGGGTGTGAGGCAGGGAAAGGGGAGGGGGCATACATACTCATATGAAAAAAGGTAATGAATAGATTAATTCACATTATTGAAAAATATAAATAAATACAGAAAGAAGATATAAAATCTAGCCCACAAAAAGCAGTGGGTGCACAGAAAGATAAGAGGAAAAAGACAAAATGAAGGAATAAATGAGACTAAACACAACCCAGAGAAAGAGAGAGA
>JBBJLR010000002.1:15287827-15299264 GCA_037577145.1 Brachypetersius gabonensis | reverse complement strand
GTGTGTGTGTGTGTGTGTGTGTGTGTGTGTGTGTGTGTGTGTGTGAGAAAGAGAGAGAGAGAGAGAGAGAGAGAGAGGTGCATGTGGATTAGTAAAGGAGAGAAAACGAGGTGTGTGTATGTGTGTGTATATATGTACAAGAGAAAGGGAGTGGGAGGTATTAGTGCCTGAGATTGACTGAAAGTGTTTATGATGCCGAGCCTGCAGTGCTGAAGCAGCGCAGTAATATTATGGATCTATCAAATGCGCAGTAAAGATTAATGCTTTGCTCACTAACACCAAACAAAGCGTGAAGTGAGTAAGTGCAATAGAGTCAAATGACTCTGAATGCGACGCAGAAATGCGCGTGCACACACACACACACACCTGAACCCAACTAACAGAAAAGCTTGAAAAGGACAATGGGCAATTAATTTTAATTGCTATTCTTTATTACAGAGTCTATTGTTATGGCTCCGGTTTTATGCACATTACTACCTCAAACTCTGTGGACACTAAACGACCCAGTACAGCAACAAGAAAAACAGTGACATTAAAGAAAAATCACATTCAAATCACAAACAATCATTCACTGAGACTAAAGCACAAAGCAGCAAACTACCCTCAAGCATCTTTTTCCCTAATGGTCCTTAAGACCCATTTCCTGGTTACTGCCAGTTTAGTAACATATGGTCCACTTCCTACCTGCGACTGAGTTGGGCCTGGGCATCATAAGGCTGAAGGAGCTCTGTGTTGGATAGTGGACTGGACCCTCGGCGTTGGTTCCTGCTGTCCCTGCCCCTGAGATTACCGTAGCTGCTATCCTGCTGCTCACAAAGCCCTCTGTGGTGGCCATGGAAGCTTCTTCCTCAGCCACAGGAGAGCATGTGTCTACACGTGTGGCTGTTGAAGCCAGGGCATGGTGCCCACCACCTCTCACACTTCCTTCTTTACTCCACTCCAGACTGGACCCACTGCGATCATCGTTCTCTGATGAGCTGGTGATGGTGGCTAGACCAGAGAGAGAGAGTGTAAGTAATTTTGTATTTAATTCTCATCTACATGGCAAAAAAAATATTTCCTACAATATACACACATAACTACCACAGCAAATATCCCAGCTTGGTAATGTTGGTTTTTAAGCATAATCAAAACCTGTGTAGTGTTTTATTGTGGAGAAATTTTGTATTGTGGGGGCTGTAAAGGATAACTAAGGACAAAAAAACAAAACAAAAACTGTGAAATCTGCCATTATTTTTGCACCCACTGATGAGTTATTAAAGATTGGAGGGGGTTAGTAGGGGTGAGACAGGGGTGTGTGTGTGTGTGTGTGTGTGTGTGTGCGTGTGTGTGTGTGTGTGTGAGAGAGAGAGAGAGAGAGAGAGAGAGAGAGAGAACCATGCTATCTTCCACGTCTTATAACTCTTGACGTATGAAGATGATGAAAGCGAGAGGAAATCGGGGCGGACAAGAAGAACAGATGGGTTTTGAATCATCACTGAGGTCATTAGAAGTCACCTCAACAAGAGGTCTTAACAGTTTAACCCTTCAATGATGATGGTTTTAAAGAGAGAGAGGCAGAGAGATGGACATATGGATGTTAAAGTGACCTCTAATTCAACCATATCTCATTCGTCTCCTGTAGAGAAGTAATTGAAATTACTGGCTGTAATGAAGGAAGAGAAGAGTCCCCCCCTTCAACGGCTCTGACCTTATCAGCATTCCCCTGATCTCATACTTAGCTTGTATAGTTAGCACACAGCTAATGAGAACTAGTCTCATCCTCATTTATTCTCCTCAGATGTGTATTATGTGACCTGATGTCTAATCTCCTTCCAAGAAGACAAATGATGTACTTATGTACTCTATAACTCAGGTCAAGACGGAACACCATCTAGGTACTTTTCCTAAATTATGGCTTGGTACTTTTATGCTCTCTCATTAAATGACAGCAGTACAGTATATCTCACAGACAATTATAAAGTAATATAGCAGTTAGTTCATCTGCAAACAACGAGGTAAAATTACTATGCCACATAGTAATTCAATCTAAAAACTAAGTTCTGTTGTGCATGTAATTATTTCAAAGAAATATTATCCATTTATTCAAACAAAACAAAAAAAGAGCAAACCTAAGCAAGGACGATTCTGGATAATGTTCTTCATTAATACAGTTGAGAAAGGTGTTTGCTCACAAGAAAGGAAAAAAAAAACAAATCCCATGATCCGCTTCTCTGCTCTCTAAGGTTGCCATGACACATGGTGTAAAAGCTGCAAATAAACAGACCTGCCAATTAACACCAACATCCTTCAACTACCTGGCTTACGCACTGCCTCCGTCTGCCCTTTTCAAACATAATGCGGATTTCACACTTCAAACATATGTTGCATCACTTGCTTTGAACATCAGAAAATTTGCAGAAAAAAAAAAAACCTTACAAGTTAAATAAATATGAAAATAAACACAGAGTAGTGTACTTCCACATAATTCTTGTTTGTACTAAACACATTTTGACTACTTAAAACTGATACTAAGGTGATACTACAATCTTAAAATACTAAAGAATTACAACAAAAATGTAACTGCAGACACTAGTTTCTGTGAACACTGACATGAGTGACATTTCTCTAATGTTTATTTTAAAAAAGCATGTTGTCTACAAAAACCCTTCGCAGTTGTGCTCATGACAATTTTGCAAAAATAAATGATCAAGAATTACCCTAGCAACCAGCAAAAACACTATTCTAAGTTGTAATATGTCTCCTAGCTATATACATAGTCAAAACAAAGGATGTGTTGTGATACAAAATTATAGCTAATGGGTGTGCCCAATGCTTGAGTACAACTCAACTGTAATACAGAAATATCACTGAGGAAAGGCTTTTAACAGCCAGCTCAGGACAAATTGTGAGCAGGAACATTTCACCCACTATGGGCACTGGGGCGCCGCCTGGAGGGTTTAGTTTATTAATCATTTACAACAACTAGACCTGTTTGTGCTGCAGCCGTGCAGGGATCACAAGTGTCCCGAGAATTTACTCATTCAGTGACCTGTTGTAGTGAAGTCCATTCTAACAATAACTGAATCAGCAATACAGACACATTCAGTATGAGTCCACTAGAGAAAACGTCCTTAACTAATCAAATGCCTGTTGTTATCCAAAAACGATAATATTGCTTTAAATGACGGGTCACATTTTCTAGTATCAATAGCTTCAAATGCCAAATTTAAAATGTCAAGCAGACATAATTTGTATTTAAACAGTACAGAGATCAGTGACTATTGTCATTTTAGCAGTATGGCTAGATTATTACTGCAGTATGCATTTCTGCTTGTTAAGGTATTTACAAAAGTTCTTTGGCTCAACCTATATTTTTGTAGATTTCATGTCTTTAATGTTATTTATTGAATGCTGTATGGTTTGTATTTTTGAAGATGAGTTCAGCTGGTTATATTAATCTCTAAGCTAATGTGCCTGAGCTGTTCATGGTCTCCAGCTTTTTTGTCACCTGTTTTCACTGTCTTGGAATCACTTTAAGCACTTTTTGGTGCTCAGATATCATTTGTGTACATCGCTAGAAAGATAGAACTTACAAAATAAACAGTCATGCATCTATTATGAAAAACGACACCACCCTCCTAGTTGGCAAAACTACACTTCACCGCTGTGTGCGAGTGCTTCTCTTGGCTATAGGTGAGAATGACTGTGCTATTTGTCAGTGGAACAGAGCTTAAATCCACACTCCAGACATCAACTGTGAGCTGTATTATGTGTCAGAGTGCAAGCACACATATGCACATACAATCCTGGCTATGTGGCTATCAAAAGTAGGAAAATTAAGACGTGGCAACAAAAGAACGTTCCACTCTCTTTCTATTGCGGAAAATTCATCAATCAGTCATCATTTCTCTCTAAAGTGCTTCCAGTTCTCTCTATTTGTCTTTTTCACTCTACCCAAGTTCAGATAATGCTCTATTGGGGCTTCACCGGCACTACTGTAACTTTTCTGCTAAGCACCAATAAACCACAATAACATCAATCAATTCAATCAGCACTGGTGTATATTGGTAGAAATAGAATTATACTGTACTTGGCACGTTCTTTACAGGAATTCTGTTTAACACATCTGGCAACTGACAAACCATTAAGAGTTTTTCTCAGTTGCCAGATGCGAGATGCACACAGATTAAAACAATCTGATGACTGATATTCACAGGAAGCTAGTTTTAAGTGCCTAGTACAGATGACATTTTATATTTAAACAGTGCAAAGATTAGGATGCTAGTTTCATTTTGATGGTGATTACTGTGGACTCCTCCTTATATCACAAACATGTAGTAAAACAAGCAGCATGGCCCACTGACAGATTTTATACACTGTGACTGCATTATAGATCTTTGGTCTTTATTTCAGTGGCCTATGCCTCCCAGTCATGGTGTTCAGTGTAATATATAATCAAGGTGATATAATTTTTTGTATGTATTGTAGACTTAGTAGCACCAGCAGTAAAAGTATTACAAATATTTACAAGTGTATGTAAGACAAGAATATAAGCCTCATTCACCTGCTATATCTATGACCAGCATTGCAGAGAAAAAAGTGCAGTATGGAATCACACTAGCAAACACCTTTCTCTAAAAGCCAGTGTTAATGCAGGGAACAACCACAAAAAAGTGGATGGGAGACACACACAGGAGACACACACACACACTAGCAGTAAAATGGTTCGTACTGAGGAGCTCAGTGATTTTAAATAGTCAGCTTGTAAAATTTCTGTCCTGTTAGATCTGCCCAAGCCAATTGTAGGAGCTCACAGTAATAGAAATTCAATGTTAATAACTTTGTTTTTTGAGAGAGCTATCCAGTAACTCCTATAGGTGTGATGGTCAGGTGTTTGCATACTTTTGGCTGTGTAGTGGTTCAGGTTATCAAAACTTAATAATCACAACTTTATAATGACATAATAATATGTTGACATCATAACATTAAAACCACAGATCCTTTTAACACATTTTAGTATGTTCATGCATTTTCCTATATTGACCCTTTGAATACACATGCTGTACGTAGTGAGAAGCGTATTGTATTATTTTATGCTCACAAAATTCTTTAAATAAAATTCGACAAGGGGTCAAATAAAACAAAATATTATTACGGTCTAACTTAATGTTGTTACTTAGCAGGGAGATGGATGGTATACGCAGCTCTTGTGAACCACAGACTTTTTCCCATAACACTACAATAGCAACTACAAAAAAGCAATTAACACATTCTACACATAATTTACTAAAACTCAAACCATTCCGTTGTCATGTTACACAATAATTGAAAAAGATACATGTAATCTTTCTGTCAGCAAGTGTGAAAGCACAGATCACGGATCTGAGATTTCTGCCAGTGGTAGACAAGACAATCACCACTATCCCTACACAAAACACACACCTACTGACAGATCAATACAATATCACTGTGTAATACTATAACCAAGCCAAAGGACAGCACAGCCTTCTATGCAGTGTATATCTGTAAAATAATTCTTGAAAGGAACCGATAATGATGCCACAGGTGTTGCTGCATTTGGCAGAGAAAACATTGTGTTTATGTATATTTGTGTGTGTGTGTATGTGTGTGATTGTGTGTGTGTGTGTGTGTGTGTGTGTGTGTGTGTGTGTGTGTCTGTGTGTGAGAGAGGTTTACCTATGATCCCGCTGTCCTTGCTTTCTAATGTGGAGCTGGGGCTGGTGATAGTGCCGCAGGGGCTGCGCTGGCTGGCAGAAGGGCGGCTGGTGCTGCTGTTCAGAGTGGAGCAGGGACTGTCTGTGCATGCAGATGCTGTGCTACTGGTCAGCGTGGAGCAAGGACTCACACCTTGATTCGCTGAGTACTACAGAAAAATACACCCAACACACAAACAGCTTTTTCAGCTTTAATCAATACACACTTAATTCAAACATTTGACCATATTCACATTGCTCTCTGATAATACTTTAAGATGAAAGGTGGAAGAAAGGCGATGTAGAGAACATGATCATAAAAGCCGTAACCCATAAAACACACTATGATCAACAGTTTCCAGCTTGAGGAGGGCCCATAGAGTTCAACTCGAGTTCAGCGGGTTTTTTTTCACAGACTCCAAACAAACCCATGCGCATCCACTGCTTCAGCAAAATAAATCAGGCTCTCATTAGTCACACAGAGACACGTGTTTGGAGTAAGATCACTCACCACATTATTCATCTACACCAAAACAAACCACAGGCAAACTGCTTTAACTTCAAACCATCTCAAGGCTCTAAGCCCCAGTCTCTCCGCAATCCACTCTCTTCTCTACTTCAGATCAGGCAGACTTCTGACAGTGTTCGATCTGCTCAGCTTTTCTTTGAAAGCTGACTGTAATAGTGCCTGATTCAAATCGCTTGCTCCAGATAAAACGTGGCCTAAAAATCAATTCTTATTAATGTTCATTAGGCATGGCTATCCTGAGGGTAAAGGAAATTTGGAGTAACAAAAGCACTATGTGAGAAATTGATGTTATTACTTTATTAGCAATATCCTTATGAGGCCAAGCTACATGGAAAATTGTGGAATACATCATATGTAGAGTATGTTAAACTGAATAATCCACAGTATTGCATATTAATAATCGAAAGAGAAAAATGTGAAGGCTTCTTCTGGGTTTAAGTAATCCATATAGCCTTATGAATAATCTTTGGGACAAAAGACATCTACAAAGACAGTATTTAAGTTAATGAACTCAGGTTTAAGGTAAGAGTACAGCTACTCTTTATGCTGATAACGTCTTACACAGCATGTTTTGACTGAAGAGACCCTTACACAAACAAAAATATTTCCATACAGAAAATTTACTATTTATGTACTTGTTTGATGTATTTTGCTTCTTTAAAACAACCTAAAGCATAAGTTTTTGTTTATGAATATCTGTAAAACTTAAAAATACTTTTTTCGCCACATCCCCTTATTCAGAGGTGAACCACATGTGACTCACAAAGTGAGTTTCATCTAAGATGCTATTGTCTACAAACAGAATCCACAACCAGAAGACTCAAAGGTGTCTCTGCTCCTGACCAGCATTCAGAATATATTAATCCCTGTCAAACACTCAAGCATACACACAGACACACACACGCACACACATATTACACACACATATTACACACTCTATTTCTGGACAAGCTCTTAAACACACACTCAAGTTTGTGAGGGGGGCAGACCAAAGAAAAGACACTGGACTGCACATGTCAGCTACAACACGCAGCACTTCCCAAACCCTCTAATACACTCAGAGCACACACACTGTAACACACTTTAACTGTAAAAGATAACTGTCTCTACACTATCAATAACACATGGATCAAAGTTAGCCTTAAAATGACAGGACAAAGCCATTCGTGATAATGAGCCTTTAATCCAGCTTGTGTTCAGGATACACAATAGCATACATTTATTATCTTCTCTTACCCTCGGATAACTCTGCTTTTTGTCTCTGCTCTATGTCTCTCACTTTTTCTCTGTCGTTGTTTCTGTCAAGATATACATATACATTACTTCATTCTCTTCCTCTCTTTCTTATCTGTCTTTCTCGTCCCATAGACCTTCCGCCCATATCGCACCCCTCCCCACCCCCACCCCCCCGACACACACACACAGCTGCAGAGGGAAAATGAAGTACCTTCTTTTCATTCTTGCTGTCCATAGGTATGCGTGAAGAGCCTGGGATGCCTTCACCCAGCAAGAAGCCCAACCGTGTCATCAACTCCTGAGTGGCGGGGGAGGGGCCAGGACTCGTCGGCTCTGAGAGAGTGGGAGAGAAAGAGAGAGGGAGAGAGAGAGGGAGAAAGAGGGAAAGAGATGTAAAAACAGACAGTGAAGGGCAGAGAGGCAGAGAGACATAAAAAGAGAAGGAGAGAGAGAGAGAGAGAGAGAGAGAGAGAGAGAGAGAGAGAGAGAGAGAGAGAGATACAGGGAGAAAGAAAGAGAAATGTTAGTTTCCCACACTGGCAGAATGAGAACGCAGGACAGTGTGTGTGCTTCCCTGTTTGTTCTGCTCTGTGCGACTCAGTCTCCTGGGGTCGGCACAAGCTGAGAGAAAAGCGTCTGCGCAGTCAGCTGGAGCACTGAACCAACACACAAACACACACACACACACACACACACACACACACACACACACCACCTCCCACAAGCAAACTCACATGCGTCTTCTCAAAAATGTCCAGGAATGAGACATACTGAACAGCATCATAATTTAAGCCGTGCACACACACAAAGCTCATTGAGGATGCAGATGCAGTGTTAAGGTCTCCTGTGTGAAGGTACTGTTTGTCTGCTGCCTGTTTGCAGCTCAAGATCTCTAAGAAACGAAGAGAATATTAATGAGTGGAAAACAGAACTCTCAGTTCAGTCCTTTTAGCTAAACTAGTAATACATTTCTGGTGCAACATTTCTCATGCATCTTCAGCTGCATCTTCGGCTCTCCACTATTAGAACAAATGGTGCATGCTGAAAACATTTAAAAGCAAATACTCAAAAACACAACAGCATGAAGAACACACTAATTTCATCAGTGAAGAATAGACTTATTAGGTTTGAATGGCATTGAATATGGATGAATAAGGTGCACTGAGAGTAACAAACTTTCCTTTTTAAAGTAAGTATTTTGAGATCTAAACGGGAGTGAACAGGAGTTTAATGAGAGTGAATAGGCTTTTACTAGGATAGCACGAGTAAATAAGGAATGGCTTAGTGTAAATAGGGAGGGAATAAGACAGAATAGGGAGTAATATGCGAGTGAAAAGAATTAAAATGGCAAATAAGAATGAATAAGAAGTGAACTGGAGAAAATAATGAGTAAATAACAAGAGTTCTCTCAACTGACTACAGATCTCAACTGAACAGCAGTCAGTAGAATGTGAAATTAATTGACACTCAAATGTCATAGGAAGCCTGTAGTTCACTATAGAATTATGGTGGAGTAACCCTTTACACACCATTCCGTCATCACCCCACAAACAGGCAAACTCTCACACTCACACACACGTACCCCATCAAACTCCCTTTCTGTTTAACATAAAATACCACTGAAAGTCCTTCTGGTTACATAGCCCTTCTCCTGGAATGAAGCAGGAACTAGTTTAGCAGTTTTGGATATCCAAATAATAACACGCCAATCAGCAAAAAAAATAAAAGACTTCAGCGATAGCTAACCAAGAAACCATTCATTTATATACACTGTTCACAGGGTGCAAAATATATAGAAATATGAGGAAATATGGGAGTCCCCTGTTTGAGATCCCCAGAAAGCCACAATAGCAAAATGTAGCGTTTCCAGACGTTTCCAGAAAATCACCCAGAAAAAAAGGCTGTAATGAGCCATGGCTCATTGCTTAAGCTAAATAATATTTAGGAAACACAGCCCGGCTGAGCACATGCAGTCTGCTGGCACTGTCTGAATTCTGAATAGGAACACACCATACACGATATCTGTGGATAGTGACTAATAGGAGGAGGGGCTAGGAGCAAAAGCAGGAGTAAAAGCAGCAAGGAGCAAAGAAGATTTTTATTCTCTGAACTTCACTGCAGAATTATGTAGACTGACAACCCTGGAAAAGTGAAGTGTTACCCCTTCATTTGTCACACCCATCCACAACCATGCAATTTTCAAGCTTGAATTATGTAAAGAAAAAAAATGGAAAGCAAAAAAATACTATTATGATTATTAATTCAAGCCATGTCTATTAAAAACCAATGAAAGCTCACGCTCTCTCTCACCTCTTTTCTTGTAACCTTCTTTACCATTTATTTGTCAGTTTGAGTAAGTTCTACTAAAACGATTAAAATCATTCCCAAAATATTTTAAATAATAGTCTAGTGCAAATATATCACAACTTCTCAAAGGCACTAATAAGACATTCTGCAGGGACTAACATTAGAACATGTCTACGTCTATATAGCCCTACTTTCTCTTAACCTAAATGCTTCCACTACCTCCAGACATTCAGCTAATCTTTCTGCTCCTTTCCACTTCACCATCCATCTGCTGGTTCACCTCATTTGCACTCAACAATTCTCATTTTCATCTATGCTGCTCTCATGCGCTCTCTCTTTCCTTAGTTCTGCTACTAAACGTACTTTCTGCTAAATATGTTTTATATCATGAAATGACTGCAAAATGAATGCATCAAAAGAATAAAATAAAAAAGAAATTCAAACCATTTAATGAAGCACATCTGCACTGTCTCAAGGAAATAAAAGCACTAAATGCAGTTTTAACAAACCACAGAGCTAGTTAAAGATGACAAACAGTTGAGTAGCTATAACAGTATGATAATATGATGTAAAAGCAGAGCCTATTGTCAAAGCCATTTTGTTGGTGGGACAGTGGGGAAAACAATTTCCAGTCCATATTTTAAGCAGGGTAAATGAAAGCTCTGTGTCTACAGTTATAGGCCCACACCAGCAAAATCAATAATGAAAAACTGGGGCTTGATTTTATTTTATTATTTTTATTTATAATATTCCTTTCACAACAACATTTCTTTCTCTTTAACACATACCTACAGACACAAACACACCTACAGCACAAGACTAAAGATCAAAGGGCCAGGCAAACTCCATCTTCATTGTAAACACCTCTCTCAACAGACTACTTTTAGAGGAGTTTAGCATTTAGAAACAGCATTTAGGAAACATAAATAATAGACCTAGGTGGCTGCACCCCTGTCTGTGTGTGCGCGCGTGTGTGTGTGTGTGTGTGAGAGAGAGAGAGAGAGAGAGAGAAAGAGAGAGAGAGGGAGAAAGAGGGAAAGAGATGTAAAAACAGACAGTGAAGGGCAGAGAGGCAGAGAGACAGGCATAAACGCTACAACAGCCAGTTAGATTAAGTGTGCAGCCCAGATCTCATCTTAATTGATTTTCATGTGACAATGCTCCATCTCTCTCCAGTGCAGTAATGTTCTTGATATTTATACGGACTGGGCTTTACAGGGTGTGGCTCAGAGGAAGCAACACCTTTCAGATTAAGTTCAGACTAACTCTGCAGTATCTATCTCACAGTACTACAACTCTGATAAATTATATTCATGACCAATACTAATACATATTAATACAAACAAACCTTTATACACTACTCACAATAAGCTAGGGATATCGTGAGAGACTTGGTGGATGTCACACTTTTTGTTTGTTTCACTTCAGACATTTTTGGAATAGGGAGGCAACTGTATTGAAGTGATAGACACACCTCATTTTGTGTTTTCCATGTAATGGTCTCATTGTGTAAAGGTGTGCCTTATATTGGGGCCAATACCAAAAGACAACCTTTTTCAATGTGGAATCAATTTCAACATTCTGTGGGTATGAAAAGCTGGTATTGTCAGTAAGTCATTCCAAGTTCATCATTCAAACAGCCATGAACACACAACGTCACTTAATGGAC
>JBBJLR010000002.1:15276573-15287727 GCA_037577145.1 Brachypetersius gabonensis | reverse complement strand
ATGCCACTTTTTGCATAATTGTACATAAAAGCTGAGAAATGTTTTTTTTTCCTCAATGATGTCTTTAGTACATCATTGCATGTTTTTGCATAAACCTTTGTCATCTCCCGACTAAATATGACTTGCTGGTTGAATAAAATCAACTTTAAGTGGAAATTTGCCTGGGGTATGAATAATTTCGAGGCTCACTATAGGTGCTTTCAGGGGGTACCAGGTGTCTCCATGGGTTCTCTGACCAGTCTGAGGTTGATGCTGCTCTATGCCCAGCAAGCTGAGATGCACTGTGTTTTGACACCTTTCTATGATATTGAAAATATTTCTTTTCAGCGTTTGATGCTACAGTAGCTCTTCAATGGGACCAAACAACACAGGCTAGCCTTCACTGCCCTTCTGCACCCATGACCCTGTCATCAGTTTCCCAGTTGTCCTTCCTTGGACCACTTTTGACAAGTACTAAAAACTGCATAGCAGGAACATCCCACAAGATCTGCCGTTGTGGATAAGCTTTGACAGGCCCATGTTAAAGCTGTTTGGGTTCTTACTCTTGCCCGTTTTTCCTGCTTCCACTCCATGAACAAGACCAATATATGTCACCCATCAGGTGCCATAGTAACAAGATAATTAATGTTATTAATTTCACCTGTCAGTAATTTTAATATCATGGCTGATGATAATCTGGCTGGTGTATAATCTTAATGCATTCAGATACACTCTGGTCACATGAGAAGCACATCTAACTATTATCTGATGGCAATAGTGTTGTTAATCAAAAGGTCTAATGCTTTGTGATACCAACCAACTGGCCCAAGTCTAGAACATTTTAGCATACCATGTTCAGTGTACTCAGACCGTCTCACATGCTACTCATGCATGCAACTGATGGTAAACATAAATAAAATCCAACACGTTTGATAATCGCATAAAATCTGGTTTGGTTTCTAACATTATTTGAAGCCAAAGGTAAACGTGATACACTTAAATATGGCTTACTGGTACCTGTTAATCAGCAGTTGCGCAGTTCTAAAAACAACTCACTTAATCATTGCTTAATCAAGGACCAAAAGGTGAGAAACTCTCAAGATAATCAGAGAAGGATTAAGACAATACATTAAACACAACAACACCTTGCATTGCTGCTGACTCAGATGACCACCTGACTCTTATTCCTAATTTCAATAATTCACAAATGAGCAAATTATCTCAATTACCACATAACTGCAACACACTGTTTCAAGTCACAGTAAACTAATGTGAAAAATAGTGCAGCTCCATTGCTCTCTATAATATTTCTAAATTATACCCGCTATAAGGTATGAGGGCCTAAAAGTGTGTAATCAACTGCTAAGCTGATGTACAGCAAATAGCTATTTTTTATGTCTTGGCACAATACGGCTTGAGTTCTGCAAGAATGATCACTCACAGAGCGTCTCCCAAACAATACCCCATCTTAGTTTCAGAAAATAAGCTTTACTAAATTCATCTGACTAAAAAGAAAGAGATTTTACACACTTGCTTATGGTAACTTACTTGCAAAGAGAACATATTTTAATGCTCACTTTTGAATTTCCTAATTTTTTAAATACAAGTTATAGAGGCAATGGTTATACATCCAGTAAACCACCAGTTTTACGTGGATCAGGAGTCGCAGATCCAGTCACACATTTTACAGGTATATCCCCACAATAACAAGAAAACTGCAAATATCCGCCACCATTTTTTGCTTATTTGTGGCAATAAATATATTTTTTCTGAATGTTGAGCCCGCGTGCCGCGATTTCTCCGCGGTACAAGCACTTAGACACTTCAAACTCCGCAGTTCTCCAGGAGACCTTTCCAGCGAGCCCTAATTTGTATTTTTATCCTAAGTAGATCAGGGCTTGCTCCCCGAAAACCATTCACTTCGTCGCGGTGTCCCAATACATTTGTCCCGCGACCTTCCGAGTTGCATATCTCCGGGCGAGGAATTTAAATTAAATGAGGCGTATACGGGTTTACCTTTACATTTTCTTTACGAGTAATGCATTAAACAGAAATTTTTAAATCAAATTCAAGTGTTCTGGGAGCATATTTGGTGGCATATTTAGGGTTTACACATATTTAGGGTCATTTCTGGGCATTGGGCATAAAACCAAAACACAGCAAAGCGTTTTTTCACTATACGTAGGTGCTCTTGGATAACTGTATATGGAATTTTCCTGTTCTTGAGGCACACACACATACATACACACACTCACAAACACACACACATTTACTACAAACCACGTATAATACTATCTTTACTCACTGTCAAATTTATAAGCTCCACGTACAGGTCACAGTTACAGACAGTAGTCCATCATGTGTTAACCGTTACTCTATGCATCAGTGATGAGAACAATCAGTGAAAAGGTATTAGCTAAGAGATGAATGATTCTCAGGACAACAGAGACAGTGACATGGTAGTGGCATGTTTGTGTGTGTGTGCCACACAGAGTGCATCACACACAGCAGTGCTACTTAGGTTTTTAATTCTGTGCCCACTTACTGCCCACAGCACTATGCACATCTAACCTGCTGGTCCACCTTGCAGAAGTAATGCTGCACTGTTTGTTTTTGTCATGTAGCCCTTTATCAGTGGTAATTTTTTGGTCACTGGGCATTGTTGTCAGTATATTTTTGTTTGATGAACTTTTTTCAGTCCAGCAGTGACACAGAGTTGTTTTAAAAAAATCCAGCAGCGCTGCGGTGTCTGATACACTCTGGGCAGCATATAAACACACACACCTCTAATGAATGTAGGAAATACAGAAGACATCTGGCAGCTTGTTACCAGCATCCAGCTACAGGCTCTGAAAACTTGACTTCTCGTAGCAAGCAGCAGATACAACTAGTGAAACTGGTGAAACAGTCTGTGAGTTTCTAAGTCTTGCTCACGCTCAAAACAACTTATATCTGGTGACATATCCTTAATAGGTATCTTACCCTAAACTGAAGATGCGGAAAACAAAGCCACGTGGACTGAAATACAATGAAAATGGATGGTTCAGAAACATCACTATTATGCTCAGAATTTGCGGTTTATGGGCTGTTAAACCTCTATCAGTTGTGTAGATGGGTGTGTGTGAACAACAATGGAATGTCAGAACAAACTGGCCCTGCAAGGCTGTCCCGTTTATGTGCCAGTGTGCGTGCATTTCTGTGTGAGAAAGCAAGCCAGTTGGCATTCATTAGAAGCTGGCTTTACTTTCCAAAACAGTGGAACTGCTTTAATGAGCACTTGATGAATGCAGCATCTCCTCTTTCAGCTGTGCTCAGAGGCTGTGAAGCTTACAACTGGCACAGAAAATGCCCACTCGCAATGTGCACCGGTGAACAGACTTGCATTAAAATAAAATGCATAAAGGGGCAGAACTCAGTACAGTGGATTAAAAAAGAGGAGACGGAGAGAGGAACAAAATGGAACAAGAGAAGTCAAGTGTCAGCAATAAAGACCCATACCCTTATTTAAGATTATTTGGATAGCTATAGAAACATGATGACCTTTTTAGGTAAAGTCAGGTTTATTTATATAGCCTATTATCACACAAAGGTCATTCAATGTGTTTTAAAAAAAAAATCAGGGAGCAAAAAGCATAAAAACTTTTATGATAAAGTACAGACTATCAAATTGATGACCAACTGTCATTCAGGCCCACTGGAGGGCAGAAACACACAAGCAGAGTCACAAAAAACCAAGCTAGCAAGGATTCTAATTAGAGGTCTCATAAAGACAGTAAGATAGCATGAAAAGCAGACTAAGATATCAGTGCTAAGGTTAGCCTTAATTAGTGCTCATCCATGTCCTGTCACAAAAACAAGCTCCTTAGTAAAAACAGCTCCATGAATCAGAGCTGTCTACTGTCTCAGCACTTTCTATACAGATCTTGCTCTACTAAAGGGATTTGCTTTTGTGGGCTGCACATGTTTGGATGTCATGGATTGGCTTCTTGGTAACTAACTGAGAAAGAGAAAAAAGAAGAAAGCTTTATATCATCATCATGTTTAACCTTCAGGGGATTCACCTCAACTGGTACAGAAACAGAAATGATGATACGCTTTCTAGGTTTCTATAAATGAAATACACTCAGCAAAAGAAACTGAAGAGATCTTAAGAGACGTGCATGCATAATAACCATGATGACCATGATTTCCTTAAGACACATTTCTGAGATTAAATTAGATGAAGTGTAACTAACCAGCACACTCTTTGTTTTTGTTTCTCTATTCCATTTCCCTTTGTTGTTTCTCATTCTTTCATTTACATATTATTTATACATCCTCACTGACATTTTTATCACTGAAAAAGTAGTGTTTATCTAAGCAATTTCTTTCAGTTAATTTGCCATGAAACAATGTAGAGAACTGCCATCACTATCAAATTTCATAGAAAAAAAGTCATGAGGCTGTGATGATATACATTTTAAACCTATCTTTCATCTCTTATTACTTTTTCTTGATTTGCTCTCCCAACTATGCATTTCATTAAATGTAAAAGCTTGTGCTCTCCCTCTCTAAGGCCACAGCTGTGTGGGCACATAATCCTGAATCTGGTCAGTGCTGATGAGGAGTTCAGGCTGCGGAAATGAGAACCTGCTGAAGGGTAGAAGCAAATTAACCCGGCGAATTGCAAAGTCCCTGACTCTCATCTCTCCCTTCCCTGAACAAAACACATACACAAAAACAATCCACACAGGCCTCAGTAAACCATACATAACATGTCCTGAATAGACTACATACTGACATATTTAATATAACAACAGGCTGGGTGTGTGTGTGTGTGTGTGTGTGTGTGTGTGTGTGTGTGTGTGTGTGTGTGTGTGTGTGTGTGTGTGTGTGTTTATGCAGTATTCCCCATGGAAGTGGAGATGAGTTTGCATCTGTAACTGAGACAGACCACAGGACATCTGTAAAGCTTGAGAGCTGGAGACAGCAGGGTGGACAGCAATGAAAAATGAGGAATTACAGCAAACAGGGAATACAGACAGAGAGCAACAAAAAGAATGAGACAAACAGATAAACAGAAAAAGAGAGATACAGAGAGAGAAACAATTGAGAGAAAGAAAGGGAGAGGAAAATAAAATGAGATTAATAGAATAAAACATGAAAAAACTAAGTGAGAGACACAGAAAGAGAGGAGAAAAAACATGTGGGAATAGGTGAAGCATGTCTGAGTGTGTGTGTACAGCGCTCGGAGCAAAGCTGATGCATATCACCCAACTGTTGACTGTCTGTCATTCTCATGTTCACACACACACACACACAGTAGGTCTCAAAACACGATGACCACATTTAGGAAACCATATCTCTTTTCAAAGTCAAATAAAAAAAGATATTTTTCAGTTGCCAGACTTAAATTGTATCACAGACTCACGTTACCTCTCACTCTCTCTTGCTCTCTCTCACGCACATACAGAAAATCAACCACTGCAAGTACCATGCAAAATATGTTCAATCAGCAGCAGCATTTCATCAACATTACATATCGTTACCACGATAATAATTCCTGTAAAACTAAACTCTTTAGCACATGTCATACTATATATAGATATGCTTCAAACATACCATATGCCATGCATATTCCAAGTTCCAAAGGGAATTCTATGTTGCCACCTTGCATTCCATCTGTCTCCGTTAGCATTCCAAAGGGTCAGTGCCCTGTTAGTGTTCCTCCTGCAGCTACAGCCTACTCGCTGTTTTTCTTTGTACAGGTCATTACACAGCTAGTGTGTTATTTACAGCGAGTAACATTTATTTTCTATAAACTGACATGTATAACATCCAATTAGTGTGTCTTTTTGAATACTACTATCTCCAAATGAAACTTAAACTTAGTCTTTTCTAGATCTAAAATTAAGTCTCAAATATAGCCTGACAAAACATTGTACATATCTGACTCAATATGATCCAAAAGAATCACATTTTGAACCTAAACCCAGCCCAAGCTCGATGCATCTTTTTAGTACCAATTGAGACATCCACCAGACCACTGATGAACAATAAAATAAATTAATTAAAAGCCTATTTAACAGATATCAACTTGTTTGTTTTTATGCTGGTCTGGTTGTCACTTCAACAACATGAGTGACTTCATTTTGCAAAAATAATACAGTAGGGAGCAAAACTAAGCTTCATCCAGTGAAATGGGTTACAAGAGCTTTTCTGACACATGTGACTATGAAAAAGAAAGATCATCAAATGTCAAAGAGCAATAATTGAAAGGTCCTAATCTCTTACATGAAATAATAATAACACAATGATAAACACGCCAGTAAGCTTTAGTGATTAAGGTGTAAAAAATACCATATATAAAATAAGGGTAAATATAATTTGTTGATGTACCATAAGGTTTACAAAATGCATGGAACATAGATTCATAAAATAGTTTGACTGATCAGACTTGACAAGAACCAGTAAACCTTAAATTAAGTTCTGTGTTGCAACAGAGGGCTACGGATAGTTTAAAACAATGAAACGACAGAGCCTCAGTGCAAAAGACTACGGTTGTGGTTATGATTAAGTAATTACTGTGAGTTTAAAACACTCACAGCACTGATATCCATGTATGATGCTTGACTGTACCGTTACCAAACCTTCTGACCATAAACTCAAATTATTCTATAATTTAGTTCACACTTATTAATGATGAGGATAAGGGCCTGTAGCATTTTCAGCAATTAAACTCACTGGCAGCTGAACACCTGGTTCAAACTTTCCATGCAGGTTAAGTAAATCAGCCATCATTAGTGCGTATTTATACTGAAGTTTACAGTGAACGACTTAATGCTATTACTGAACTATGCAAACTTATTCCATATGGTTAATTCTCCGCAGTAAGAATTCCTCCCATAATAGCAGGAGATGAGGCGTGAGGAAAATGACCTTGTGATAAACTTCAGCATGGGCATTCCCAGGAACACTGGGGAGTCTAGGAAATATTGTGGGCTGCTTTTCCCTGCTGCCAACTGGAGCTGCCAGCTAGATCCTCAGTAGTTCTCACTCAACCGAACATATATGCTGGCCAGAAATCTAACATACCACACTGAATTGCTTAATTCACTATCACTACTACTGGTGCTACTTGAATTGCTTTGTGGGTGGTGTCACCATGAAACTATAGCTAGAGGCTTTTGGAGATGCTATCTAAACCACACCTACAGCATGAGAGACCTCCCAATGCTCAATGTGCGAGGATGAGAGGGGTGTGGCACTTGCGGAAAAAAGATTACTGTGGAGGGCATGTTACATCCAATACTGCTAAAAACACTTATTCCTGCAGGCAAGTTAATTGACAATAATGTCTTTCGCTGATAGATATAATCTATTGATGGTCATTAACCTGGACAATTTAAATGAATACACACCATAAAGTGCAATCTAGGATGCTCAAAAGAAAACATATGTCTCTCAAAAACTGTTTAGTCCTTGTCCTTAGTCTGCCCTAATACCCTGAATGGCTTTGATAAAAAAGGTAAAGCCGTGCCTTTGTCAACGATGTACAGAACGTGTTCCCTCGCAAAATATGAACATAAGTTTAAACTATTTGTTATTGTGTTACATTAAAATTGTACAAAGAATGTTTAATATCTCCAAGCATAATAGCATAATGGGTTAGATTAACAGTAGCCTGTAAGCTAACTTAGCAAAGCAAGCCTTAGTCATTTTATTATTATTACTAAAAGTAGTTTGTAGGCAATGCAATCAATACATTTAAACTGTTTTAAGGTTACAGTGAGAATTATCTATTGCAAATACTACCAAACGAGAACAATAGGCAAAGTTAGCTAAATGTTTTCTGCAACTACATGTATCTCTATAGAGTTATCTTCCACGTTGAATTGGGTTCCCAGTGAAGAGAAATTACTGAGAACACTTTTTGGTTAGAGTGAGAGCCCTTGTTGTTTAGCACCTCTCATCGTTGGACCATCTTTATTAACACAACACTACACACAATACAGTTTCAAATGTCATACACTCTGCTGATGAGGCTCCTCAATGGCCCTGAGGCACAGACACTTTCCAATGACATAATGTCAGCAGTATGACACAGTCATGCCAGTGAGTAGGCTGGCACTGGCTTAAACTTCTCTGGCGCCTGAACTCCAAAAGCACTTCAGAAGAATCAGATATCAGCCTACATTCACTTTTCATACATGTCATAACCAACCCCCCCCACACACACAAAATTACAGTAGAGTAGAACTCCTGTAAAGCACTGTATTGAGTAATGCTTACACTTCAACATTTCACACACAGTGTGCTGTACACTTAAAACAGCTTGTGAGCTGTTTAAGAAGTATGTATCAGAGACTGTGGGAAAGCTAATGCTGGGCTGATCCCTTTTTTATTGATGTCATTTGAGATCCCAGAACCCAACTTCTCCTGCTCACACACACCCTTAATATAGACACACATTCCTACTGAGACCTGAGTACCTCTCAGTGCCCTTGCTAAAGATAACATGGCTTTCCATTTAAACCATACGAGCTACGCCCTGTTCTAGAGAACATAATAGAAGGGCGCACACAAGCATGCATGCAGTCAATTACAGACACACACACACACACACACACACACACACAGACACACAGACACACACACAGACACACACACACACACACATACACAGAAGCACAGAGGCCCACTTATCATCAATTAAAATTATTATACACATACAATTACAGATTTAGAACATACAGTAACATTCAACTGCACTCTAACACACAAAATAAACACACAAAAGCAATTGAGCGGACTAACTCTACTAAAGCGGGTGGGGGGGTACACATACAGTGTGTGGCATGCACAGAGACACACAGACAAGCTAAAGGAAACTAGTCTTTTGTTAAGCCATTGTGGTCCACCCTTCCCAGTCACTTCAGTCTCCAGGCTTAGGCACAAGCCGTGTTAAATGCTTCAAATGCCACAGTAGACTGACTCTCTGGGGCATTGACCTCTTTAAAACTAACAGTGTGGAGCAGCTTGCAACAGCTATAACATCAACACATAAACAAAGTCATGAACTCAACTAATCTGCATGTTTATCAACACACTTAATGGTGGGGGCATAACATTTCCAGACACAATCACATTGGTTTAACTTCTTTCAGACAACACATAGAACGGGTGAATTCCAGAGCATATGATGATGGTTGCCACAGCACTTATAAATGCAGTGTCAGACATGTGTGAGGCATGTGTTAGACATAAACCTATCCACAGTCCATTAAACACTCAGTCATACAGTCATACACACTTTTGTGTCAAAAGTAGCACAAACTGGACATAAACAGACTTGATATTTTTAACATACTATGTGTTGTTTTTAAACACATATTTTTGAGATTGTATACACATAAAGGCATAAATCTATCTCAAACAAAACATACACACTCACCATCCTTGCTGTCGGCTGCCTTTCTCAGCACTGACGTGATGGCATCTGCAGGAACTCGAGGACTCTCCACATATTTGGGCTTCCTGACGAGTCCTGCTCACACACAGAACAGAGTGGGCTGATGTGAATATGACGGAGTAAACAGGAGCTCTATCTGAATTTACAGAGACACATCCAACACACTTAAGCATACTTTTACTTTTGACACTTGACAAGGCATCAGATTTGTTGGATGGGCTTAAATTTCTCTCAACGTACACGCAAGCACACACATACTCTTCTCTGAGTCACAATGCACAGCAAAGCTGTGCAAATGTAAACTACAGCAGAAACTGATAAATTAAGATGATACAAATGTATGTATGTGCTTTATTGACCCATTTTATTTTTGGTGTGTGTCCGTTTCACTCTCTAATACACACACACACAAAACACTCACTTACAAAAGGTCCATTCTATCTTGGCGAGATAAAACAGGAGCATACACTTAACGTTTGAGAAAGCTTACAAGGCTTACAGTTTTTCTCATGTTGAAACATCAACAACATGTTGGCTCTGCCAGCTATTTGGCCTGAAAGTGCTGCTTTTCCAAGCTTGTAAAACTGAGACAGCTCAGTCCTGGACATCCATAAAGCATAACATTTCCCAATGTTTATCATTAAGAACCATGTTAAGATCACTAGAGACCCAGCCTTAGATACCTGACCAAATAAAGTCATGAGAGAACCTGCACATTGCAATAAAGGGGCCCTTTTGATCTAGAAGAGGGTGTATTGTCAAAACCTGCCACACAAAGACTCAGATGAACTGTAAGCTGACTTTCAATAATGGCATTGCACAGATAAAGTTAGCCATAACAAAGTGAATATATGTGACTAACACATTAGTTGTTGCTGTTTCCCTATTTATTTAACAGCTGTTTGTTTATCCAACAGCTGTGGTACAGTCAGAGTCAAATGCATGCATAAATGCAAGCACACACAAACAAAACAGAATTAACATAAGGGTTGAGTTGGAGGGTGGCAGCTGTGCTGTGGTGTCTGGTGTTGCAGACTTGGTGTCTGCAAATGCATAAGGTCTACCCCAATGTTTACAACACCAACTATGG
The DNA here is from genome assembly GCA_037577145.1 of Brachypetersius gabonensis. Taxonomy (NCBI): domain Eukaryota; kingdom Metazoa; phylum Chordata; class Actinopteri; order Characiformes; family Alestidae; genus Brachypetersius; species Brachypetersius gabonensis. Next base: position 15,277,207 of record JBBJLR010000002.1, on the reverse strand, counting down.
CTGATGTACACTGCCATCTATGGACCCCTGCCATGAAGAGCAACACAAGCAAACACCACAACCACACAGCTTATGAATAAACAGTACATAAACCATGATAATTGGTCTTTTAAAAAAATGACACAACTGGGCATGTTTTGGGAATTTATAATAACATACATGATATTTTAAAGCATGAGCATGTGGAAGGACCAGGATGACTAGGAAGGCACCATGAGGCTCTATGCATTTTCAACACAGACTGATTCTGTCAACCCTGGAAGAAGTATGATTCCCTGGCAGCTTTCGCTATTACAGGAGGTGGCCCCTACATGAGATTTTAGAAAAAAAAAAAAGTTTATTTTTGCACAGTTCTAAAACCTGTGCAAATTGTTTGAAGTCATTTATATCAGCAGCGGGCTTCTTTCTGCCAGCAAAAACACGGCTGAATATTAGAGTAAAAACAAACAAGAAAGCAGCAAAAAGTATCAAGATTTCTTTTTTCTTTTTTTCTGTTTGTATTTGTTGTAATGCAAGTGTTAGTAAACAGCTTTTTTACTACTGCCCAGTAGTAAACAGCTTTTAAGCATAATTTTCTCAGGTGCCAAAAATTTTTGCACAGAACTGTATATACATATATATACATACATATATA
>JBBJLR010000002.1:15183231-15236124 GCA_037577145.1 Brachypetersius gabonensis | reverse complement strand
ACACACACACACACACACACACACACACACACACACACACACACACACACACACACACACACACACACACAACCATCTCAGGATGGTTGAGCAGAGAGCAGCCCAGACTCAAAGAGGAACTGATCAAAATACAGAATCTACTGCACACAGCACTGCACTTCTATTAACAGACTGCACTACAGCTGAGTGGCTTCCAATTTAAAGTGGGTTTTGTTGGAATAAACCATGAGCAATAAGGACAAAATCACACAAGCAAGAGTTTATAATCAACTGGTCTGTTCTGACTTAGGGCCAAGCTATCTCAACATGAATATAGCTATTTTCTGCACAATTCTCAAAGTAGGAGGAAGTGTGCTGATCACTATACAGTGTAAACAGTGTATATAGTTCTTTAGCCCCAAAAGTAAGAAGTTATTTATGTCATAATCAAGTATTCTTTGGGACTTGATAACTGTAATGCTATGCTAAATGGCATCATGGCCCAGATATGAAACTGATGGGCTAATGAGGCATTTATTAACACACTTATTTTGCAAGAGAATACAAACTAGTGTGGAAATTGTCTTCCTCTTTAAAAAAAGAACAAAACAAAAGGGGAACCTAGACCCATGGTGGGAACTGGTACGGCATTGAACTGCAATTAAGGTAAAGGGGGTAGCCTATATCCCATATTACACTTTATAATAGCGTTTTAAAAATAAACTCTTACTCAGCCTACACGCTAAAACAAAACAAATGAGCACATGTCCGAGATCAGATCTTGTGTGTCTCGCACCAGGAAGGTGATGTGGGACAGGGCTGAGGGTCTTTAAAGCAGACAGTCTCATAATAAGAGGAAAATAACATCATACTGTCCTGCAGGGCTCACAGTATTAAGAGGAATGAGGCGCATTGCAGATGACATCAGTTTCTGTTGTTTCTGCGTGAAATAGGTCACACATGGCTCTTTCCTGCATCAACACCAATTCCTTTCAGAGCGATAGGTAAAGTTTCTACACAAAAAAGGAAAAATGGATGCTTTTAGCAAGAGAGCGTCCCATCTTTAACACCTCAATGGCCACAGAGGGGGTTGAACAGAGGGATGGGGGGGTCAGTCGTCCCAGCAGCTTTAGGAGCTTTAGGAGCTAGGCTTTTATTGCGAAAGGAGTAAACAAGCTCTCTGAAGCTCAGAGATGAGGTTATTAACAGGGAGAACCGGAGAGGGGCTCCTGCTGGTGCTGCAAGAGGAAACAGCGTGGAAAACAGCATGCCTGGTTTAGGCCATCTGAGCTCCATGTTCCAGACACGGATCTACTCGGAGGTGCAGAAGTTTGCCCCTATGAAGGAAGCATGTGGCTGACATAAGGCGACCTGATTCAGCCTGAACCTAGTGCACAAGGAGAAGTGGGCCACTGCTGTCATTGTCTAGATGCGTGACTGTGTGGCAATGTGCCTCGAAATAACAGAGAGAAAGAGAAAGAGAAAGAGAAAGAGAGAGAGAAGGACAGAGAGAGAGGGAGAGAGTGAGAGAGAGAGACCCGTCCCAGACGCTCTGAATGAAGAGCTGACCCAAAAACATCTCCAGCCCGACCCGTCCTGCCGTGTCAGGGACGTACCTCTCGAACACAAGTCGGACCATGAAGACGCAGAAGGCTAGAGGACATGCCAGATACAGATCCTCCGCTTGGGGGAAGGTTGACTCATCCGTGTTTTTTAAGTCAGCCCAGGTTACATTATGAGGCAGCCAGAACCTCTCGTTCCAGAACCACGCCAAAATCCCGGCCATCGCCCCAGATTGCTGGATCTCCTCGCCTCTTCAGCAGCTTCTCCTGATGAACCGGACTCAATGGCCGAGGCTCTCCCTCTCAGTCGTCTTTCACGATTGATCTTTGCAGCTCCTGGAGGATGACGGTGATGATGATGGCATCAGCTCTGGTCACGCCCATTTGTAGTCGTTTTAGCAAGTCTGGAGTGACGTGATCCTCTCTTCTACCTCTGATTGGTCAACTTTGTTGTCATTCCCTCTCAGGCCCGCCCTTGAACGCACCCTTTAAGGAAATGTGGCACAAGGTGGCGTTTTAAAAGCCTGTTATTTACAAAAAGTGTTTTTAATCAAGTCAAATCAGGTATGTTTTTTTTGTAATTGCAACCATATACACACAGTGAAATAAAACAACGTTCCTCCAGGACCATGGTGCAACACAAGAACAGAAACAGTACACGACATATTAAGGAGTGCAATATTTTTTTAAAATAACTTTTCATTATTTAATTATACTTTATTTTGTTATTTTATTTTGTATTCTATTTATGCAGAGCACATTAAATGACTTGTAGTGTATGATAATGTACAATATAAATCAACAAAAAAGATAGACAAAACAACCAGACAAGAAAACATTTCAGTCTACAAAATATTTACGATAGTAGATTATATTATATTTATGTTCCACCACTAAAACACAGTATCTTAATTTTTTTATTTAACTGTTTAACTGTTTGAGAGTAACACCGATGGTACTAAAGCTTAGAGTTACACTTTGTGAAGAAAAAAATGCTCGTACATGCATATGTGAATTTTTATATATTTTTTCCATTAGCAATGAATATCGCATTTTCCCTGAGCCACGTGCATTTCAGCTTTGCAAATAGCCCCATCTACTGGATTGCCAGAGGCAGCTGACAGATCCACTGTGTGGACAAAAGTAATCGGACACGCCTTTTTTCAGGGTTTGGCTTTCTCGAGCAACTCCGTCTTAACATCTCTGTATATGAATGCGACGTCATTAAAGTAGTTGTTGGTGTATTGGCCAGGTGTCCCAATACTTTTGTCCATATAGGTTCACTTCGTAGATGCAGGTCAGCTTAATTTTTTCCCCTTCATAAGGGACTGTGACAAATATTTGATCATTAAGTCACTAATCACTATAAGCTTATAACATAGGTTAAATTATATCGTATTTTTTATAATCAATACAGATTAATTCATACATGCCAGTATTTTACTTTAGTTTGCTTTGTAACCCATTAAATCTGTACGTTTTTCTTAGCTGAGTCAGAAGCCTGCAGTAAATAAAGTGCTCAGGTCTGGGACCAGTCTGTCTTAGTTCATTTAATGATTTTCTAAATTAGGATAAATGTCTCCCTCTGCTGGATAAACACGTAATTTTCATACTGGTTCAGGTTTTTTTTAGAATTCAAGGTGTCCTTCAATAAAACCGCTGTCCTTATAAATGCGCCTGCTTTCTCATGCTCTGCATTTTTTGTGCATCTTATTCTCCTAATGTATATCATATAGTATACAACTAGAGACTTTCGATATTTGGGTAATCTCATTCAGAGCATGGAGAACACACGAGGTGTGTCGTACACAGCTCTGAAATTAGGAACCGCTGGTTTAAGTAAAATCACCTTACAGCAGTTCAGCCCAGTTACAGCTTCTGGAAGAACAGCAACCAGGGATTCAGACTCGCATTTTCACTCGCTTCAAAAATAGTTTACAATTTCAGTGCTTAATTATTAATGAAAAAGTAACATGGACCATTTTTCCATACAGCACTGTTGTCTTAGCTTCAGAGAGGGGAGATTGTATTTACAAATAGCAAAGCAAGGCACTGCACAAGAGTTTGTTATTTGAACTGAAGGCTTTACCTTTATTCTGCACAGAATAATCAGAATAAACAGAATATCCAGTCTTCAGATTCTATTGTATTATGACCCTTGGTTACATATGTTAAGAAATTAAATGTATTTACGAATTATTATCAGTCATAAAGCTTCAGGGGTTACATTTTAAAGAAAATAAAGATAATTTAATGTGTGTGAACAAACGTTTAACATCACACATACATACTGCCCACTGAATCAGTGTAAACATGTTTACACGATAGTCCTAATAACATTTAAGATTAAATCTGGTCGTCAGAATCCTTAAAAACCTATTGCAAGAAGTAATAGGACTAAACATACTAACACCTGAAACGTATAAAAAACTTCTGTACCACCACAAGTAGTACGGCTATTAGTAGGGCACTAAATGTACATCTGGCTCATTTTGTAAACGTTAGCTTAAAAAAATATTAACGATATTATCATTCTTATTTAAAAAAAATAAATGTCATCCTCAACTGAAAGTGTAAATAGTTGTTAATAACACACAGTACTGCCAGTTAACCGTGAAAGATGACAGCTTTGACCTGATGTGTGTGTACATTGATAAAGGTCAGGAGTTCCGGCTGTAATTGGGCTTATTCTCATATCGACGCAGTTATTTCTGCGCGAGATAGAAAGGAAGCGGCTGAAACTTCCTCTTCAGAAATGTCGCCCATCCGTTGGGTTGTGTGTAAATTAGTTTTCTGAGCTGAAGGAGGGGGAAGTGTTCATCATCACGGCCGTTTAAAGTTGACCCGCTGTGAGTGTGTGTGAGTGTGTGTGCGCTCTCGGGTCAGTACGGCCGGTGCGCAGCGCTCGGGTGCCGGAGCCGCCGCTGCTGTGCGCCAGTCCTTGGAGCCCTGCGCCTCTGTAGCGTGTTAGCATAGCAGTCCAGCCGCAGCATCATGGCGGAGCAAGGCGAGTCTCCGGCTCCGGTCCACAATCCGCAACCAGTGCTCACGACCAGCTGGCCCATCGTCAAGGAAGCGTACGAGCTCCAGGAGGTTATAGGTTAGTAGCGAAGACTTTTGTGCCTCGTTCGGCGGCCGGGGGTCGTGTCTGCCCCACTCTAAAGGTGCTGATATCCTGGTGAATGGCGAAGCGGGCCTACCGGCTTTTCTCATGCGCTACAGCTCCTCTGAAGCAGCCTGCTCTCTAATGCAATGCGGATGTGACAGCTCACTGCTGGCTGCAGCACGTATTCTGTCGTAGACTTTAGCTAATCCTTATTCTTATACGCCTTTTTTAGATACTGCTAAACTGGCGAGCACCCTGTCCAGCGATGCTTTATAATGGCACGTGTCCAGTGAGATGTCAGACGTTTATTAATGACATGTCTGATCCATGAACGCAAATCACAGGTTTAAGACCGTCTCGGGTCTCTTCATGACATGTCATGCTTACTTCTCCAGGCATTTAAGCTGCTTCTGAAACTGTGGACAGAATCAGGAGCATGTTTATTACTATTGTTATTATTATCAGCATTATTGTCACCACCATCTCCTGTAATTGCTTGTTGGAAGGCCAGCTGCTGTGCATTTGTATAGTCCTATGGCTGAAATATATTATTCTACATAATTAAATAAAGGCCTACAGTTTCTTGCAGAGACAGTGGCCAGCCCTAGCCATATGTTGTGACTGTATCATTAGCCTGTATTGCACTGGCTGACTTGGCACATCATTGTCAGTCTCTGAGGTGTTACTTGATTTACCTTTAATGCAACTTCACCCTCTTACCAACGCCCTCTGTTGGATGATGCGTGAACATTACTCTATGTAGTGGAAAACTTACCTTTTTTTTTTATTGGGTTCTTAACTGCTCTCAGATTCTTTTAAAAGACTGGTGAACAAATGTACACCCGTGTTGGGGCCGTATCATATCAGCTGAAAGGAGGTCCTGTACTCTTCCTCTGTGCTGTGTCCCTAATCAGCACTGCTGTCCATTCAGAACCCCCTCCTTCTTATCTGTCAGCAGCACTTGGCATGGTGTGTGTGTGGTCGGTCACACACTCTGTTGGTGTGAACAGCAGCACTGCGTTGGTACATGGTGATCGTGAACAGGGCCTCTGAATTGATGGTGTACAATGCGACCAGAACATTGCGTGTTATCGGCAGTCGCTTCCTAGAAGCTGTCCCTTCGTTTTTAAGCACGCAGGAGTCGCTTAATAAAAACAACCTCATCAGTCCAGTCGACTTTAAGTGACTGACAACATATCTCTGTGTAGGCTTGACCTTTATCTTGATATTTTGCCATTATTGTCATACATTTTGTTGTTACGTATCACAGGTATCGTCAGTACTTCTACAACAAATATTCTTTTGTTTAAGTAAATAACTTTTTTTGCAAAGGTTTATTAAAAATGTTTATTAAAAGGTTCATGTTCTTTTCAAAATGTGCCATTACTGTTGTGCTCGGGCAATTTGTCCGATCTTACTTGTTTGTAAAAACATTGCGATGCATTTCAAATAGTATGTCTACAACTAAAGTGATGCTTTATTTTTGCCATATTGCTTTCAATTCTTTTTTTGCGACTAGCCATAAACTGTGATCATTTGTAATGCTTTTGACCCTTTCCATTATTTACAAATTGTCACACACACTGAGTTGCATTCCTGGTTTTTTTTGTTTATGGCAGCTTGAAGCATAGTTCTTAACAATAAGATGTATAATAACCATTTATTTGTGTTTGTATAGGCAGCGGGGCCACAGCAGTAGTCCAGGCTGCTCTCTGCACCCCACGACAAGAGCGTGTAGCCATCAAGAGGATCAACCTGGAGAAATGCCAGACCAGCATGGAAGAACTACTGGTAAGTCTAGATAAATCCTAAACAACCATGCTTTAATCTCTGCCTCTGCTTTTATGTACAAACACACACATGGATTCATGATTTTTGGTCTAGGGTTCTCTTATCTTCTCCTCATGTATGTAATTCCCTGTTGTGTACTGGACACTATTAACTGAAAGTACTCTGCAGCCCTGATGATATTTACATATAACAGTTTTAAATTCATAGTCAGAGCTGGAGTATGTGGATGACAACTTTATTTAACATCATTTATGATCTACAGTAAATGGAAAAGGCAAAAATCTCCTTTGCCACTGGTTGCCAGGACCCTCTGCTACTTCTATGTGCAGTTGTTTTGTTGTTTCAACGCACTAATAGTGTAATAAGAATTTAAAGTTATTTCTTATGTTTCAGTCTAAAGGATAAATGTAAAAAGATACAAAGAGGTATGAATACACCAAAACACACACACCCACACTCCTACACATTAGGACACTGCCGTGATTGAGTTGTTGTCCATTGATCCTTTTTTTTTTTTGTTTTGCTGAGCCTGGAGAGGCATGGTTTGATTGATGAGTGCTACTGTGAGCGCGCTTTGCGAAGGCACAGTGTACAATAAATGTCTCTATTTCTGGCAAATCAGCAAATGCAGAAATGAATGGGCTTGAATTAATTTGTGCTGAACTCCTTTAAACAGCTTGTTAAACACATGGTGGTGAATGTTAAATGATTCAGGGCTTTGTTGTCTTAAATGTATAGAAGTGGAACATAGAACCCTCATCAAGTTTAATAGATAGAGATTAAACATAATCCTAGACTAAACAGAGGCTAATTAACTGTTTGTGCATGTGCGTGTGTGTGTGTGTGTTTGTGTGAGAGAGAATTTAAAACACTTTTGTGTCCTCATCAGAAATGCATTCTATATTGATACAACTTCTCTCTTTTCTCAATTCAGAAAGAAATCCAAGCAATGAGCCAGTGCAACCACCCGAATGTTGTGACATACTATACTTCTTTTGTAGTGAAGGATGAACTTTGGCTGGTTATGAAACTCCTCAGTGGAGGTAAGAGTCTTGTTGTTTTTAGCAGTTTTATCTATCTTACTTTTCCTCTTTAAGAGTCGTATTCCCTGTAAACACCACCACTGCTTTGACTTTTGCACTGGTCTTTTTGAACTCCAAGTCAGTGCCCAGAGGACCTTAAAAGTACTGAAAAATTCCCTTACAGTGAGAATCTTCTGATGCTGTAGTAGCTACCGCTCTGGGAGCATGTGGGCTAAAATGTGTCTTAGCCCAGACCTTGTAAAGCCAGCCAGCACACATGCAACATCCTAAAACTGATTGCTAAGTACTCTTAAGTACTCACTGTGTGACCTAGTCACCCCTGCAGACTGCATTAACTGTGAGCAGGGAATCATAGCATCCTTATCACTCAGCGAGAGCCTGGTCACTTGTACTTTCTTGCTTTCGTGCCAGCAGTAGAATCTGAGTGCACTTAGAGAAACCTTAGCTGGTTCTCCTCCCTCACTTGTGCACAGCTAAGAAAACTACTTATGTATGCTACCCAAGAGGAGCATAAGGTGCCTTATCATACTTCATGAACTAACAAACTGACTTAACAAATGTCTTGCTGTGTCTTTGAATTGTTGGAGTTTTGTATGTCTAATGTTGCGTTCTCTTTTGTATTCAGGATCAGTGTTGGATATTATAAAGTACACATGTAGCAGAGGAGAGCACAAAAATGGTGTTTTGGATGAGCCCACGATAGCTACCATTTTGAAAGAGGTTTTAGAGGGTCTTGATTACCTGCACAAGAATGGACAGATTCACAGGTATCGACAGTTGATGATTTGATGCTTACTGAGCATGTGCATACACTCACCTCCATCATCATTGGTACCCTTGGTATGGAAGGTCATTGAAAAATGTTTGTGAGGTTTTAATCTTACACTGAACTTACATGTTCAAGGAATAGATCTGGATTTAGTTTAAGTAGTTAAAGTGGATTTAGTTTAAGAAAATCAATTATTATAAATGTACAAAACCATATGTCACAATTATTGCCAGGCCTGAACAAAACGTAACTGAAGCATGTTCATCCCCAGAGGCATTTCTCAAACTTAACAAGAATCCAAAATACAATAAGTCCAAGCCTGTCTTTATAAATCAGGGCAAAATGTATTGCTACATCCATGAAAAGACCCTTCTGTATTATGGATGTACGGTATATCAGCACTGTTATATTGTGCACCCCTAGTGGATATGGACTTTCTCGTGCATGTAGAATTATTTGTAGATAAATGAAAAACTGAAATTTTTGTTATCGGTTAAATTTTTCTGCTTTTTATTGGCATCCTATTCTTAGTGTGCCTCCACTGCGGCCTCTGTGAACAGCCTCAGGTTGGAAGAATTTCACTTCCCTTTGTCCGTACCTTGCAGTGCCTTCTATTGGTTGCAAATTAAAACAGGAACTGCATGACAGAAATGATATATTTTTTATACGTTGAGTTAAAAAAAATCTGTGTTACTTTATTTATACTTGCTTTTTCCGGTGGATACCCTCAAGAGATATCACACTTGAGTCTGTACAGATCACAGAGTTCAGGGCTGTTTCAGAGAGGAAATACATGGCAGGATTGTTATAACCACATGTACACATGTATCTGCAAGCTGCAAATGCTTGTAATTGAGAGGGTCAACCAAATGATATAAACACTTTTCATAAAGTGATGTAATTATTAGTTAATTATCAGTTATTGTGGTCCTGATCATCCACATCTCATACAGACTGCAATAATGAAGACATTTAATATCCAGAGCTGTAGTGAGGTAATACAAAAACACTAATTAGACACCACGTCCTTTTTATTATACTATATTTAAGGGTACCAGTGATTATGGATATGAAGTTATATTGAACTGAAAGGCTCTCTCAAGTTCTCTCGTGACTTTACTGTTGTTATACTTACAGAGCAATGACCCAGATATGTTCTCTCAATATTTGACCATAGGGATGTGAAAGCAGGGAACATCCTGTTGGGAGAAGACGGCTCAGTACAGATAGCAGGTTTGTTGTGGAGCACTTTTGTTGCCTCAAACTAGGTTTTTCTTTTTTTAAGATTAAGAGAAAGGTTGAAGAAAAAGTATTTATTTCTGTGCTGCAGTACATTTTGAACTAGTATGTTTGTAAATCAAAAGCAACCCTCAAACTTGAAGCTGACCTTTTTGTTAAATTTCCTTAAATGTATTTCCTCAAGTCTGGTATTGTGCTGAGTGGCCAAGGATCAGGTTTAATCCAGTATAAAGTCATGGACTGCACACTGCACAATTAAGATGGGATTAAAGAATTCCAGGAACTACGAAGGTTATTTTTAACTTACATTAATTAAGCCTCCTTAGCTGAGAAAATGCTGCGGTAATTAGTTTGGGGAGTTGTTCTGCGCATAGCCCGTGTGCTATTTATATGCATTATAAATGAGATTTATGTTGCTTTTCCATAAAACCACAAAGGTCATCCCAGTAAACTTAAATTAAAGAGCAGGGGTGATCAGACCATTGTTTTTTCCTCTTTATAGTTTTTAATTACAATAATGAGACATTGCATTTGAGACTGTTTGGGTAATTCTGTCTAAAGGCAATAGTCCGTTATTATCTCTCCGATTAGTAACTCGTACTTCGCTCTGTTGTCTTTGGCAGCCCAAGTCTGTTCTTGGTCTCTGGGTCTCTAGGATGAAGGAGGAATAATATAAAATTGGACGAGTGTTATGGGTATAGGGCAGGTCATAGTTCCTGAAAAACAGGTTTGAAACAGAGATAGTTGTTTAAAGGGGAATGGCATCTTTGCATCATTAAATACATTCAAAATATAGTCATTCAGAGTGGTTCTGTGTGAAACGTTCTATTCTAGAAAAACACAATAAATTGTTCACAGTGACAGTGATAGGACCCAAATGTCTGAGGAGGTAAATGCATTTGAAAGCTGCCTCACAGAATGGTAATACATTAAATATGCTGCCGAGGTCGTTATTTTACTATATAAATACAATTTTGGACAAAATATACATTTTCAAATCCATTACTGGCAGAGAGATAAATCCAAAGCATTTCAAGGCAGAATAGTTATTAGTATAAACTCATGTGGGCTTACTTAAAAATAGTAAATAGTAGATAAAAATGACTACAATTACACTGTAGACACCGTTACCCCTGGGTCCTATCATTACCACTATAAAGAAATCTTACTGCTTGTCACAAGTAACCATGTCACATCAAAACATGCTGAATGACTTCGTTTACCTCTCGACGAGTGAATTATAAACACAATTTTCAAAGAAAAAAAATCTGTGAAATTCCCCTTTAACCATGGTATGTTCCTGATGTGGATGGTTTTAATCCTGAGGGTAAAGTGGCAGATCTAGAACGGGGTACATTGATTTGATTTATATAACAAGCTTTAAAACAAGCACTGCTGACCTTGGCTGCTATTGATTTGTCTTGATTTCAAACTAGAGAGCATGCTCTGTAATAGTTTAATATGTGACAGAAAGGCTCTGCTAACAGTACCTGCTGGTACCCATTTTTAGAACAGTTGCTATGAACACCATTATGAAGCAATGCAGGTTATCTAGTTCTAAGCCATACTTATTTTTTTCTGCCAAGTTTAGCTCAAGTCGGTTCAGAAAAAGTGCTGAAACAAGAATTCAGTCTCTTTCACTGCTGATCTTCTTTTTTTCTCAAAGATTTTGGTGTGAGTGCATTTCTGGCAACTGGGGGTGACGTAACCAGACATAAAGTTAGAAAAACATTTGTGGGAACTCCGTGCTGGATGGCTCCGGAGGTGATGGAACAGGTGAGACTGTTTGTGAAGCTAGTTTTACTGTCACACTCTGTCACTGGTAGCACCCAGGTTGCCCCATTTCCTGGCAGAGGAACAACATTGGTGTCAGTTTGAGCTAACAGACTGCAAGAGTCATGCTGCTTAAGGCTTTAACTAGACAAAAGTTTGTCATCTTCAGCTTGTTTGACAGTGTATCAAAGTTGCCCTTTGTGAGTGCATATCAGTTATTTATGAGCCTTGTATCTGCCCCAGGTACGAGGTTACGACTTCAAGGCTGACATTTGGAGTTTCGGAATCACTGCCATAGAGTTGGCCACTGGTTCTGCGCCCTACCACCGATACCCACCTATGAAGGTAACTGTCATTATTCCTGTTTTAACCAAGTAGGAAATAGAAACATTACAAGTGGAAAATAAGAATATGCCTGCCTGATTTATCTGTAAAGAAATCTGTAAAGCTTTTCTGTCCATTATTCCAACATCTGCCAGACATATACTGCATGAGTAGCAAGAAAATAAATAAATAAAATAATAATAACAACAGAAACAATAATAATATTGTATTATTATAATATTAATTATCATTGCTGTTGGTTTTGATATGATAATGGGTCTCGGCGAGACAGTTTGCTATCAGCTAGGCCATATGAAGTTAAGGTTTCTATAAAGGCATTTATGATTTAGAAACACTCGGGATTTATAACAATAAATTGGGGTATATACTAAATAACACAAGGTGTATAATAGGTCTTAACAGAGTATGATGAAGTCTGTAACAAGTCTTTAAATCATTATGATTTAATTTTGAACTTTATTTAACTGTGCTGATTTCCCCACTTTGTTGTGTAGGTCTTAATGCTAACACTGCAGAACGATCCCCCAACCCTAGAGACAGGAGTAGAGGACAAGGAGATGTTAAAGAAGTATGGGAAATCTTTTAGGAAATTAATAACTCTGTGCCTTCAGAAGGACCCTGCTAAGAGGTACTCAGCTTTCTTTTGTATATGGAGCAGTATTGTTAGTGTCTTAGCAGTATTATCTGTATCGGTGAACAAATCGAGTTCTTTCTTAAACTACAACAACAAATTCATTAGTACGTTTATTGATTCACTGTCTCTACTGTGTGATGGCCAATAGAAATCTTTCTTTATGCTTCCATTTTCTCCCATATGGTCAGTCACAATCAATAGTGGTCGAGGACTGTACAGCTCAATGCAGAAGCCCGATTAGGGTCAAATTGATACAGATGCACAGCATGCCATCTAATGGCTCTATTCAAAGCAGAGTCTGAGCAGTCGTAATTACTCTTAATATCATCTGTTGCGTATAGTTGCCCGTACCTGGATTAGGTGTTGTGGTTCTTGTATAATACAGAAAGCTATTTTAAGAATGCCCACATGGCATCTTTACTTACGCAGACGCTTTTTTCACATCTCCACAGGCCGACTGCGTCAGAACTTTTGAAGTGTAAATTTTTCCAAAAGGCCAAGGTACGGCTTTATTTATTTATTTCCCTTTCCCTCCCTACTTCAGATCCCTGCCTTGACGCTTTAAAGCTGCCTGCCACCGATTTGTTTTGATCTCTTCTCTCGTTTGCTTTTGCAGAACAGAGAGTACCTGGTTGAGAAGCTGCTTTGTAAAGGACCAAATATAAGCCAAAGAGCCAAAAAGGTATTCTATTCTCATCAAACATTCCTCTGAGCCATTACGGTCATCAAAGTGTTTTGCTGTTACACACAAGCGGTTGTCCAGCATTAGTTTTGGTGTACTGACGGTGTGCATTAATTGCTGCAGGAAAAAAAACAGTCTTGTTATAGAGGCAAGAGCACGTTTCTTTCCACTTATGGCATTCAGCTGTATCTCATCAATATCTGTCATGACTACTGTGCCTTGCGCATATTAGATATATAAGATATAGATGAAACATAAGTACATATAAAATATACATGAAATGCTTTAGGCCACATTAATTCAAGACATCTACAACTCTTTACGCTGAATTTGTCCAGAGTGCTTTTGGTGCTATGTTGTCTTCTTGGCAAACATATTCTTATAGTCTAAAGGAATTAGGCTGCAGACAGCCATAGCAGTGTTTTTGCTAATTGGTTAAAATAAGACACTTTATGGCCCTTGTTGTTTCTCTTAAGTCACAAAAAACATTGTGTAGGCGTATGAGATATACTGATTTTATACTGATTACCATTTCTGAATTTTAGAGGAAGGGTTTTTTAATGACTGGGAACTAACAGTATAAAGTCAGTGTTACTGCAGTACATCAGGGCACAGAGCGATAGTACTGAGACAATGAAGAAATAGTACTATGTCTGTATGTGAATATGAAATAGTACTATGTCTGTATGTGAACATTCTGCAGTGTGAAGTGTGTCTTTATATGCTCTGACTGTGTGCTTACCTGTGTGCAGTTCAGTTAGAACACAAGAGGGCGCAGTGAAGCAGCTGTGAAAGAAAAATTTAGCTTTCAGACTCTATCAATAGAAGAGTGCAGTGCAGAGCGTCACTGTAGAACTTCAGAATTATTTACATCTTACTTTTGACACCGGAACCAACAAGATGAGACTGAAGTGTGAAGTTTACCTTGTGCTTGTGTTGCTCAAAATGCTCAAAATAGTCTACTCCAAAATCAGATTCAATTAAAAGACAGAGGGGGGTTATTCACTGCGTACATGGTGTGAAGTGCTTGTACTGAAAAACAAAACGACACTGAAAAACTACAGCGTTCTTTTAGCCATTATGACTAATTGGACGGCAGAGCAGGGTTAGTTTACTGATTTTAAAAATGTCAACATATCATAAATGATATTGTTATGAGCTTCAGGAATTATTCTCAGGAATGGACAGGACTGTAGTTAATAAAATGAATAGGGTCTTATGAACCGCTGTGCTTCACAGGTGGCATATCACGACTGATTTCGTAAAACTGCGCACACAGACATGAGTGAATTAGTTTTTCCGGTGTTCCAATGCTTTACCCTGCTACAGAATTTGTGACTTTCTTCCATTCTTTGGACATTTTGACCTTTCGGCTCTTCTATTCATTTTAAGCAATGACAGACACAGACTGCTGGACTTTTGTTGAACAATCTGTCGTGTGTTTCCGTAGCTTTGTGCGTGTGTGTGTGTGTGTGTGTGTGTGTGTGTAAACTGTGAACAAATGCAATCAGGTAGGAGGCAAGAACTGGAAAATATATCAGTCATGCAGAACGAATGCACTGTCAACTCAAGCATTCAGGAGAGCCTAATGTCTCTAGGCCCTGACAGAAGACAAAGACAAACGAGCTCTAATGCGGGTGCTTAGGTAACAGGGCGCTGCACTTAAACAGAGCCATTTGCATGCCAGGCTGCTTTTTACTCTCAGCCTAACTGACTGTGAGATCTGCTGGGCTGTTCTGGACTGATATCGGCCCTTGGTCTCTCCATCCACCTCCAGCCCCCAGTGCCTAACTTCATTAAGTAAATGGAGAGACTGTCAGTGGAAACAAATGAATAGGAAGTGGCACAGATGAAAGAAATTTGCTTATACACCTGCACACACTGGCACCTGTTTGAGTAAGTTTGGAAAACCAGGTTTTACTCCTTTGTGATAAAGAACCTTATCACACCAGAAATGGAGACAACCTTGCTAGCTGACACTTAAAATCTCAGACCAAATGATACAAATGGATTACTGTATGGCCCAGAGTTAAATTTAGAGCTTGTGTCATAAAGCTAAAAGCCTCGTAATCACCAGCCCATTGTAATGTTGCAGCATAATTGACGTGGATGATGTGTGATAGCTTTCCACGTTCCTTTGGAGGGCTTTGAGGAAAGTGTTCCTGCACTCAGTAATCGACTCCAGTCAGTGAATTAGCATTAGCATACAGAAAGAGAGAGTGGCAAGCTTCCGATTGTCTGGGTGGGATGGGGCCCATGAATACTTGTTAGATTTGACAGCACTTGCAGTCTCTCCAGCTTTAGTATGCAGTGATGGAGACCTTTGGGAAATGCAGTTCTAATTGCACCACTGAAAAGTTGATTGTGGCCCCAAGAGTGTAGAATCAAATTGTAAGTAGATAATGTGTTTTTTAGAAGTGATACAGAGCAGCGAGTGTTATCAACTGAGAGCACAGCATTGCACGTTTTTTATTTCCCTTTTTTCCACTGCTTGTGACAATTCAATTAAGGCTCTGAATCTGTATATGTTCCTGTGTTTCTCCTTTATGAAAAAGGAAGCATGTCTGGGATGGAAATGGGTTTCTTCCAGTGTCACCTCGAGTTCCACATAACAGCATGTCCTGTACATACAGGGCTTTTGCTGTGGAACTGGCTGTTCCATTTCCTACTGCTCTGTTCCTTTATTCATAGTAGATCCAGCTTGGAATAAACTAATATCATGACATTTTCTGCCGATTCACTTCCAATTTTTGGCCAGTGGGAGTTTTTTCCCCAGTTTTATATCTCAGAGCAACATGGTGTGGGCTAAATGAGCACACAAGAGACACTAACACATTTCCATTAACCAAACCTGCAATATAAATCACATTATTTACTTTTTAATGAGACAAGTTTGCATTTTACATACTTAAATGAAAAATCAATTGCCTGTTTAAGTTACAGTCCATTAGAAGTTAGAGGTGAGGTTCTGCAGCAGGAATCATCCAGAATTATGCAATGGCATTTTGGTGTAGGTGTAGCAGCAGCGTTCAGATACACTGTAAATACAGCAATTACCTGCTTTACACTAAGCCCCTCAAGCAACACAAATCAATCAAAATTGTAAACTGGACATTTTCGAATTGCATGTTTGGAGCAAAAATCTGCCAATTCATTAATCTTGGCTGATACTGTTAGTTCACTCCTAGATCCTGCCCTCATTGTTTAGCTCTATGCAGTTGGATTGAACCCTATTCGGTCCAAATGTCACTGTGGAATTGTCAGATTCCTTAAGGGCTGATGGTTGTTTTGTCTGATATTTGGGTTCTTTCATCCTGATGTGTACTCGGCTAGACACTGTCGCCATGGTGTGTGAAAAGTGATAAGGGAACTGTGTCATCTGAGGATCGTCACCTTGTACGCCCCTGAAACCAGATTCTATTTCCTCTCCCTTTCTCTGCTCTTCCCTTTCTCTGACTTTGCTCAGCAGAAGCCTCTGTGCTGAAATGCCTGATGTAGGAGGACAGAAAAGTGTACTTAGCAACTGATTTATGCACCCTAGCCATTTTAACCCCTGAACAGAGCTCTCTCTTACCTGTTATAAAGCCTGATTTAAGAAAACATGTTTGCTGGCCATATGACCTTGGAAAAAACGCAATGAGGACATATTATCAGAAAATCAATAATGGACCTGGCAGGCACAACAGTTTTATTGGTAAAGCTCCATCTTCAAATATCTTTTTGTTGATGTTGATGTAATTGCTCAAATGTCAGTTCTTTACAGCCCCATATGTAGAGGTCAGACATGAGCATGACGGACAGCTCCTGAGCTCAGATCTCAGTAGTGTCTGTGCTCGGTCAGCAGGGGGCAGATAAGTTCTTTGTTTTTTCAGAGCTCATGAGTGCTTCTCAGTCAGGCAGACAGTCAGGATCTACAGTGGCAGTTTGCATCTGCAGGACAGATGTGGCCAGTGCCTAATGAACTCATGGGCAATATTACTTGATGGCGTGAATTAATTAGCAATATTGATGTTCTGTTGCAGAAGATGGTTGTGTTGCAGTCACTATACTGGAGTGGGATTGTAAAAAAAAAGTAATGGATCTCTGTCTTTTCTTTATTACTGATTGTTCCTGGGTTATTTGTTGTTTACACCAAGCCTGTTGAGATGCACTGAATTTATGTATTCTTCTTTTGATCTACATATTAGGGAGCAGCATAATAAAGGTGAATAATTCTCTTAGCCTACAGCCACTATCCATTGTGGATTCTGGCACACGAAACAGTGTGTGTGTTTGTGTGTGTGTTTGTTTTTTTGTTTGTTTGTGGGTGTGTGGACGAGCCCAGGGCAGCTGGCCCTCTCATCTTATTCATACACTCAGCTCGCAGATGTTGTTTGTGAGAATGAACCACCGATGTTTGTTTATTTGTGTATTTACATATTTTTTTTGCTGAGGGTTGTCAGTTGAGGGGTAAGCAAATTCCGGCCTGATGATGGTTTTGTGAGCGAGCGTGATAAGAAAAGAGTACATATTCCTTCACTTTAGTCAAGTATCTTGCTGTCCCATTCTTTGCTACAACTGGCTATGAGCAGAGACTACGTTGAGCTTGGGAGCCTTTTTTATGAGTGTGTGTGAGATGCTTTTTCTGCCTCAATGTGTACAGAACAGCCCTGGTCACAGGCAGTGCTTAAACGCACCAGAGGCTTTGGAGCAGGTCTCTCTGACAATGGATTCTGTTCAGGTTCATGTTAAGGTTAAGTGGAAAAAAAAACTATACCACAGTGTTTCATTCAGTCTATATTCAGAACAAAGCTGCTCTCATAAAACCTGACTCTCCAGGCAAACCTAGCCCAGTACATAGATTGTATACATTTAGGGTAAGTCAGGACAGGGATTAAGCCTAGTACTAGACCTCACAGCATTTTAAATTAAGATTTTGCATGTTATGGAATATTTAGTCCAGGTCTAGGCTCAATTCCTGTCAGGGAAGTCAACCCTTAGTGCTGTGGGAGCTCTAGTGGTGTAATTATTGTAAGTATATGCTGTTAGTTATACATCTATAAGCTGCTGTTAAGGTATTGATTTACCTCTGCCGAGTTTCTGGCAACTTCTATTGATTTTTTCCCCCCATGTGGCCTGGTGAAAATAACCAGTGACTAATATTTCACTCTGGCTGAACAGTTGATTTTGCACATGCCAGCAACATACATGCTCTGAGATATTCATAAAACCCTAATTACACAATGCTGCAGACCTATTTCTAGACGAATAAGTACATAAGATTCTGGATGTAATTGCCTGATAAGATTAATTTCCTGTACAGCGTTATGATGTATATGTATTGACTCATCTCCGGTCTTTGTAACACAGATTTTGAGGCTTCATACTGACATAAGTGTATGTTTATCCTGCTCAGGTGAGACGAGTGCCAGGATCAAGCGGACACTTGCACAAGACGGAGGATGGAGACTGGGAATGGAGTGATGATGAGATGGACGCAAGGAGTGAAGAAGGGAAGGCAGCTGTCAATCAAGGAAGGGTGGGCATGACCTCATTCTGTAAATCATCACTGTTGTAACAAAACCTTGAAGCTTTCATTTTTTGTGTAACAAGTCTTTTTGGACCATTTCTGTTGGTCCATTCATCATGAAACTTTGACATGACATATACGGAGGCTGGTGTTTTCAAATTCTGCTAAAAAAAACACATCTTAAGTGAAGATTAAAGTTTCACTTTCCCACAGTGACAATATTCATGATTTACTAAAGATACTTTTGGAACATACATTACATTATTAAAACCAATGCCATGAAAAATGAGTCCAAATGTGCAATAGAAGCCCATTTACATTTGATCAAGTCATCTTTCTGTGATGTCAGTGCAGATTCAATATACCCTCCCCTATCTCAATATTTTACTCTACACACATAGACTTTCTCCACCAAGAAATTGCTGCTCAGGGTTTAAAGTGTGGTGAAGAAAAAGGAGACACGGTATCATCAAAGCTGAGAAGTATCTTTGATTGCTGTATGTGGAATGTCTAACTTGCAGTCATCTTGAGTCGGAAATAAAAATCAAACCCCCTCCACAGCAAAGCAGTCGCAAATCAGCGCACGCTAATGAGGCTGGAGACACATTGCTTCTGTGTATTGTTTATTACAAAATGCAAATGAACCGGTGCTGATTGCACTCCTACACAAATAGCTACATCTGTCTATCATACTTTGTGGGAGAAAAAGAACATAATATAATCCTGTCTTTTAATTGCGTTTCAGTCACGGAGGGTCAAAGACGAAAACGAAGACGTAAGTAGTCCTTTTCTGTCATAATTTAAACGTTTATTTATCTTTTCAGGTTAACATGTCATTGCTGTGTGCGTGTGTGATTTGTTGCATGTATTGTAGTAGTTATGAACGTACAGCCGTAAGATAAAAGGGGCCTTAGAGACAAGCCTTTTCAGTCTGACCTGTTCGGTCCATCCCTGTTTTAATTAACAGCTGAAGCGCGGCTTTATAACATAATTACGAGTGTCATGGGACTGCATTGTTTGTCTGATAAATCACACTAAATGATGTACAAATGTAGCATATTTGACTACAGTGGACAAACAAACACTAATTATTAAAAATTGGACGGTGCTCATGCAGTTTCTTCCCCTGTGAGAGTGTGTGATAATCAGCCACTCATATTTTCTCTCACTGGATTACAAATGTCATGACTGTGGGCTAGGCTTTGTGGCAGTTCAGAAACCATTTCCCAGTAGCTGAATAGAAAAATGGCCTTGGTGGTAGAAGTCTGTGTGTGTGGGTGGGTGTGTGCGTGTGTGTGAGAGAGAGAGACAGAGAAAGAGAGAAAAAGAGAGAGAGAGAAGTAGGTATGTCTTGCTGTTCCTCCGATCACTCTGTGCTGTTCATTTTGCCTCTGCAGGGGGAGGTGAATGCCAACAATGTCCCTATAGAAGGCCTGTCCATTCAGCATCCCCAGGTAGGGACTGTGCGGAAGTGGATGTGATTTGTCTTGATTCAGTAACCTTGCTGCCCCTTCCTGCGAAGCTGTGCAGGCTATACTGGCCTGGAGGGAGCCTTTTAGCCTCAATAACTCAGGGAAGCAGAGTGGCCCACCTGTACCATGTCTTGGTATTTCATACAGAATAGGTAGCGAGACCTTTTTTCACAGTCTTTTCATCTTCCTTCTTGGCCATGCTCTCTCCTCCCTTGTATTTATCTCTTTAAAAATCTTTTCTTTCTCTTCTTGGCCTATTTTGCCAATCACCATTTATATACCTGGGAATGTATAAAAGTGTAGAATTAAAAATGAAAAAGCCAAGAACGGAACTGATTAACTAGTTATTACTAGGATGCTGCTCAGTATACTCACTGCTCTTCAGTAAAAGAACTTCAAGACCAGTCTTCTTACACCATTGTCCAATCTTTTTCCAATCTAGGTGTTAATTGAACGCTGACATTTCTGTGAAGTGCTGTAAGTAAGTTAAAAAAAATAAGTTACAGAAATGGTTTGGAACTTTAAAAAGCTTTATGCTGCCAAGCAACAGGATCTTTATGCAGGCAAAACTTTAGAAGCTTTGCTGCAAGCTTTGCTTTTGTAACTTTTGGATTTTTAATTTGGTTTAATGGAGCATACGAAGTAAGCAAGGCAAAATATAATTGAATGGAATCTAGCTTGTGTGAGTTACATTTCATAGTCAAGGGGGACCAACAGTGTATAGGTTATAATAATTATACTCAGTCTGACTTGAGTCAGACATGGGTCCCATTTTCCATCTGAAATATTTCTTGCTCAGAGTTCAGTGAAAGGGTTGGTTGAAGCTGACTTAGCCTAAAAAGTCTGTCTCCAACTACAACACAGCTTCTGAAACATTGGCCAGGTATGATGTAATGCCATTTTTGAGACCTGTATAACCCAAACTGTCATTCAAAACACAGAATGCACATTATCCCACACAGCCCTGTAGTAAGATAAAGTGAATTTTGTTGCAGATTGGGGTTAGATATAAACACAATAAACCTCTTGAATCATTTGCGATAACCTAGAAACAGTAGATTTATTTATGTAGCACAAAAATGTGGTTTATGTCTCAGATACATCTCCAAGGCTTTCTCACACAAAAGCTGTGGTTTGTGAGAGCAGAGTTCTGCTTAACAATTTAATACACTAACAGAGTCCAGGCAAAACGTGGAAGCTAAAATGTTCGTGTTCATACATTCCGATTTCTGTGTACTAGACTGAATATCACATGTAATAACACAGCAGAAATCCAACTTACACTAAAGCAAGCTGCTTATTCACACTGCTATAAAGCAAATACAGACCAAAGGTTGGTCGGTGAACTCTTCAATACAGAACTCTTTATTCTGTTTGTTTACAGCAGTCAGAGCTATTTCTGTTTGTGAGAACTGTGGTGTGAGACAGTTGGTGTGCAAAGGGTTTAAACTGAACTGTGGCTTTTGGCCTAGGGGCCTGTGTGGTCAGGTTTAAACACAGGTGAATTAAAGGGTAGAAACCTGGAAGAAACTACCAAAACATAATATTTCCCTTTCCTAATATCTGCCTCTTTCATGTTTTCTTGTAATGTATTACTATTATATAAAAGCGATCTGAATTGGGCTCTTAGAGGCACACTGCCCTAGTGGGAACAGCCCAGACTGAGTATTTTAGATTTTATCTTTAGACCATTTTGATGCTGTTTTGACTTTTTTCCCACAGAAAAATAGCAGTGCCAGTGTTCAGGCCTCTGGGGGAGTCTCTTTAAAACATATGCAGGTTTAATATATAAGCACACATATGCAGGTCCTTCCGTTATAATGCACTGTTTTGTGTTGGGAAGTGTATTTGAAATACAGCACAAATGCTCTTATATACATGACTAGCTTACAAATCCACTCAAAGCAGCTAGCCTGATCAAACACAGTGATCATAGATTCATGGCTTACAGAAGCCAGCAGAGGTTAAACAATATTGAAAAAATGGCTACAATATGTGGCTGACCCACAGCTATGAGAAAATCAATTGTGACATCCACTAAGATACAGTACAATGTAGTACATTACAGTAGCAAACACACACACTAATCTACATACATACACACACACACACATATATTTGTTCCAAAATGCATTTCCAAGGCAATAACCACTGCTTAACAATATGACTGATCATTCAGCAATAACAATATAATACGTAGCAGTTAACACACATACAAACGCAAACATGAGAAAAGCTAACATCTCTCTGCCTTTACAAACACAAAACAAGGAGACAGAAACAAACAGGTACTTTCAGGAGATCTTATAATTGTGTATGCCTTTTATTTAACATTCAGCTTAGAATACCAGCAGTTATACCATTTTGAAGAAGAGACAGAACAGGAAGAAATATGAGGACAGTATCAGTAGTGGAATGGCTTAGGGATACACAATCAGTGCAACAACAACAATAATAATAATAACAATAAAAATAATAATAATAATAATAATCCCTGCCAAATTTTGGATTTTATTGTTTTTAAGGGAGCCCTTGAAGTCTCTTTTGGATCCCAGCTCGTCCTGGCTGTTTAAATACTGTAACAGCGTTACATGGGCATGCTAGTTATCACCATATAATCTTCAAGTAGGCATGAAGTGGTGTTTAAATGGTGAATAAATGTGATCTTTTTGCCACTAAGGAGTAATGAGTGTTTTGATTCCCATCAAGGTGCAGCCATTGGAGAAAACCCCAAGTGTTCAGGGTGCAGTGAACATGGTCTTGAGACTAAGGTGAGCAAAGTGCTTGGTTTTCCATTCTGTTTTCATCAGGCTTTTATCAGCTCTTAAAAGATGGAAAAGCCAGAACCACTCAGGCATGTTGGCTTTCTGAAGCGACCTAATAGCCGTGTTTTGTGCGCTAAAGAGTGTGTGTATGCGCGTGTGTGTATCTGCGTGTCTCTTTTCAAACGATCCCTTTCACTCGGCCTGGTCGAGAGTCCATGGAGAGGAAGTGGCTAAAATTAGAGCGATATGCTCTGCTGGATGTTCTGAATTGCAGTGCTCAGCTCTGTGTAGAAAATGTCCTGTCTGGCCTAATGCACCTCTCGCCTCAATTTTAAGGTATAAAAAGACGGAAGGCTGTTTTCAGATCAGTAGCTGATCTGTTGAACTTCTCTAAGACCTGTCATGCATCGAGGGAACATGGGCGACAACCTCATGTCCTCACTAATACACTAAAGCAGTGCGAATTCGTCTCTGATTTCTCAAGATTGAGTGAACCCAAAGCAGGAGATTTAGCATGAAATTGCTTATTAGTATGCAGCTAGACGTCTTTTTTTTGTTGATTATTCGATTCAGCTCATTTTTCTAAGTGATTAGCCCTCTGTCTTCACATCAAAATGAACAGAGCTTTGAAATCTGTGAGTCATAACATGAATAGAGCAGCCGAATGAAAATATAAATCTGAAATTTATTAGGATTCAGTAGGCAGTCAGAGAGATGGCAGTGTTTCTATCTTTGATAAGATAATAAGTGATATATTCAAGCAGGGCTGAGGCTCCAGGCAGGAAAAGAGAGCATGAGAGCGATGGAGAGTGGTAAGGATATTCTTTCTGGAGAGACCAAATTTATAGTTATTGCACTGAATTTAGATCCTCTTCATTTCTTTGCCGCCTAATATGTGCATAATTTAAAGGCCAGAGTATCAAAGCCGAAGCCTATAGCATCACATTCTCATTACTGCCGCAAACGCTGCCTGGATTTGGATTTGCCAAAAGAAAATTGTACATGCACCTAAACGCAAGGGAGAGCACAAACAGGAGAAAGCTTGCATATAATCACACATTCACACGCAGACACTTTTTCAAAAATAATAGACAACGAAAAAGACAATGTATTTTTTTTTACTGCTTTCTCTCAGAGAAAATGGGAGAAAAGCGAAAACAAACACACACACACACACACACACACACACACACATACAGAAGATTACACAGAAGAATGTTTTTGGATGGTTGTTTCCCAGTTGATGCCAGACTTGTGCGTGTTCTTGTAGTCTTCTCTGGGGTGATGTGATAACAGCATTTGTTGGCTCCTCCCAAGGTCCCACTCTAGTGCTGTTAGTGTGCCTGCACACACACACGCACACGCACACACACACACACACACACACACACACACACACACACAAATACAATTCCTAGACTTTCCTTGGACACACATAGGTATACACAAGAATGCACACCCTTCCTTCCAAAGCTCCCCTTCAGTGCACAAAGCCCTGACACTCTAGAAGAAAGCCAGCTGGAGAGGTGCTCAGGGAGAGTGTAATTATTCTAACCTTCACATGTAAATGAATGGACTTAGCTTCCTGTTGTTCGTCTGCAAAATTGACACAATTTATCCTGTTCCCTGTAGCCCAAACATTTCGGCCTGCTCAATCCACAGCCTCCCATAGAGGCTAACTGACATGCAACATTTGGGACATTCACAAATACATTATTTCTGCTCAAAGAAATATGGCATCAGCGGCTATAGATTTTTTTTGTGGAGGAATTTCAGTATAATCTAATTATTCCTAGTAGACCCAAAACAAGAATTACATTTAAAAAAATTTAATTTGCAGACAAATGGCTATACACAACATAAAAATAAAAAATGTAGGCTACCAACAAGAAATCTACTGTTCTCAAGATCAAATAACTAATCCAAGGCAATACACGTTATTTGTAATTATTCTTTACACTTTGGCACTGCCTTATTTGAATGTTGTCATAATTTTAGAAACTGTAGTTATAGATTAGCAGTGAATTTTATTCATTTGACTTGACTTCATTTTAGCTTCTTGTTTTCACTGTATTCTGCATTTTTCACCATGGATAGGGTTCTGTACCTTGGTACAGTGATTACAATACTGGTCTTATATCCCTATGGGAAACGTCACAATAGTTTCACGTGGCCAATGTTTTCACTGTTTATCTTATGCTAATTTAACTGGCAGAACACATCAACAGCTGAGCAGCGGAGACTAAAAGCATTTTTTATCTCTGTTTCTCATTTTCATTATTATTAGAATTATTTGTAACATATTGCAACTTCTTTATTATGGTCCTGTGTAATATTTGTTTTTTTGGTCAGCTATGGGGTACTTTGAAGGCTTTGGTCAGATATAATTTGAAGGACATTATGAGAGGAATTGTGTTAGAAGTGTGGCGGTAGTTCAGTGAACATGCAGAGAGGGACCATAGGTTGCATCATGGGCAGACAGACGCACCAGAGTGTTTTCATGTTTACTTGGCTCTAGCACATCTGACTCATCAAGGCCTTGATAATTAGCTGATAAGCTGAGTCAGTAGCAGTTAGGGCAAAAAGCAGGGAGCTGTTTTTGAAATCTTGCCTTAGCAGTTGAAGTTCATAAATATCTCCAACCGCTTACACTGATATATGAGCCCCATTTTAAGCTGTAATATATAAGCATCATATGGTGCGATATGTGAGTAACGACTTGAGATGGGTCTATACACTATTTGTTTCATGTTTCTGCTTTGTTTTGCCTCATTAGATCTTATAACGATAGACTCTATCTACACTTCAAGTTCCATCACGCGCAGCGCATACACGCACCAATCATACTTCTCTTATTATTCCTGTTCACTCTAAAGGCATTTATACTCGCACAGCCGAACAAATCGCGCTCAATGGGTTTCACTGAGCCCTGTCAGCTCCCATTACCCGTCACGCCACTGTTTGGCCAATCGTTTTTGACGGCTTTTGTGTAGAAATATGATGTGGATGTTTCTGAACCTCCTGTCTAGGTGGGGATCATATGCAGAGCTGTTTATTTGCTGCTAGTGTATAAGCAGCCTTTTTATACGGTAGACGGTTGACTGAGCATCACATTACATTTGATGCGCTCCAGTGATACCTTTTTGTGGAGGGTGAATTACATTAGTCGCATTTCACAGTTCGGGGATCAGCCGGAAGCTGTTTTTTTTTTTTTTCTGACAGGTGTTTGTACCATGCAACGTTTCAACCGCTTCAATTCTGTCTCTAGATTGTCTTCACTTTAGCCGCAGTGTAGAGTGGCAAAGGTATTATAATGACGAGAGTGAAAAAGATGTTTAGGTGTAGCGATTAGCATTGTAGACCTTGCATTCTGGCATCAGGATCCTATTTTCTGCTTCTTACAGCACTGGGACCTTTAATTGTACCTAAAATATACAATTGCAAAGACCCTTAAAGTATTACAGTTATAATGTGCTGCGAAAAACCTTAAGCCTTAGAAGTAACAACATCACCGTGACAACAAAGGCGTGGTGCAGTTCTTTCTTATTCAGTACAATAGTCAACATTGTGCCTTCTACACTTTCAATTAATACATCTATTCATCATTATAGAGTTGAACATGTATAAAGAAATAGTAAAACATGTATACAGAAAAAGCACATTTAATATCTGTCTTGTATAGGGACTTTTCTTTTATTGTTATTTATTTCTTTTTTCTGTCTCTTTGCCTCTCTACACCAGCTCTTCTTTCTTTTATCCTCAGTCATGGGTTTCTGCAGTGTTGACAGGGTTGCATGTGTGTGTCGGATATGAATGCCACATTCAGGGCACAAAGAAGAAAGAAACTTTGAGGAGAAGTTAAGGTAAGAAAGGAAAGGAATAAATTATGAGGACACAGAGAAAGAGAGATTAGGAGAAAGAACATTCAGAAAAGGAAAAGAGGGATAGGTGCCATAAACTGAATTTAATGATGTATTTAATGAGGAGGGTGCAGTTTCACAATAAGAGCTGAACGTCAGGATTGTGGCTAAGCTGTGAGGTAAGAATTGTGAGAGCAAGAGAAATCAGCGTTCAGAACTGTGAATCTTCTGTTAGTGTTGAGCAGTCTATTGTAAAAATATATAACTGAATTGTAATAACCTCATGCTTTCTGACTATTGATTCTTGGTATCGGTACCTGATGGCTAGTTTTATTCATGTTTTGTTCTGCATTTTCTACCAGAGAACACAGATTTCCAGACAGAAAACTGTATTACTATACAATTCAAATTAAATATTGTTTGTGATGCCAGTAATAGACAGTGAGACAAAAAGTATTTCATGATTTCTTCATTTATTTAAAAAAAACCCTCTACATCTAATAGAGATGTAAAATCTGGACAGGGGTCAGTATCATGCCTAATAAGGATTACAAAGCCATTTAAAGCTCTGGGGCGAACCACAGTGAGAAATTAACTCTAAATGGAGAACACTTGGTAAAGCCATGAATCTGCTCATAATCTTTTCATAATTGGCACAAGTGCAAGTCCACCTCTCAATTACTCAAAACCAAAATTAAGATTTTGGAGTGGCCTGGTCAAAGTGCTGACTTGATCCTTATTGAGATGCAGTGGCAGGACCTTGGACAGACAGTTCATGCTTAAAAGCCCTCCAACATGGCTGTATTAAAGCAATTCAGTGAATTTCAGCGGCAATGTGAAAGGCATTACATTTTATTACTTTTTCATGAAGGTAATGTAGGTGTAACATTTTTCTTCAGTGCATGAAAAGATCCTTTAAAAATGATTGAGTTTTCGTCTGTTGTCTTTGTCTAACATCATATTTTGTTTGAGAATCTGAAATGGACAAGTGTACTAAGGCACTGAACTGATAATACCTACTGAAATACATGCCGCCAAGAAAGTGCCTTTACACTAGTTACTCACATGTACAGTGAAGCAATGCCCTGTTGTCTTGTACCACTCTGGGAGGGCAAACTGGGCTTGAAATATTGATTTAAAAAAAAAAAAAAACAGTTACCCACTCAGTTAAAATGCACTTGGCTATCATAAATAAATGGAACAACGGCTAGACTGCTCTTCTGTAGCTGATTATCAAAATGACATGGTGTGATACACAACCCCCTAAACTAAATAGGGCAGAGCTGAATCTTGTATGGATGAATGAAACCAGTCCAGCAACTGCTGTAAACCAAGCTAGGGACAGTGTGTGGGAGAGCTTCTATGCAAAACCCAAAGAGTAACATAACGGCTCGCCTTACACTTACTGAAAACACCTTGATCATCATCATGGTTGTACATCAACCCTTTATGAAGGTTCTGTTAATTGATGTGGGAAAAGGTTAAAAAGAGTCAAAAATTGAACTTTTTGGAGGACCAGTGCT
Organism: Brachypetersius gabonensis; assembly: GCA_037577145.1. Taxonomy (NCBI): domain Eukaryota; kingdom Metazoa; phylum Chordata; class Actinopteri; order Characiformes; family Alestidae; genus Brachypetersius; species Brachypetersius gabonensis. The sequence goes on along the minus strand of JBBJLR010000002.1, from coordinate 15,208,072 downwards.
GTTGCATATGGCATAAAGCTAGTATAACATTCTATAATAAAACACTCACACATATTGGTTTGATTTCTTGTGTACCAGAAAATCCTGGAGAAGAATGTCTAGACATTACTCTGTGAACTGATGCTCAAATTGGATTAAGCAGCAAGAAAGTGATCTAAATCACAAGAGCAGTTCCAACTCTGAATCACACCAAAACAAAGAGAAGGTTTTGAAGTGACTTTGTAAAAGTCCTGATTTGAACTCCATATAGATGCTGTGGCAAAGCGTTAAATGAGCTGTTCATGCTCAAAAGCCCTCCAATGTGGCTGAATGAATTCAATTCACAATGCAATTCAGTGGTGCAAATTTTCTCCCCAGCCAAGTGAAAGACTGATCTGCAGTTACAAGATGCCAAGTTTTATTACCTTTTCACGACAGTTCTAAAATCTTCCTTCAACATATGAAATTCTAAATGTTGTTTTTGTCTTATATTACATTTTCTACGGAAATCTGAAAAATGACAAACACATAAGACCAGCACCAGCACTATCTTCTACAAATTGCTTGTCTAATTTAGGGCACTTTTATGCATTCATAATAATAATAATAATAATAATAATAATAATAATAATTCTAGTGAAAGTACAAATAAAACAAGAATTCAAAGAATTAAGTAGTGTAAAAGGGTTTAGCCACTGTACAGTGTTTTATGTAATGTGCCTGGAAAAGATTGTGTTTTTCCAGATGGCTTTAAAAGTCCAACATACCTCCACTCTGAAAATAAGCGGAGTTAAATTTAACAGTGTGAGATTTGGACTTTGAATGAATTAAATTAAACTAAAAAAAAAAACCTCACTCTAGGAGGTCATAAAGCTGCTGCCGCACAGATTAGTTAGCTGCTCTGTGGGGAAGAGTGGAGTGCACTGAAGGAACAATTAATTGTGCTGGAATTATCAAATAAGGTTTTTTACTCTTCTTTAAGAAATAACAGGAGGAGCTGGGGTGTAAAGAATTGCTGTTTTTGTTGTTTCTTGTGTTGTCAGGCAGGTAGCAAGGGAGCGCGTGGCACAATGGATCTGATAAGAAACAGAATCAGAAAGATCAGGCACAGGGGAAAGGGAGGGCATGAGCAAGTACAAAAAAGAGAAAACAGCAAGCAGGAAGCCAATTTCCAGTGACCATAGGCTTAAACATATCACCTCTGGGCCAGAACAGGGCCACTGGCCCTCCATCCTACCTCACAATTGATTGGATGTCTAATGGCAGGAAGGCAAACGTCACTTCTAAAGCTCAAGCTTGGGGACTGCTAGAGCTCGGATTGCTCAATTCTTCTCCCCCACTGTGTGTGTGTTTGTGTATGTGTGCTTTTGCGTGTGTTTGTGTGTGTGTGTGTGTTATTGCATACCGACAGAAAACCTCAGTGATGTGAAAACATGAACAGTTGTGCAGAATGTCTTTTCTCTCCTGATTAACACTTTCAGCTAAGGAACACACTCGTCCTGTTACAGGAAATACTCAGGAAAAACTCTGGAGTGAGGTGAGATGCTCACTTAAAAGCCTGAAGAATGAACAGCAGTGGTGAAATATGCCTTATACACTCAATGTAAATAAACACCCTCATATTTGGGCAGCTTACAAACTGTGCTAGAGGTGGGAGGAAGTGTATTCGACATTTTATTTAAGCATTTTGCTTAGAAAAACGTAGTATCAAAACATGAAGAGAAAATAGCATATTATTGCAGTGTCATTTCAAAGCCATTACAAAATCACAAGTCTTTAAAACTCAGTTGAATCAATAATTACATCTCAAGTATTTTGGGAATCAAGGTTGCAGATTTGATCAATTTTGGACAAATTTTGGGGGTGGGGGGGTTGGCAAAGCCAGGATGCTGTTGTAAATGTATATGGTAGCAAATGTATATTGTAGCAAATGTGTAAATGCAAACTAGATAAGCGAGTAGTGGTTGGTGTAGTGTAGAGCTGTAGTGAAGACCACCTTTGTAGTCCAAGTCAAGACAGAGTCTAAATGAGAGAGACAGTGTCAGAACTGAAAAACCAAGACAAAAACAGAATCCTCTTCAAAGCGCACTGGCCTGCTTATATTTGTTGTGTGATGCTGGAGACTTTAAGATGATCATTTTACTCTGTTATTAAAAAAAGTGAGGTAAAGTGGCCCTTTATAGTCATGCATGAACACACCACACCACAGCAGATAGTGGGAAATTCTTTCTCTGCATTTAACCCTTTCACCAAGTGAAGCAGTGGGCTGCCACCAACGAGAGGCGCCGGGGTGTGTGTGTGGACGGTACCTTGCTCAAGGCTACCTCAGTGATGACACTAGCGGTTTTGTAATAATCAAAAAGTAAGTGCTATATAACAACACCGTAGGACCAGATGAGACCATATCATTTATGTAGTGCCGATTAAATTGATTCTCTTGGTTTACAGCCAGAATGAAATTAATGAGCATGGATGTCTCAGCAAGCATATGTTTGGTAACAAGACAGCAAATTGCAGTGCCTGTTATAGCTAAATCAGTGTGCATATAAATATATATTTTTCTTAATATTTGAAGAGATTTTTGGAATATTTGGTGAGTCCATGACAAGTCTGGGTCCATACTGGAGCCCTGGTGCAGTGTGGTAGCTAATATCACTACTTCCTACATGAAGCAGACTGTGCTTCAGTTCCCCAACCTGAGCAAGAACTACACAGGACTCCAATAAGAGTGCTTGGGCAAGACTGTTACATTCGCAATCTGTAACATGATTAAAAGTAAAAGGTGTGTACGATAAGGGCATCTGCCAAATACTTAAATGTCACTGTAAGCAAGAATGCATAACTAATTAAACTTTTTAGTCATTGCTTTATGCCACTATTAAAACACAATGTATTATTAACATTTTTGACTTTTTTGGAAAAAAGTAGTGAGCGACATCCAGTAGAATTCTGCAGGCCGGCACACAAATTTTTTAACCGTAGTTTCAAAAGAGGTTACCCTCATCACCCCTAAATTTAAATATTGTATAGTGAGGGCTTTAATTGACTGATGATTCTCACTTCTTCTCTATACTCTTCATTTGAACTTCGTCTGAATCCCTTTGCCATTCAAGTGCGTTAAAATTTTACATCTTGCAAAAACAATTTGTAGTCTTCTTAACCCAGCTCAATCTTTCCCTACCGCACTGTAATACTATAGTCTTTCTCTCTCTCTCTCTCTCTCTCTCTCTCTCTCGTCTGGTCCTGAGGGAGAATAAGTAGGCAGATTGAGATGGAAGGTTCAGGGCCTGTAAGTTAGATGTGGCTATGACAGGCGTTCGGCAGCCCTCTCCTACTCATGCCAGATAACACACAGAGCCTATCTCACTTTATCCCTCCTCTGCTGGCTGAGATTTTCACTTCACGCTTCTGCAGATGGCTGCTTGTCAGCTGAGTAACTGATGTGCTGCTAGTGCACTAGTAAATAAAGATAGAACTTAAATCCTAGTGTTTGTATTTGGATAGCAGCTTAGGTTGCAGCCCACATTGTCGCCCATACCCTGCAATGCATCCCAAAGTCAGAGCCATTACATCAACTTATGCCAACTCTGATTGCAAATGGATGTTCAGCTTAAAATCTGTTTCTTTAAACTGTCACTGCAGTGCTGGATTTAACAGCGTGTGGGTGGTAGTTGGGGATATTTTTGAAACTTAAATGAGATCAGTGATAAGTGTTGTCAGCGTAATCTGGGATTGGAGGAAATGAAGCTAATGCAACTGTCACTCTAATAAATCAGCGCGGTTTGTAGAATAGCACTGCTGGAGGGAAAGGTTTAAATAAGAACACACATACTTTCTAGATGGACTGAAACAGGGGCTAGAGCTGCCTATTTATATCTTCATGTGTCCATATGAGCGTCACATTTATCAAAGCGAGAGACCAGACTGTTCTTTTCACCAGACGATGTACTGTAATCTTTATTCCTAAAATAAACGGATTTTAGGAATACCGGATTACCGGACTTTGGATTTATCTAAAGGTAGAACTGGGCTCAAATTCAAAAAGTTACTTTGAGTGTACCTTGGTGATCCAGGTTACTTGGTAATCCATAACCATTTAGAAATCTAATATGCCTCCCTAAGTAGCTGTAGAAAAGGTGGTTTTATTAAATACAAAACAAAGAGGCACAAGGGCCAAACTCAAAACAAAGCCAAACTCCTAAACAGACACAACACAGGGTAAAGGTGATGGTGAACTGACAATGAAAACTGAAACAGGCAGACTATATATCCACAAGTGCATGAACCAAAGACCAATGAAACTCCACCTGACCATTACTTAATCCCTGGTTGGCTGAGAACCCTTATTCCTAAAGCCGACCAGGGAACCACGCCCAGTGTAAACACTAAAGGACGTGGAGTCAGATAGAGGTACTGCTGGGTAATTCAAATAAACTTTGAATCAGAAATAATGAATATTATCACATTTACATCTAACTGAAATTTGTGGAGTATATTTTCATTACATTATTGCAAAGCGTTAAGGGTTGAAATATCTACACTGAAAAGTGGTGCTTGGCAAGTTCATTTGAAGAGTTTGTGAAGTTTAAATTGATGCTTTTAAAATTGCTTTGCATTGTTTGGTTCTATGTATTCATTTGGGTTGAATAAAAACATTACAATCAGTTAAATTGCTTATACTGACAAACCTTTTTTGCAGATTATCAATGTACCCAGGTTTTCCAAGAACAAAATTGCAGTTGAGCTTGTATGTCTGCCATATCGTGCAAGTTCCAGAGTGAGGGGGCCCTCAGTAGCTTTAACTGTGAGAACATTGAAGTGGTTTTAGATGTAATTTATATGAAAGCTTACTGCTGGCTTAATTACGTCCATCTAGCTACCTGTTAACACTATAATGGGCAGGATAAAAGCAAAAGGTCCTTGTGAATGTGATTCTATTGTCTTGGACTGAAAAGTGTCTTCCACAGAGGTGCCAGGAATGCTACAGCTAGTATTAAAAGTCTTCCATGCGGTGGCACGTATGCACAGTCATGTCACCTTTCCTCTTTGAAACTTTCCTCCAAGTAGAGCATGAAGGGGAGGCTTGTTTTCAACACCACTGTCGACTCCAGTCCTTTCATTGTCTCCATGGCAAACGGCAAAGTGAGGCTGTGCATATTATCAGAGTCCCTCTGAATTCTCTCTGAAAGTATGCGGGAGATGTACAAGGCCATGGGTCCTGCATAGCTCGCAGTGGCAAGAGCCTGTCTTATTCTGAATCAGAGAAAAGAGTGTATCTCAGCACTGTATACAGTTACAGGGGAGCAACTAATCATAAACGCAAATCAGAAAATAGCAGTTCTTTGCCATGCTCCACTAAAGAGATGTGTTCATACTTCATTGGGTTTGGCAGTTGCAGTACATGATATTCATTATATATTCAGCGGGCCAATATATTCAGTGGCATTTCTGTTGAGGGAATTGGGTAACTGTCTGATTGGGGGGAACTTCAAACGGCCTAGACTAAAAGATCCTCTTAAGTAATGAGTGTCATCACTAAATAAATATTGGCAAATGAATTTGGACTGAATTTAACTTCCCTAAAACCCATCAGAAACCAGATGATACTGTGTTTGTTGCCTGGACCATACTTCATAGAATGCCTTAGATATTTTATTTGCTGATAAATGGAAAAGAAAAACTAATGTTGTTAACTCAATAAAAAAAAAAGTTAGATATGGTAACTGCTCATTGGCATTTTCATAATTTCCAGCAAACTCAAGAGGATAGTATAGGTGATAACTCCCATATGCATGCAAACCTGGAGGCTTGATTCCTGAGGTCAGTATTTCCAAACCCTGGTTCTGGAAGCCCACAAGGCCCGGGTTTTAAATGAACAGGTTAGTTTACCTAGTTTATCAGGTGTGCTGGGAGCAGTGAAAACATTCAAATATGCAGGGCAGTGTGTGCCTCCTGGATCAGATTTGGAAAACATAATGCTACATTCACTTATTTTAAGGGAATCTGTAAAAATGTATTTAGAGTAATTGTCATTCAATTCAAAAATAATTAGTCTTGTGTAACACATTTTGGTTTTTTTTATGTGAAAAACATGGACACTACCTCTACATGGAAGAAACGTAAATATGACAGATTTGTGCAAATTGTAATGGACAGCTATTATATATAAGATTAATTTTGCATATAAAAAGAGAAAAACGACAAGTTTTTTTTTTATATGCCTTTTTGTCGGTACAATCTTGAAAAACATTTTTCACAGCCAGCTAACAGTCTTTTTTCTATCAAGTTTGCACACTTCTTCTGGTTCAGAATTATTTATAAATCTTGGATGCATGTTTGAATTCTGTTCACAAGAATATACTCTAACTTTTTAATTAGAATTTTTCATTTCGTAAAGGTTGATTTTGATGAATGTTTTGGATCATTGTCTTAGTGTAATGTCCAGGTTTTTTTTATTTTTTTTTCACTGACTGTGGCTTATTAGCTTCCAGTATCTGTTTATATTTAATAGAGTCCTTTCTTCTCTCTAGCCCCACAGCATTTTCTGCACCACTGGTTGACAAATAACACCCTAGTGTTGTAGCCCCCTCCTCCCCATGCTTAACAGTGGCTGGGTTTTGTTCTTTTTTTGGAATGCTTCTTATATTTAGCAAAAAAAAATCATGAGACCTTAAGTCCAAAATGCAACTGCTTTATCATGTTGAAGACTTTGATGTTAATGATGAGATCACATTTACCTTCTGATGATCCATCTGTATAACTGATGTTTGTGCAACCCTGGGCCAGAGCACTGTTCTCATGCCAGCCAAGTCTTCCTGCAGGTCCTTGGCAGCGATGTGAGGATTTAGTTTTGCATACATGACTGGTCAACAAGCATTTTTTCTCTAGTAAATGTTTTCACTTAGTGCACTTAGGGTTCTTCTTACTTAATGTCATTTCTTGAAGACATTTCAGACGAGGAAAAATATGTGAGGATATTTCGATATATTTTGTAAACGGTAATCTTTGTAGGAGTAGGTTATCTTTAGTTTTAGATCTTTGGTCAGCCACTATGATGAGCCCATGGATGTTGAATCACACAATCCGAGAGATGTGAAGGGTAACGTAATTTATTATGCACTGATATTGTCTACACCTGACGTAGATTAAAGCTTAACGCAACCCTTATCCACAAAGGGCTGGTATGGCTGCAAGGTTTAATTCCAACAAAGCAGGAGCACAAAAGAATAGTCTGATACCAACTGATTAGGTGAGTGGAATCAGGTGCACTTCTGCTTTTTCAGAAAACCTGCAGCCACACTGGACCTTTGCAGATAAGATCGATCACCTCTGGCCTAATAACTCAAATAAGCTCTAAGACCTTATAAAAAGTAATAGTAATCCAAACTTTTGCACATGCCACATTATACACTAGTTTTTTTCCTTAAAATATATTAAATAAGCAAATGATGATAATTGAGCATTACAGTTTGTAGAAATGCGTCATTCCGTGCAGTGGAGTTAAACAATGTCACAGTACACATCATAGAGAACACTGTTTAATCTGTCATAAATAACTAGCAGTTTGTGCCTGATTGCAGTTTGTGTTGTCCATTATTATGACCCAGGTCTTTAGTGTTTAGCCCCAGGCTTTGATGACACCAAGTGATTTAAAGAATGCAGTTGCAGTGTGTATAAGGTAGTGATTGGTGTAGTGATTGGTCTTGCTTTGTTTAAATGCTGCAAGGCTGCCTGCGTTTATTGAGCCAAGTCTAATTAACGTGGAGTCAAATTTCAAACCAAACGGCTGGGCCTACATCCAAACCCACTCCCACTAGTGCTCTTCACACTCAGCCTCAGAGATTTGTTCCTCCTTGTAAGAAGAATGACAATAATTCTCCTTTCTCCCTATTGTCTTGGCATGGTTCTGTTGCACATAATGATAAAGTAACAGCTGATGGATGGGCGTTGTAGAACAGACCTGACTGATTTGGAACACAAGACTGGTGCAGTTTTGCTTTCATCAACGTTGCACAATTACAAAAGAAACAAAGCCTTGAAGGATGATGAAGCTGTAAGACATGGGGGAAACTGACTGCATATTTTACTATTAATGAAATCAATGAAAATGCAGTCCATCTTCATGAAGAAAAACACATGAATAATGGTACTAGCTTGATTGTATTAGGAATGATGTGTCAGCAAGCATAATTAGGAATTTTTCATCATGTGCTATTCAGGTCTACATGGTTTTGTTTTTTTTTTTAATCTAAGACACATTCAGTACACATCCAGGAAACGTGTTTGCAGTCGGAGTTTGTGTGTGTGCTGTTTGCGTGTTGTATGAACCTCAGATGTGCTCTGTTGAAACAGCTCAGATGTGTTGTGATATTTCTTGGCTGACTCTTGGACAAACAGGTGGCCTCATCTCTCTCCTACATTCTCTCTCTCTCTCAGGAACTCAAGGAAGGAGCTCAATGACATACGGTTTGAATTCACTCCGGGACAAGGCGAGTGCTGTTCTGAATACGAACACTACATGTGTATGTGCCTATATTCAGTAAGAAGAATCACAATATGTGGCACACACAACATTGTTGCAGCTGCATCAGACTTTTTATAGGCTCCTACTACACTATCACACTGTGACCCCATACTTAATTTGATGTTTGCACAGCTATTTTAGTGGGTTATTGTTCTGAGCAGTTCATGATAATGGTCCTGCTACTATTCTTTTTTATTCACTGTGCAAGGATCTGCTAGGCCTAAAAAAAGTGTGAAATTGAAAGGCATATTGCCCTTTAAGTGAATATATTGCTGTGTCATTGTGCAACATGACATCCAGGAAGAAACAAATCCTTAGAACGTTTGATCACAGACACCATGCTATTGAAAATGACATTCATATATGGAAGGTGTGTACATTTATATATGGTCAGCAAATACATTTACTCACACCCACCTTTTCAGAGTCCAATAACTGTGGAGAGTACTATATGTGTGTGTTGAGGGGGGGATCTAAGAATTTATCTTGCCTTTTCTTTCATTTTATGGTGTGTGTGTGTGTGTGTGTGTATTTTCTTTACAGATACTGCTGATGGCGTTTCTCAGGAGCTGTTTTCTGCTGGTCTGGTCAATGGACATGATGTTGTAGTTGGTAATGTTACACCGGCCCTAAGTGAATTTCAAATAGAATTGCCCCATTCCCGGCATGCCATCTAGTCCATGTCAGGTATGGCTATACTCCTTGTAGCGTTTATATGTCTAACAATACATTTTCCGCACATACCTTCCAGTTGCTGCTAACCTTCAGAAGATTGTAGAAGACCCAGTTACCTACAAAGTGTTGACCTTTAAGCTGGTGAGTATTCCAGTAGAAAATGCCAAAACATATCATGTCTAGAATCATAAAAGGACTTGTTTTTTTTCTTTTTTTGAAGTCTAACTTAAAAGCATTGTCCTGGAGATACAGCTTACATATCTTATATAATTACATACATCAGCATATCACCTACTATAGCTATTTCAGTTTATCATAAATATTGGTATATTTTTTTGCTGCATGTATAAAGATTTACTCTAATTAATTTAAAATTGACCATATATGTCAGCCTTAGTTTGATTTTGTGTTTACAAGCACATGCTTAGACATGCTTAAAAATGCTTAGACAGCCATTTCCAATTAAACACATTACAATAAATGCATTAGAGGGAAACCTGCCAAGTCCAAAGAGTAAGACTGAATATCAATCAAGTACACTCATTTTGTTTTTTAAGAAACTGACAGCTACTGTAGACAGATGATGGTACAATTCCTTTTTAAAAGGACATTTACCACCTTATGATGCTATTCTTCATGTCGGTCATAAATCTTGTGCTGTTATAATGCATGTTCAGTGCGATCTGCACACATGTCAGTCTACTGTAGGAGCGCAAGAGGCATTAAATACTTTACACACATCCCAGTGGATTGTGCAATATGGCTTAGGCCATTTTAATTACTCCAGTAGAAGGAGCATTGAGGTGGAGGTAAACAACATCTGTGCATTCATGTGCTACTCACCCTGCTCTGATCTTCTGCAGTACAATGTCTCTTCAGCATCTACATGCTTGCTCCTTCAATTCATCCTGATAAAACTGGTCAGTCAAGGCTAATAGACTCAGGAGCACAATGTTAAAGCAAGTGTCCTGTTAAAATGAAGGGTTCCAAAATGGTTCTTGGCTTGGAAAAACTGATTGGTACAGAGACATAATGTTATGTGGAGAGCCTTTACATTTTATAAATTGCTATAAATCTTATTTAGAAAAAAAAAAGTTTCATTAAAGAGCTATCCATTGAAAAGTTCTTGAGGGAGCCAGAAGGTTCTTGTGTAGGATCTCTCCAAAGAAATCTTTTTGGCACCTTTATTTTTAAGAGTGTATTTTATAGTGAGGGGGATTGCTTTAGAGAGGTGGAGAGGTTTATTGCTCGTATCTGCTTGGGACATCCTCTAGAGAGAGCAGCATTTAAGGCTTCATAAGTAAAACAAAAAAAAAAGCCAGCAGTTATGGTTTCAACAGGGTTCAGCAAGGGAACAGTTGCACTAGCCAGCCTGGCCGTTTGATAGCTCTTATTAACACCAGGCCCCTCGACACAATGTGAAACCCAAATAGAAATGTACCACTGTATATCGAGCTATGAGGAATTGTACTTGCGGTTGTGCAGGTGCATGCCCTAACACAAAGGGAGCAGAAAAACAATACATTCTTTCCTCTTTCCTCTCCGTGTAATTCATAAGATTTCACTGGGAGGATTTATGTGACTGATGTCAGTGTGTATAGTTTTATGATCAAGCCGCTCTACAGGCCACAGCTGGCCTCACAGGCTGAGCGGAGTCAGAGGAAAAGCATCACCCCAGATGCGGTTTTCATCACTAGTGTTTCACCCTTTGTAAACACACATGCACACAAACATCGCTCTACCAAGCCCATCTATAAATTGCTGGAAGCTGTCTGGCCAAAAGCTGCATCTCCAGCTGTCTGAGGCATGGTGTCAGAGAGAGAGAGGGAGAGAGAGAGAGAGAGGGGGAGAGGGAGAGAAAGAGAGAGAAAAAGAGAGAGAAAGATCGATCACCTCTCAGGCTCTCTCCAACCTCTAAGAGTGTGTGCTAGCTGTGATAAGACCCTCTTGCTGCCCAAAGACATTTAGATTGTACTTTACATACAGTGGCAAATACTTTTCAGGGACAGATATGACCCAGGCAGCACAGCAGAATTTCATTAGTGGTTTTTTTTTCTCTACACCTTCTCCTCCTCCTAATACTATGACTTGGCTTAAAATGAAAACCATAGTTCTGACAGTTACTTACAGTTTTTTAGTATACCAATACAGAACACTGCATTTTTTGCAGTGCGTGTAAACGATCTGTTCAGATTTCAAGTGTACGGTTGTTACAGTAATAAACATTTATTTATAAATTGTTTAAGAAGTTAAACAAACACGCCACCCTTATTTTAGTCCTCTGGTAAAGTTTTTTTCCTTCCATTTTATGCTGATTGTCTCTGAAGTAATCCATCAGTTTTGTTTATGGCTCGTCATACTTTACTTGTGCCAAGACTGCTCAGAAAAAAATAAAAAACAGTTCAGCTAAAGTCAATATGACATGAAATATTATGGGTTCTGCCTGGTTCCACTGAGCTTGTCCCCTTGATCAGAGAGCAAAAAACACAACTCAAGTACACTGCAGAGAGAGCGTGCAGTGAAAGCTTTGGCAGACAGCCTAGTGTGTGTGTGTGTGTGTGTGTGTGTGTGTGTGTGTGTGTGTGTGTGTGTGTGTACAGACAAACACATTCTTGTTAAATTATATTACGTTATCATTTAGTAGGTGGTTTTACCAAAAGCAACTTACGAAATAAATGCTGTTCATTAATTAGAGCAGCAGAATCATTCCTTTCTCCTGCACTGGTAGAATTACATTCACAGCTGTGCAAAATCCCCCAGCTCCTTTGTTGTAAACTCATCACACCTGCAGCTTAAAGAGGTGGGCTTTAAGTTTGCACCTGGGAAGTGTGAGAGAATCCGCAGTGCGGATGTGTGGGGGTAGCTTTTTTTCCCCTGGTCAGGAGACTGGTCTTAAAATAGATGTGCACAGGTCATACTCCCCCTGTGGGGACCATGAGGTGCCAGAATGAATGGATCTAACACCTTAGCAGAGACATACATAGATACATGCACACACACTTGCTAGTTATTTCACACCTCAGTGCACATGTAGCATTCAACTTGTAACAATTCCCCCAAACCCAACTTACAAAAGACATTCTTTCAGGGATTTTCCAAGCACATGTCTTACTCTCTTCATGCTGTGCAGTGCAGACACTTGTTTCAGTATCATCCACAACTTGAAAGTGGGGCTTTCACTAATGACTTTAATAGTAATTCACTTATTCAACAGTTATTCTGATTAGTTAATCAGACCAGACAATGAAAATGGACTCAAACAGCAACATGCCATGCATAGGATTTCAAAGAAAAGGCTAAGAAGCCTTTACAAACACTTTATTAAATATCTAGTTGTATACAAAATTTTGGGTACTTCGGGTCAAACGATGTTTTGTTTGGTCTAAGCGAGAATAAGCGCACATCCTCTATAGAGAACGCACTTCTGTTTGCTTGAGAGAAAATAAAAAATGTGGTCTGTTCAAATATGTTAACATAAAAAATATGTTGTGCAGTTTGTAGAAAAATGTCACATTTAAAGCTTGTTCTCTCTAGGGGACAAACACAATTTGACTGCTCAATCGTTTGCAGACTTGTATTAAAGTATTCGAGTGGGCAAACAATAAAAGGAAATAAATGTTACTGTACAGCTGTATCTTACTGTAAAAGAAACCAGTTAAAATAGTCATTATGATCAAGCGATTGACCAACCAAAATACAGATTCATTGAGATATCTTGCTGTGATATCACTTTAGAAAGAACTTGCTGTAATCTGAAAGTTTGTATTATTGTATTATGATATAAGTGTATTTATTTGACTACCTGCTTAATAAATCTAAGACATTTAAAGTAATGATGTTTGCTTTCTATCTTAATATCTTATTTTATTATCTGTGTGTCCAGGCATCCGGCTGCGATAGCACAGAGATTCCAGATGAAGTGAAGTTGATTGGCTTTGCCCAGCTTAGTGTTACTTGATGGTCTGTTTGTAACAGACAAAGAAGAGGAACAGAGGAGGAGGCAGGCCCTGTATGAAGAGACTGAATGCCACAGGAAGAGTAGACTGGGTTTAGTACCAACCTCCATGCTACTCCTACACACTCCCAGCTCTGCCTCTCACTCGACTCTTTCCTACTCAAAATCACCTTCTACCCTTCACATTAAAGTTAGCATTGTTCAATTATCCCAGACACAACCCCTCCCCAGCGCACTCATGCATTCCCCATGCCTCCCCCGGCCTAAATGCTGTTCCCACAATGCATCTCAACAACATTCCATTGCCCACTTCCCCAAGTACAGAGCAGAACTCAGCCCTGCTAACTCTTGATGCTCTCAGGTGGCAATAGCTAGTGATGATTAAAAAAAAAAAAGAGAATTAGAATTTCTACCATTATTATTGTGTTACCTATGCTTTCAGCAAAGCTCTTAATATTATTATTTATTGAAACAGAGGATGCCTTTTATTTCCTTTATTTTCTGGTCTTTGTGTTTTTTGGTGCGCACATTAATACCAAGATTGTGTTAATTGTATTAATAGACTTCCTCCTTCCAAATGTAAGATGTCTTATTTATGGGGAAAAAGCACATTTTCATTATTCCATAATGAATGTTGTTTTAATACAAGTGAACTGTACTGTACATATAAGAAGTATGTAATCCAATATGAATTAATGGAACCATTTTTTTCCACTGGAAGTATGACGCAAGAACTGAATGCTGCCATGTGCAAATGTACTGCTTTTTTTTTTTTTGGGACAATGTTGATGCTTAAATGCTAGAGGTGCCTTGTTCATTAATCCGTGCCTAAGAACATAGGTTACAAGCCGAAGCTGTCTGTTGCTAAAGCAGCATTAAGCAGAATTGCTTCAGTCGATACATTCAATAGTATTTTCACTGGTTTAAAGGCTAATGTTGAATTTACAAAGCTGTAATGCACTTTGACTTTGGGCAGTGCAATGTACATGCACCTGTGATTCTAGTGCTTCGCCCATCCAGATTGAACCTATAAAGCTTTGTTGTGTAACGGAAAAATAAACTATAGATCCATAACACACTCCTGAACCGTGAAAATCCAGCTGCTGCTGATAAAAAGTAGCCCTTTCATCCCACTGCACTTTCCAGCATGATGATTTTTAGATCCCATAACGCATCTGTCTCCAATGTACTTTATGACAGACAGATGTTCAAAACCAAAAAGGTAGCTACTGAATGAGAGCTGAGTCATGGATCCAAAAATGCATAAAAAAGTTTCAAATCACCACATTTTCAACTGTGGTTGAAAAATAGTTCTAGCTTGAAGTAAGTATTTTATGAAGTTCTGTTTTCTACATGAAGTGTGGGTACCATTTCTGCATTATATTCCTGTTCCTTTTCTGTAATCAGCAAAATCAAAAACCGCAACCAATAAAGAACTGCTATTATTAACAGACTGGGTGGCCGGGTGCTGGAATTCAGTATTGTCACTGTGCCTTCTTCCAAAGACATCTGCAGATTTAACAGTCTTCCTTTGACATGAGAAATACAATTAGAAATCAGTTACAACAACAAATGATACTAACACACATCACCATCGCTCCTATCCTTTCCAAAGCAGCTTTCAAAAGTCCTGGCCAGCCAATCTGTTCGGCAAATCTATATGCAATGAACATGCCTGTGTACACTGTCTTGAATATCAGCATTGTTTAGATTAGACTGTAAAAGAACATATATATTACTTATCAGTATAGTTTCCATTCTCAATTGTGATGGAGTCTGCCTGATAAGACCAGTAGGACCTTGATCACATTTCATTTGTGTAGTTTAATATGGTACATATAATGTACTGTGCAGAGTTTGTCCACAGGTTTGTAGAGAAGCACCATTTAAACACCATTTAAATCATGATTATATACACACAGAATATTTGACGAAATTGCCACAGTATTCAGCATCCCATTAGCCATAACCAATGTTATGCTGACATTTTATCATATGCTGGGTTGTAGGGTATTTCTTATGCTTTGACATCACAGTATTTGTGGATGTAGTTTCTTCCAAGATTACAAAAACTCCATCCGTAAGTGTAAAAACAGCATCCTACGCTTTGAAACAGCCACAGTTTCCAACACTGTAGCTCTTAATGCTGTGAATTGACGATACTGACGACTAAACCAATTTGTCACTGGTGATGATAGAATTTGGCATTTGCAGTATCTGGCACAATGTCTGGTGGCTGCACTTCTGCCAAATGACACTACTTGGCAAGGTTAGTGGCTGGTGAATCCCTGAGGGTGGAGATAAGGTAAATTGGAGAGGCCTGCTCAAACTCTGAGGTCTGCTTTTACTCTTCCCATTAAATTAAAGAGGAATGCCACTTTCCTCGGCTTTTAAACATGCCATTTCTATTTAAAGTTGTAGGGCATTTGCTGAAATGCTGCATAATTTTCTTTTAGAGTTGGAATTTGTGATCACAATCAAAGAATGCATTTGTGTGATATCTGAGTAATTCATTATTACAGTTATGCCTATGGGGTTGTTTTTTGATTACTAAAGGAAGGCTAAATAAAAGCCAAGGAAAAGATGTCACTCAAATGACAAATGGCAGAAAGCAAAAGTACTGTTCATTCTAAACGAGGAACTCACGAAGAGAGCTTTTAATAAATGGTAACTAGAAACAAATTTTCAAGCAGTCAAAGCACATGTTAATCCCAGAAGGTCTTCCGTGTCTTAAATGTAAATGAATGAAAATATAATTAAAAAGATAAACACTTCAGAGAAACTGCAATATGCTTGAGTACTTTTATGTTTAAAAAATTCCACAGTATAATACAACAATACAACAGCCTCCCATGGGGACAGTTTCTGCATTATCTATGCTGTTCACAGTTAAATGCCACAAATTGCTTAACAGTATGAGTGAATAAAAAAATAAACACATGGAAATTAAATTGTGGCCTCCACAAGTTCTAGAAAATATTACCTTTCCACTGTCCAGTCATGTTCCTTGAAGTGCTTCTTATGGATTGATATGTAACATATACATGATGAGACCTCAAGGAATGCCTTTACAGTGCCGTTTACCAAATACAGTAATACTCACTATGATACTTCATACCATGTTAAGTAATCAATATAATATGCATATGCAGTAGTAATACAAATATGAGCCAGCTAGATCTGAAGTAAGGACAGAGTCGTTAACCATTGGTTACATAAAGTAAGAAAATAATTTTGTCAGTTATTTTCATAAATAATGAGTTATACATGTGTTTTTTGTTTTACTTTTTTTTTACAGAAAAGCTTTTTTTTTCTTAACATCAATATGTAAACAAATAGAACTCAGGCGCTTCCACGTAAAACAAAAGCATCTGTTGGAATATTTTTAGCAATATATTAACATCGTTAGTGCTGATCATCAACACTGCTGTACAATTACATCCAACAGAGTTATGTGCAATGAATGGAAAAACTGTTGAGGACATTCATGTTTGGTCTCATCCAACTTAGAAGTGCACCTTCGCTGAGCAGCTGAGCCAGATTACTACAGTGTAAAAAACTGTTTATGCATGAATTAGCCTTTAAGGTATTCTGCAACAGCATGGTGCACCTTCCCCTTGATGCAATTAAACTGGCATGGCAAAACCACTCAGACTCACAGTATACTTTTCAGTGCACCTTGCTTTTATATGCCAGCAGCAGGATATTCTCTACTCTAAGCAAAGGCTTGAGGGGATAGTAAAAACAAGGGCATTTTCAGTTGACTAAATGTCACAGGCTGTTTACGGGGCTTAAGGAGAATTCCCCATGTGCTCTCCACGTTACACCACTGCATGTTGTTTCCTTTACGTCATATAAATGGACACAGATACATAGAAGTTCTCAGGCATTACTAACACTTGAGATGTTTCTTGCTGGACATGTCGTTCCAGATCCGATGCATCTCCTCAGGGGAGATTTGGTGCACGGTGATGACTCTACGGTATCTACAGAGGCTGTAGGCCATTTTCCAATGATTGAAGCCACTGTTCTGATATGGGTGAATGCCTAGCTTTCTCAGGCAAACCCCAACGTAAACATCCTCCAGATGGAGCAGGCGGGTATGAAGGGAAGTCTTATAGATCAGTTCTGCCACATCTGCTGAGAAAACGTAGCCTGTGCCAGAACAGAATGGAGGGTATTTGCTCTCTGGGTACAAGTCTCTGGACATATACCACTTACTGCGCATGTCCCGAATAGGTGAGCCATTTATGACATAACCTGTGAAATACCTCCTTCTGGGCTTGGTGGCTGGTTTTAGTAACTTGTATACCAGGTTGTCCATGTTGACAAAGATGTCGCTGTCTGTCTTCATTACATACTTAGCCTCCTTGCAGAAGGTGGCCACCCAACGCATTCCCATCAGGGTCTTGAGGGTCAGGTTGTGGTAGGAGTCTACAAAGTCCTCCACTATGATGTCGTGGAAGATCTGACTCTCTTGCTCCACCATCTGATTGAGGACGTTATCGGTGCTACGGCCGAGAAGGAACAGAGTGATTATGCGAAGGTCACTGAACGTGCTCTCGTCACCCCATGTCTCTCTAATCGCCTGGCGAGCATCAAACTCCTTGTGTGTTGTGCTGATGAGGATCACTAGGAATGGCACATTGGTCTCACACTTTTTGGGCTCGTTAATAATGAAATCAAATCCATGGGGATTTAACGGCCGTGTTCGGATGTTGCTAAACGTGGTGTTGGTGTTTTTTTGGACTTTAATGGTTTTCTGAGCAGGAGCTGACAACAGTCCCAAATATGATGTTGTGGGTCTAGATATGCTCAGATACCAGAGAGCACTTGCCCAGCAAACAACAGTCAACACGTAAACGCATGACACTTTTGAAGGCATTATGAAGCATTCATGCGTGTTTAGGTTAGTGACTGTGCTTGAGGCAAAGCAGCACAAGGCGGCATCTGTGTGCTGCTTGACATTAATTGTCAGAAACGGATGACTTTAGAGGAAAACTGAGTTATTCCCTCCTCATGCAGAAATGGCAAGAAATTGTCACAGGGCTCCACACTTTCCTCCTGAGACTCCTCCACATGTTCCATTGAAGTCTGGAAAACAAAAACAGCATGCATATGCTTTAAACTCCTGTATCTCAGTTCAGTCCACAGAGAGCCTTTTAGTCCATGTTTTTAAGTATAGGCCAGCTCCCAATGCTCCTGAACGATCTAATCAATGGCTTTAGAGAACTGATTACCTGTAGGTGGGCACTGAGTGTGGCCCACTGAAGCACTATAATTTTATTTTTTTAAACACGGCCATACACAATGCAGCTAGAAGACATAATAATGATATACTGTGTATATGATGTTTGCACAGAATACAGTGCAAATCTACCATACCAAAGTTTACCTCCATACACATGAAGTATAAAAGGAAATTATTACATGTTTTACACATGTTTAGTGTATTGCAGGGGTTACTGATTTTACTTTGTCGTCAAAAAAAAAATGGGATATTAGAAACTAGAATGTTCCCATTAGTGTGGTTTTGCGTTCCTGGGTATTATCTCAAGAATGTATTGTGATTTTAGAGTTTTAGACAGGCAAGTCTTGCCAAAGAATGAAACTGAGAAATTTAAATGTGTTTTGATTTTGTATTCAGAGGAGTGTATGGAAATGAGCGTATCATAACTACTAAGAAGTCATGGAGCTTGATACTGTGGTGTTTTCTGATAAGGGTGCTCTGTCTACACAGCAGTCAGTTTATTGGCCCAATCTCCTCCCAGTGGGGTGGATACCCACATCAACATCCCCTCAATGGAAGAAAACCTGGATTCTGCACAAAGAATCCAAACATAAAACAGAAGGCTTTTTTGTTTCTCACAGCATTCTGTACATATTCTAGCCATCACACAATTAAACCTTTAGTCTCAGGTCCTTATTTTGTTACAGATCTTAAAAAGCTCATTTAGTATCACCAGAAAATTCGAATTCCAACAATTAATTTTAACACATTGCTTCTTCAACAATTACAAATGGAATTAAAATGCAAGGCATGCTCCATTTACTTACCATTTATTATTGGCCTCTCAGAGTGAAACAAATGTGCTCTGAAAGAAAATTAAACCACACAATCATCAACTATACCTTCAGTTATTTTATTGTAAAATAACAAAACACTGCACATTCATTACACGGGCAAAGGTTACATGCTTTTGACCCTGTACGGATAAAAAGCAAAATGCAATGTTTACAGGCATATACGCATATTTAGTGAACAGTCTATTCTTGATCTCTGCTGAAATCCTATTAGAGTAGGCTATTGATTAGAGGTGCACAGGTCATGAATTTTTATTGCAGACTCAAGGTTCTTTACAGCCAAATTGGCAGATGACTGATTTTTATTAGCCCTTTTTAAAAATCTGAAGTGGGATAAATGAACACCTGAAATTCACTCACACATTTGCATTCACTTTTTATTAGTCAGTCACACAAGAAATAAAATTATGTGTTCTTTAATGAGAAAAAAAATGGCATTTTAAATTAGAATGGAATATTGACTGCCTTTTTCAATAACAAATTAAAGTGCTACATTGAAAGTAGAAGACGACTGGGTGTAGAGCACAATGAGTAACAGCATATAAACAGTGTGAGTCCACTCACCTACTAGCCAAAATTAAAATAATAATTTGAATTGTGTGCTTTCAGCCAAAATCTGCTGATTCTAATTTGGTACAGACTGTGCTGGACACGCAAGCAGCACAGATTATAGGAGTGAAAAAAAAAACCCTGTGAACAGGAGAGAGAATATGTGATGTCACTTTCACTTCACTTACATGTGGTGACAGTGTGGATCAGTATGATCACTTTTGACAGGAAACCTTAACATCAGTATTATTACTTGTCATACACTAGTAGTTGTCATCTTATCTTACACAGGATCACAGTAAAATGTCTTAATTTCTGTTTTGTAATAGCTGTTATGACAATAAATATTGATTAACAAAATTAGCATGAGAAAGGTAACCAAAAGCAAAACAGGACCAACAATGTATTAGTGCCGCTGGATCACATGTGGATATAGTTCGACTTCATCACATTTCCATCACCCATTCATACGCAGTATTTGGGTGTTAATTTTGGCCATGCATAATAAATCCTTCAATTTCGCTATAAGGTATATTTGAAATTTATAGTAAAACAAACATGTTCTTCTGATCTGGTATTGAATTCAAGATACCTCCCAGTTCTGAGCAATGTTCTAAAGTGAGAATGTCCTTCAAAGCACTATGCAGCAGCACATTCTCTGTCCATGGTCCTGAAAGTCTGTCTCCACAGCATGCTTTGATTTTTTGGCACTGCTAATTTTATATTCTTGGTTTTGTTGCATTAGCAGTGTTTCAAATGCTATCGGCCTCAGTCAACCCACAGGGAGTTTGCTATATATAAAATTCGTAATCTAAACTTTGAAATGTGCTCTGTGACAGTAAAAGGTTATGGCAGTTTATAAAAGAAAGAGAAGACAAAAGGTTCCTTAAGTAAGCGACTGCAGCCTTGGAGCCCATTGGCTTTAAACAATGCTGACAGTGACAAAGTGTTCGTGCCAGTGATGAATTAAATAATGCTATCAGACAGGCTGCTCAGTAGAACGGAGTGTGTCCGTAAATGCGTGGTTGTATTGGTAAGTAGGTGCTGACGTAATTGTAAACAGCCTTGTCAAAGTGGACTTTTTTGGGTCAAATATGCAGCCTCTCGTTCCTGTGATCCTGTATATCCTCACATGATTCTCGTGATGGGCTGCGTGTGGGATTTGTGCTGTTATTGATTCGAGAGACATAGTATGAGGTACTCTATTTCCCATATTCACATGCTCATCGAATTCCATGGTTGGCTAATCAAATTATGATGAACGGTGTACCAAAGGCCATTAAAATTTTACACCATCTCCTTTCTTCTACTCCTTCTATTTATACAAAGACCAGTGGAGCCCACAAGGTAAGCCAATTCCATTCAGACAACCTTTCAAATGGAAGAGAATGCATAAAGGACAGCATGAATTATCTGGAGCCTCTCTACATACGGTCTTCAGAGACTCATTTCTCACAAGAACAGCAAACATTCTGCAGAAGACCTGAATATTAATCTCTGCCATAAAGACTTAGATCTGTAGCAGTCTAAGACTACTTTTACAGTGTTATTTTATTGCTTCGCATACCATTAGCTTTGAATTATAATGTGTATAAACTTAATCTTTATTACGTCCCAAAATAAGCACAAAACACTGCTGACCATCTGCTGTGCAAAAAAAAGACATGCAACGACATCCCCCTGCCAGCACACACTAACAGGTGCAAACACAAAATAAAAATTACAAACATATAAAGCTGCAGAAATCTGTCAGTCTGTTC
Source organism: Brachypetersius gabonensis (assembly GCA_037577145.1). Taxonomy (NCBI): domain Eukaryota; kingdom Metazoa; phylum Chordata; class Actinopteri; order Characiformes; family Alestidae; genus Brachypetersius; species Brachypetersius gabonensis. The sequence continues at coordinate 15,186,546 of JBBJLR010000002.1, read as the reverse complement.
TGAGGGGGAGATGTAAATCCCTGCAAGGATTCAGCATGAGGGTGCATGTGTGAATGGGGTGTGGGTTATATGGGAGGAAAAAGTAATAAAATCCCACCCTGTGCTACATGGTCTGCGGCATGCTCACAGACAAAGCATGGCATGAGGTCAGTCACCTAACTCCAATACATTATCCTTAAAGGAAACTCCAGAAAGCCATCAGATAACAGCTAGACTTGTAGGGGAGTACACAGACACACAGACACACAGACACAGACACAGACACAGACACAGACACAGACACAGACACAGACACAGACACACACACACACACACACACACACACACACACACACACACACACACACACAGGAATGAGGTTATGGAGATAAGAGAAACAGAGGACCTATAGACTGTTTTTAACAATCAAAGCCTGTTTATCAGGCAGACAGGGAGGAAGTTGTGTCAGTAAAAGCAGATAAAGACTTCTAAAGGGCAAATACCCCGTGCAGCAACACGAAACAGCAGCAGATAGCCACTGTCCATCACAGATAAGCACAGTATGGATTTTGTTTTAAAGCTGCTGTAAGTCAGAAGCACATTCAAAGAAAACACACTTTGAACACATGCATGGCTTCAGGTATTGACCAGTGCTGGGTCTATGCTGTACTGGTCAGTCCTGTTTGCATTCGTTCGCTTCAGCAGTGCTCACCAGGGTTATCGCTATCTCTCATCTAATCTTTACATTTGCATATTCTTTCCCTTTCTTTACAGACCGCACATAATTACTAATTGACAAATGTCCAGTCCTATAAGCATTCTCTGCCCCTCTCTTAATTGGATGCGGTTATCTGGTCCCTTTTCTCCTCTGTCACGTCATATCAGCCCACAGCCTTCATGTTAGATTTATGGGGAAAAACATTTAGATGGATGCAATTGTCAGATTGCCTAAACAATTTTACTTTTCTTCTAGACTGATGGATTAGTACATTGTTTATTCAGCAACACAGCAACAATCAATACTAACAGATTGAGACTTTTTGTAACAAAAACATTAAACAACACCATTATTCTGCAATATTCCCTTCACATTAACCTTCGTAATCCTAGCAGAGTTCTTGACAAAAAATGTCAATAAATCCGCAGGTGCAGTGCTCATTTGTGTGACTGATGGGGGCTCAGAGCTGCGGCAGGACAGGTAGTGTGAAGCAGTGGACGGCTGACAGGCAGCTGAGCTGTAACACTGCTCTGTCTGCCCCGTCACCTCTCTCTGACTCTCCTACGCAGTAATTTCAGAGTGTCACAGCAGCAGTACACCTCAATACACACCATACCACACTGCCTGCCAAATTTACACTCTGCTCTGCTATTCAAATTTTATTAAATGAAGTGGCTGTACAAGACCGCTCTTCGAGATCTACTTCTCAGCCAATCAAAGAATAAATGGTGGGAAACAGCAGGCCACTGTGGCGAAGAAATTCAACAGTGCTGGAGCGAACAGAAGAGAGGAGGCGAATATACACCAATCATCTGCAACATTAAAACCGCTGACAGACAAACACTGACTATCTTGTTATAGTGGCACCTGTCAAGGTGTGGGATCTATGAGACAGCAAGTGAACAGTCAGTTCCTGAAGATGATGTATTGGAAGCATGAGAAACGGGCAAATTTGAGGATCTGAGTGACTTTGACAGGGGCGAAATTGTGATGGCTAGACGACTGGCTAAGAACGTCTCCAAAATGGCAAGTCTTGTGAGGTGTTCTTGATATGCAGTGGTTAGTACCTACTAGGGATGCACAATATATCGCAAATTTACCGTCATCGCGATATCAACATGCGCAATATACATATAGCAAAAAAAATACATATCGCATTTATTCACTGAACTGCAATAAATGGTGTTTTTCCAAAGTACCACAGAGAAGAGGGCAAAAAAATCCCTGGGCAGTTTCTTCATCTTCTGTGCTACTGTTATAGATTGTTCCCTTTGCTATAAAGTAAGAACTTACTTTAACATAAATTATGTTTACATAAGATTACATTTAAGATTTAAAATTATTTTTAAAATTCCAAAACGTGTTGGAATGGAAATATTGCATTTCATTTTTTTCTGCATAGACTAGTCAGTGTCTGGAGTCTTTATTACCAGCAAATCCAAAGCAGAAAAATATTAACACTATAAAGGCTAAGTTTTTATTCACTTATCGCATGTGATATCGCCATCGCAACACTCAACTACATTATCGCATATCGCATGTTTTCCTAATATCGTACAGCCCTAGTACCTTCCAAAACTAGTCCAGAACCAGTGTGCTGGTGACAGGGTGTCACATGTACCCAAGCCTACTTGATGTGTGAGGGGAGTGAGACTAGTCTGTTTGGTCCAGTCACACAGACGAGCTCCTGTAGTACATACTGCATTCCCAGATCTCAATCTGTTTGAGCATTTGTGAGATTGGCGGGTAAACCATTCAATCCATGGAAGCCCAACCTTACAACTAAAAGGACTTTTAGTATCTGCTGCTAATGTCTCCAAATATGGCCGCACACGTTGAGAGGTTTTGTGAAGTCCCTGGCTTGATGGGTCACAGTTGCTTGTGGTGGCACCAGGAGGACTTACACAATATAAGGCATGTGTTTTTAATGTTATGGCTGATCAGTGTAGAGAACTGCATACTTTGCTCTAAGGTGAAAGTATCCATGGCTAGAATACGAAGTGTGCTCAAAGTCAGTAATGCTATGCACTTAACCAGCTCTTTCCAAAACCCAGGGCATTCGCTATACAGGGTGGACAAATTGAAACAGAAAAAAAGGTGTTATAGTGTGCTTTAGTTACCAGAAGTTCATTTCAAATAACTCAATGGATAGAGTGAAATTTCTTAGTCATGTTGTTAATTCATGATAATAGGCTGAGTGGTCTATATCAACTGACAGGTTCATGCACTGACATTAAACCCAGTGCAGAGTTACAGTGGCATGGGGCAGAAGGGCAGAGAGGCAGAGCACAGCCGCTCCACACTCATCCACCTCAGAGACGCAGAGAAACCTGTATGCTGCTTCCCATACAGCCTTGCCTGGAAAGAATCTCATGAACTTGACTATGCATTAGAAGGAGTTGCCCATTTAGGCTGACACCTAAAACAGCAGTGATTCTCAAAACATTACTCAGATATGCCCAGATAGGCCACATACTTTGGTCCAACCTACAGATGGAGTGAGGAAAAGTGCAGAGTGGCTGGGGTCCCTGTGGACTGTTTTTTGAGTGAGTGTGTGTGTGTGTGTGTGTGTGTGTGTGTGTGTGTGTGTGTGTGTGTGTGTGTGTGTGTGTGTGTGT
>JBBJLR010000002.1:15153362-15182860 GCA_037577145.1 Brachypetersius gabonensis | reverse complement strand
TACAATGTAAATAGTGGAAATAAAGAAAACACACTGAATGAGAAGGTGTGTCCAAACTTTTGGCCTGTACTGTATATGCCTACAATTTTGACCTTTACTGCTACAGACATTCACCCTTAATTCATTTTCGCATGCATGGCCAACCACCTATCACAGCCATGTATATTCATGAGTGTGTAGACAAGCAATCTATTGAATCTTGGGAGAAATTGCAAGCCACTGAAATAATTAGACAAAACAACCAGAAGATACAAAACACATGATGATTCATGGGAAGTCAGGGGGCAAATCTGCACTGGAATCGCTGTGTAAAAACATCTATTAATCAAAGCAGAGGCAGCCATTGAAGGTAGCTGCTAGGCTAGACTTTCTGCAATCCACTCAAAGAGAGCAATTACATTGTCCCCTTTATCTCAGAAAAGAAGCATTTTGATTTATAACTTCATATGGCCCTGTAAGCAGAGCTTTTACATGCATTAGTGATGCACGCATCTCTAGCTCAATATATGCCATTTTGAATTTATGAAACTATGTATCTTCAGAAATGACCAAACCTGACTTTATAAGTAAATAAAATAATAAATAAACTCATAAGGCAAGAAAAACAAATTTATCAGTTGTGCTAATGACAAACTATCAAAAGAACAAAGCATAACAAGTCTATTGTGGCAGTTCAGATCTTAAAACCACATATATAGGAAAACACACAACATTTCTAACACTATCAGTGGAACTACTGTCACTAAGGCCACGGTCTCTACTGGGTTGTTAGGTCATCTTCCCTTTTTAGTGGTTTCAATTTGAAAGGTTCGGTGTTGCCTGACTGCTGTTTAATGATGCATGAAGGTCTTCATGGTGGTTGCCTTATTTCTGCTCATGTCCTTTTCTCACCAGATTTCTAATTAAAACTAGCCTTGATAAGGTTTCTCCACATGACGCATGCCTTTATGTTTTTGAACGATAACACATAATTGAATGATTGCTGGTGGAAAACTCTGTACCGTCTATTTTCTGAAATCACAGCGATGTGAGGGGCAGAAGATAAAGGAGCAAGCTGGGCCCAGCATGAGGTTCGGTTTCCTAATGTGCTTTGCCCCTCTATAATAGACATTTAAGGGACACCACAAAGCTTAGATCTGCCTCCACTGTAAACACTTGCATCTGATATCAAAAGAAAGCAAGATTGAAGGAAAGACTGAGAAGTAGTGAAGCCTGGCACCAACTCTCTTCCCCTGGCACTCATTACTACTAATGGTTGGGGTTTGCCTACACAGAAATAAAGCACAAGCTGACCTGTCTGGGCCAGGAGGAAACTGTAGTTCATCTCAAAGTCATAAAGTCGATCTGCGGACAGTGAAATTCCTGATGATATAAGCTGTTTTTCCAGGCCACCTCAGCCCCGTCCTGCAGGGACACAGTGCGTGGGAGACACATTGTTGCTGGCAGCAGTAATGGATGTGAAGCAGGGAGAATGGCTCTCGTGACAGGCAGCGCAGAGACAGGTTTCTGGGGGGGGAATTTGGACAAAGCATATAGCAGTGGGGAGTTATTTACAGAACTGCTTCGGGTGAACCCTGAAAATGAAAATGACAGCTGGATCTATAAGAGCCCAACATGCAGACATCGTGGCTTCCATCCACACCCATCCTCCATGCTATGCAGCTCATAAGCCGGGCTCAATACTCCATATTGCAGGGCTAATATGAAGTGCTATAGGCCAAACCACTCCCAGAAAATTAAGACCACGGCAGTAAGCCAACATGGTTTGCATTTAAAGTATGATCAATAACTCTTACCTAAGACAAAGCTTAGGTGCTCACTTTTGTTATACTTGCACAAGCTCTGAGCGAACCCTTAACATTAGCAGGCATTGGCAATTTACATATTTGAAGCTTAGGGGCTGAATTAAGTTTAGAGTTTTGCTATGAGCACCAAGTGGGGAGCAGGAAATCTATCAGACAATTAGATGATTGTAGCCACGTTGGGCTGAATGAGAGGTTTTGATAAATCGCACTGAACTGGAGGAGGAAAACAAGCTCATAAAATCTGCATTAATGCCGCATTATTCCATACAATGGGAATTACTTAGGGAGGCAGTATCAATTTCTAAGCAGGCCTATTAACACTTTACCAATGTGATATTCCTGTAAGACTGCCACTGTGGCTGTGGTCACTACCTAGCATTTTGTAATGAAGTCAGCATGGTCTCATAAAAATCATGCACCAACAATGTGAATATCTAAATGGGATGCAAGAGAAAGACAATGAGGGATTATCAGAGGCTTTTGCTTAGACAGTTTTGCTGGGAGAGGCATGGACAATGGGTGAGAAGGATATGGCAGTGTACTAAGATTTAACAGTTGAAGCAGGTAAGGTTTGAAACAACACTTAAAATGAATTTAGGAGACAGCAACTAAAAGGAGGATTTACAGCGAACGCAAGCCAAAGAGAAATTGACTCATGAATTTTATAGAAACTACTACTAGCATTACACATTCACAGAGCACAGAATATCTATATTTCATGTGTATGTTTTAAATTAATTGTCCAGGGTGCACTAAGTGTACTGCAAAATGTAGATTGCAGCCCACTGTGGTCAAAGCTGTCATAACTGAGTGAATGCATGAATGCAGAAAAGGCTGAATACAATCAAGGCATATGTTCACCAGAGGCCCCGGTCTGTCAAAAGAGATTACCTCTGAGCACCTATCAGTGTGTATCATTACAGAGCAAGCACTCATGATGAGGACAGAAGGAGGAAACCCATATATATGTTTTCTGAATTTGACCTGACCCACAGCAGGTTTAGGATCTGAATCCAAATCCTCAAAAACCCATAGGCATGTGCAGATGTTAAAATTTAACATGACGATAATTACCATACCCTCATCATCATTATACAAAGTGAAGAAATTACATTGTGTTACATGTACATACATAAGTGTCACTTTTGATGGGAATAATGTGTTAATGTGGTTATACAATCATATGCAAAAGTTGAATTACATATTTTTGTATTTTTTTAAATGTACGTAAGTTAACACATGCTCTACATGGAACACATTTAAGTACAGCATTTATCTGTACATGATGGGGCATAATTTGCATTGATTTACATGTTAAAAAACAAACCAAAAAACTAATGGAATAACTTTTGAACAGTAGGTCTGGTTCTTTAAATGCTTGTTGGTTTTTACTGAAAAAGTAAAAGAATATTTTTTTTTAATGAGAAAAACATCAAGTTATTCTGTAAGTAATTTTTTTGTAAGATAAGGAGACAGACGCTTGCCTAGAGAAAAGAAATATGCGGTGGCTCAAGACAATAAATTGAATTTGGCTATTGGTTTAAATACTTGTAATTTTAATATATCATAACTTCCTCCTTCAGTTTTTCAGATAAAAGGGGTAAGAGGTGATTTTTTTTGTTATAAAAAAGCATTTCCCCTGTTTTAGTGATATAATGCTTAATTAAATAAGGACAGGTACTGTTCTGGGATCTAAAGGGTTTTACAGATGAAGCTTCCAAATACAAAATATAGAAACAGATACCAGAATAACAAATTAATCCTCAAACATTTAAATTATTTAGTCTGTCCTTGTGCAGGCCACAGTTAATCTTTTATTTTAATGGCCTTTGTCTATAGCATACAGTAAGAGAAGGTATTGCTGTGGCCATTGCCGTAACACTATGATTTTTGTTCTCTAGCTTTTATGATTTTGGTGTATTTGCAAAGTAGCACATAAAGCCACACTTCCTGCAACAGCAGCAGACCAAGGTAGAATGTTGGAGGCCCCTGAGTCCAGTCAGTGGGATGCGTAACGGGGCCCGTGTGGATCTTGCCGCTTTAGAGAAGATGCTGGTGGAACACACTGGCTGCAAGAGCTGTTTGTTGCTAATTTTAAGTCATGCTCAGTTGAGGCAGTAAATAAATCATTAAACATGTCTAAAACAATACAATTCATCTCTCAGCCAGCAAGGGGGCCACAGCAGTGGATCTGCTACAGTAATGATGAGACAATGGGGGAGTGTGTGTGAGTGGTATGGGTGGGGGGTACACTCGCCTAAGCGTGTGTACTTGTATGTGTATGTATGTGTGAGAATTTAAGCAAGAAGTGAGAGACCCCCGACCAGTATGACCCTGCAGAGAAAAGCACTTCAGGCCCATCAGCCTCCACATCTACTCTACCACAGTACTGGAAAGGCTCTAAAATAACACATGCTGAACACTTACTGCTCGGAGCAATTGCCAGTGATTTAACAATAGCTCAGAAGCATGTAAAAGTACATTTTCAAGGTGTGATGGTTTATATACACTACAAATCCTGATTGAAACCTGAAAGGCTTATAGTTAACAACATGCATGTGTGCGTGTCTATGTGTGTGTGTTTTTGTATATGAAGGTGCAGTTTTGGGGGCTTTGGTGTTCAAGTTCCTTACATATTTCTCTCTTGATGGTAATGGTCCCCTTTTTGCTTTTTTTTCCACACCATGGCCCTTATCAGCAAGAATTAAAAAAATGACTAATGTTTAAACGATAGAAATGCTAATCTGACCGGCATCCATACAATGATATGTTGCAATGGGAGTCTTATCTTATCAATTTGCATGTGTCCCCTCTTCTTCGGTCAATGAAGGGTCCATTAGCCAATGCTGTGTCTGTTTTTGCATGGAGCAGGCATACTTCCAAAAAAACTCTTTGCAGCATATCCCTCATATTTCACACCCTAATTGTCTGCACCTGCCTCTAATTGTCTCTGCACGGCCTTGATCAATAATGCATTTCATTTCATAGTCAATACTCATTCATTGTATTTTAATTATCATGGAATTTGGATTCAAATTCTTTCATGAACTTGTTCTTTGGAATCAGCAAAGACCAAACAATGAATCTGACTTCTTTTCTGGAATTCTAGCTGTTGTCTCCATACATACGTCTTAAATTATCTCCTTAAACAATGAGGGCAAATTAAATCAACACATTTACTTGTCACTTACTTGCACTTAAATCAATCTTGTGGATTAAAAGTCAGACAGAGTGGGTGACTAGCTACATAAAATTGGGCAGTTGTCTTAATATCCCTCAGCTACATTTCATTAAAAAGTCAGAACAGTGTAAATCACTGATGAAATGTTTACTGACATTGTCTTTGACAGCATTTTAAAAAGACTTAACAAGGAGGGAAAAAATCCCTGCCATGGCTGAACTGCACTCAATGATAACAGGTTTTTTTTTCTTCTGGATTTTAGCCTCCTGACCACTAAAACAGGCTAGACTTTAAAAAGTGTTTGAACAAGCAAAATAACACTCCTGCATGGGTTTTGTCAGTAATGTTTGCCATGTTAATCTTCAGAAAAGGCATGCTTAAAATGGCCGATTAGCCAAAACTGTTTTTTTTTTTTTTTGCAAGCCACACAGAGACAAACTAATAGTTTATCATGGAGAAAAATAGTGAAGTTCTTTTGGATCAAGTAGCCTACCCCATAACAATACATGGTACCAGGTAACAATACCAGGTAAGTTTTGATAATTTGTTTTTCTTTTATTGTTTCTGCACCCTTCACACCAAAGCATATTTTGAATGTAGATCTGTTGCTATTCTCACTATAAAAGCCCTATTTTAGTTCTTTGCATGTGTGAATTAGAAGATAGTGTTGATGTTTTATATTTGAAAGGGGAAATATGCTTGTATTTTTTCATTTTTTAAGTAAAACCCTGATTGTAATGTAAATGCAATAATTAATCTATTATGGCTATGATTATGCCACTGCAGCGCTTACATAATGAAAGAACTGGCAAAGGAGCCATTTAGTTATTATACTGAAATTTGTTCTAAAATATCAGGTCTCTTGCAATGTGTTAACATTCTGCTGGCGAAAGGATAAATAGCACAGCACTACTGGAACACAGTAAAGAGACATTAGCACAGAGCAGACAATAAGGCATTTCATGCTTATACTTATGCCTACCCATAATTTTCTAAATTTTACTGTAAGAGAAGAATAGCTGTTATATATTAAATATGTAGCTTTTCAAGATGCAGCATTTACCCAGTTTAACATTTCAACAAGTCAGTCTGAATATTTGTTTGCACCAGATGAGCTGTGTGTGAACGGGTTTCCAGAATGAATGGATTGTATTTTTTACAGAATTGCCCGCTAATAAACCAAATTCATGTAGCTGGTCAATGTGTTTCACACTATGACCTAATGAGCTACTGAATGTTCTGAACTTTTTTCTCCAAAGTAGCTGCTAAATGAACTCAATCAATAAGGATGAGAATATTCCACTGACCAGCGTTAGTAATGTTTACACGGTGAGCTTCAGTGATTTTTTTTTTTTTATGGGTAACTTAGTTCATCCTGACAATTCGCTTGCAGTATGAACAGCATGTCCACAGGGAGGAACCTAGCTGTAGTTTGGTATGGCATTGCCATTTACTGACCATTCTGGTTCTAATGAAGGAGTTTTTAGTTTGTTGAGAGTCTGTGGGAAGCTGTGGATTATGCCTCGTTTTAAGAAAATGCTTGTATACTTCATTTTGATTATCTGCCAAAATAAATTAGGCATTTAAGAACTTTAAATCCACCAGAAATTCTGGACTCCATAAGATTTCTGAAGGTGTGCTGTGGTATCTGGCACCAGTTGGAAGGTGAGGCCTCCATATCTCAGACCAGTTTATAGCAAAAACCACAGATGCTTGATTGAAGTGAGATCTAAGGGTATCCAAGGAACCTCTAGGGAAAGCAGAGTCAAAACTCTTTGTAAGGTTCCTCAAACCATTCCTAAACAAACGCTAGAAGTGTGGCAGGACACACAGCTGAAAAAGGCCATTGCTATTGGTTACCATTGTCATTAAGTGGTGTTCTTGGTCTGCAAATATTTAGGTAGATGGTGTGTGTCTGGAAACATTACACAATGGTACTTGTAGTAGTTGTATTCTTAGAATACTTTTTTTTTTTTTTTAATTTTTCACTTTATTTTATTAGTATATGTCTTAGTTTAATTTATTCTCCCAGAGGCAAGGTAATTCAGTTTTTGGTCATTGGGTAGCAGTAATGTATCAGGTTTTATGTATATGATTATGGAGGGATTGTTGAGCTAATAAAATAGAAGACCCATGCAGACAGGCAAATCAAAACCCCCTCTATAATTCGCTGCCCTCTTTTTTGATGTCTTAAACTGAACAGTTTGCCTCTGAGGTGCCCGCAGGCAGAAAGACATTTATCACCATCTTTGATTTATCTCAGCCAGGCGACTCTGATGGCCGTGTAGTTAAAGTGTCTGAGATACACCCCATCCATCTGCCTAAGTGGGTGACCGGTACACAGCTACACTAACAGCGTCTGCACGAACATCTATGGACAGGGTAACGAGAGGCCAGCAGAGAGGTGAGCAGACACTTTTGTCTCTTCTCAGCTACACCCTGTGTTAAAGACCAATATCCACTATCCAGGTGATACTATAGTAAGACTATTTTTACTGACATGGAGGGCAGAGATGACCCACGTACTGATTTAGTTCATCACCACAATGTGCCGGAGTGTGACGTCCTTGTCACATTTTAGGATTTACATAAATGAAATTACATTCTTAGGAGCAGACTAAAGTGTCACCTCAGCAAGTGTGAGGCCAACATAAACTTTACCTTCCTGTATCATTATACTCTTGGCTGACACTCAGACGCTTAATGAAAGATTGAAAGCTGGCAACACACAATTCATATTGTTTCTAATTACAACAGGACCACAGCAGATGGAGCCTCCCCAAATTTACTCCTACAAGTTATTATGCAATTTACAGCACACTCATTCAATTACCTCAAAGGACGATATGCAAACAATACACGTCAATACAGATTGAGACAAAAATTGTTTTGTTTTCTATAACTGCATGAGTCACTAATTAAAATGTATAAGTAAAACTTTCTGCCATGCAAAGAATGTTCATGCAGCAAATCTTAAAGTCAAGGTAAGTAGCCTTGACTGTTTTCCTCAGTAGAACTTGAATAGCCAGCATTTTGATGAAAAGGTGTTCTTAAGGCCCATAGCTCAGCACACAAGAGCAGTGCGTGACACACAGCCAAATGAAGCGCAGATACATGACTGTGAGAACTGCAGAATATAAAAAAAAGCCACACACTAGACAACAGACACATAGATCAATACACAGGAAAACTGTAATAATATAGAAGGATGAGCAGAAATATATGAATGTGGTTCAAAGTAGCACATTGATAGAAGAGCTAGTACAAACAATCGAAGCATCTTGCCACGTTCCAAAGATAATTATGAATCTTGGACTGTTCACAACCATTAAAGGTATTAGTTTATTAGTTATCTGTACCCCCTGCACTCAGTTTCTTTTTAATTTCACCATCCCATTATTAAACCCTTTAATCTCCTTCTTACCAGACTCTAGGGAAAAGTCTGTCTGCATATCTCTCTGCTTTCAAACGAGCGATTGTAGACGCTACACTAGCCCTTCACCTCTCCTCTATCAATCACGCTCCCAAGATGGATGGCTGAGAAAGGAACGAGGGCAAAATCGCTTTAATTACAGGTGCAGGAGCCACAAGGCTATAGGAGAAACACCAAAAATAAACACCTAGAACATGATAGATAAATAAAAAACTTGAGCACTTACGCGAAATGCCAGATTATCATAAATCAATGTTGCTGCTTTATTGAGAGTGCTTTAATACCATGTAAGCCATTTTTAATGAACTAGTAAGACGGCCAACCTTTTCCCAATGAAAACACGTGAAAAAGGCTAATGTTAATAACATTAAATGATCCATTCCAAAGCTCTCAGTCATGAAATGCATTACCCCTATCATTTTTCAATTGTGCGTGCTGCAGTATCCATTTGGTAATGAACTGGAATAAGAAAACAGGGACACTACTGCCTAAACCTGTAAAGACAAATGAGTACAGTGTTCATACTGTATGAAATGCCCAAATGTATTTTTTTTTTATTGTAATAAATTTTGCAGATATTATAAGCGGGCATTTCAGAGCGTTCTCTATAAAAACATTAACATTAAGAACGTTTTCTGTCTAACAAGGTCTCTGACTGCAATTCCGCTGATGAGGGAATAGATTAATTTCACACAAAGTGAGTTTGTCCTCTCTACATACGCCCAGGAGCTCTCATACATTTCCAGCAAAAATATGATTGCGCTATGGGAACCAGAGTTTCCTAAGGACCTCAACCAAGGTGAAAACGAAGGAGAGCTTTTCTGCATGAAGCACAAGATTTCACAGGCATCAAAAGCTCCACTAGAGAACTGAATCACACTCGGCACACAAAAGCAGACATTGGGGAGAAGGTATGTCAGACATTTGTTGAGCGAGTGCCTACAACATTCTGTGATGAGAATAATTATCTTAAGATAATATATCTTAAGGTGATACACAGTCCACACATGACATAGATGGAGAGAGAGAGAGTACATAATGAGGTAAGAATGACAGCGGGCAAACAAGTGCAGGTGTCAACATAAATAGGTACCATCTATTCTGCTTCCGTACGTAATTGGCACAAGAGACAGCTGCCAGGCGGTGAGCATGTTTAAATGAAGAGAGTGAAAGGATAAAGGGCTCTGATCTAGTCTTACTCCACCATGATGGCCACATCTGCTAAAGTGAACACGGTCCATTTAAGATACAAACTTGACACACTATTGAGACAGTTCCACTGGCTATAGGAGGAATGCAATACATGCAATAAGCAGAGAAAGCTGGACATAGCTTTTTACAAACCGTCTGTTTATTGAATTTCCAGGCGATGAAGGAGCACAGTTAACAGCTTGGAGCCATGCATCACGTTCAGCCCCGCATTTCTCACAAGCCTGCTAGAACTCACTGTGACCTTATGTCAAAAAATTCTGATAGAATTACTTTGAAACAAGCAAGAGATACTTGCATTAATGTATAAAGACACTGTTGAAATATGTTTCCTCTCAATATTTAATAGTGAGCTGCAGTAAGGCGTGACCACATCCATCCTCCCAAAATAATGTATCATTCTAGATGCAAATCCTCATCTGCCAGGAAATGTCAACAGTGTGGAAAGCCGAATTGAAATGCCAAGCAAACATGAACTTTCAGCTTTAAAAGAGAATGCAATCTAATCCGGAAGATATTGCCTCAGGAAAGTATGAGTTTGCGTAACAGCCCCATTTTCCCTCCACCCCCCTTGGGAAGAGTAACTGTATACATCACCAAAAAGCACAGAGGCCATCTCCTGATAAGCAGCCCCACCGTTCATATAGATCAGCATGGTTGCTGGGGTGTAAGAGAGCAACAGCTTCTTTCACAGCCTGAGAATTATTTTCCCTGGTGGGAGGTCTCCAGAGCCTTCATGCCCAGATTTAGACTTGCTGCTTCAGACACAATTATGACTGAATTGAATTCCTATAATTTATGTCTCAACGTCCATTTCCATCCTCACATTTTTTTCAACAACTTTATTTGACAACTACACTCATGAAAATGAGAACCATGCAAGGATATTGTGGATGTGGATATTCAGAAAGAGAACGCTTAATTAAACCCTAATGCCTACATGGTATACAGCTTCTTTTTGCATGGAAAATGTAAAAGAAAGAAGAGAAAGGTTATCTATTAGACCAGGCCCCCTGCAACTCCAGTCCTGAAGGGCCAGTGTCCAGCACAATCAGGTGATTTGTATGCTCAAACACACTTGATTCAGCTCACCTGTTCATAGCCAGGTTTTTGAAGAGGGGAACTAATTTATGGAATTGGAAGACAGGAAAACTTTATACAGCTACACAAAATGTTGGATTTTAAATTGCATTTCACTATGTATAGGCTCACATTTTTTCTGAAGGCAGCTTGGCCTCAGCACAAGCTGCTTTTTGAACTTGACTTTACTATGGTTGAACCAACGATGAGCTGTAACGCAGCTTGTTGTGCTGCTACTAGTTGCGGAGAGTTGATTTAGGCACACTAGTGCTCTTGAAACTAAAATTTGAACATACTTGAACTTTTTGCAAAATTAAGTAGCTTACACAATGCTCCTCGAGATACACATAATAAATGAACAAGGCCTAACTACACCTTACAAATAATACAATGAATTATTCAGAATGTCCTGCACAGTTCAACCATACAATGTGTTTTATGAGGAAGAGTATGCAAAAAGTAAGGATGGGAGATCATACTGTACTGCATCATATTGTACCACTACATTAACACTGAAAAAAGGATTCATATTATAAATATTGATTACTTCATGTTTTAAAATTTGTACTAAGCCCATTGATACCACAATAGTATCATCTTAGTCTAAAAAACAATGGATTTGAGTTGTTCTTTTGTGTTCTAGTAAAATCAAGGTTTCTGTCAACAGCAGTCGTAGTAAGAAGACCTGCTGTTAGCTGTACAATAGAAAAGGTTTTCTTCCATTATTTGCCGTCAAAAGAAATAAATTGCAATACATCACAATAAGGCAATGTACAAAAGTGCCTTTACATGTGTATGATTAGAAAATGCTTATTTATCATGGTATGAACGGTAGTATGAACGTGTTTATCATTTGTACCGGGTATCTATTGCAAGACGCCAGCTTCCACCACAGTCTGTGATTTAGGTTTAATTGACTGTTCTGCCTGCAGGGGAATGCACAGCTGATATTGAATTGCCCTGCTACATGAACAAGATCACAGCAAATTTGCAGGCCCCCCGAAGATGTAAGGCCTTAGGCAATTTGCCTATCTTAGGCCTAATATAAAACTGCCACTGTGTGTGTATGTGCTTCTGATCATCTCTGCTTTTTTGTCTACAACAGCAGCATGAGGCCCCACAATAGTACACATAACGAGAGGGCATCTGCAAAGTTCACTCTCATTTTCTCCATCTCCTCCTACACCCCATTTTCAGTGCATCACCATCTCTCCCATGTTTTCTCTTTCTCTGTCTTTGTCTCCCTCTCATTGCCTCTCTGCATCGTTCTCTTTGTCTTTGTATCCCCTTTCTCACTCCTCTCTATCCCTCTCCCTCAGCTGTAGCAGGTAGTCATTAGGCCAGAGCAGATGGTGCAGCTGCTGATTGGTATCGGAGTGTCTCCTCACCAAACATGGCTCTGATGCATCGTGGACACAATACAATCAAAAATATCTCTCCAACAGCAACCAGTGCGAGACAACCATGTCAAATAGATCACTGTTTATGGCAAAATGCTGCAAAAACATGCACATAAGAATAAACGAGACACTGTCAAATGAAGTGTGGTATGATATTCTCATTTAGCTCTTATGGTGGTATACTGCAGATTGCATAATTACCATCAATTATTGTAAAATGTTTGCTGCATGAAGTCACTCACTCCACATGCCAGTACATTATTACAATAAATATTCACATTATGCATATTTACACATGCAGCCCTTTTCAGTGCATATCCATACTCGAAGCATGCTCTGTACATCAGTTTCTATTATGCATGCAATGTCAGAAGTTCTAAATATCAAAAGCACGTGCCTGAGTGGGCTCTAGAAACATGAAACAAGGTGGTTCCACAGTCAACCTTCTGTGAAATCTGTGATTGCTTGACACAGAGCTATTAAAATGAGAAGGAACTTAATTCTCTTTAAGTATCTGGTAATGAGGACTTTCTAAAGCATGCTGACATTTGTCTGAAATCGGAGCAGCAGACATTTCGCAGAAAGCGAGGCAGTAATAGGGAGAGTTTTCAGCATGAAAGGGTAGAACAGAGGGGAGTACGTGTGTCTCATCTGCAGCCTTCCTCCCTGCTCCCAATTACATTTGTTTTAATAAGACAAAAACCTCAAACCAATTTCCCCACACATTATTACCTTCAGGGAAGATCTTGTTGGAAATTGAACTCGCAGCCTGCTAAAGGTTGACGGTAGGGTTGCCCTATACTGGAAACAAAGCAATCACACAGTTCCAAGTCAATAATACTGGGTTTTAGTAGGAGATTAACTGATATACCATTCAAAAAGGAGCCATACTGTAGTAATAACAGTAATTTCCACTAGAAGGAATCAGCAGAAGGAACATATTAATTTTAAAGCATCAGCAAAGGCATAACTCCCTACAGGGACTTAGCATTGAACTGTACAGCTGCTTCAAGATCGCAAAATCGAGTATTTCCCTAAGAGTTTTGGCAGCTAAACAAGAGAATCTACTTAATGTTCAATAACCAGGTGCAACCTAACTTGGGAGCAAAATGGCAGAAATGATGATGTCAGGGACAATCAAGCTACTACTTTAGAGAAACAAATCAATGCCACATATTATTGTCATATTATCTAATAAGCTTCTGAAGGAACAGTCTTATGGGTAATCATATCCTAGAAGATTTCTTATATTGTTCAGAGTTATGTAAAACTATAAATTAAAAGCATACGACTAAAACTGTGTATCAGAATGTAACAGATTCCACAAAAGTATAAAGAACCCTAAATATAACCTATGAGAGACAAAGAAAGTTATACTGGAAGACCAGAATACTGTTCAGACAAGTTCTCTTGTGAATTCTGAATGGAGCCTTGAGGCTGTTGGCTTTAATAAAAAGCACAGAAGTGTGGTCAAAATAAAAGCCCCGATTACCAACTTTACACTTCTCTCACCACTTCTCTAGAGAATTAGTGAGATTTAAAGACAGTGGTGAAAATTTGTGAGCTGGAACTGCAAAGCCTCATCATCAGTGTAAACCGTATGGCTGCATCAAACAGCACAATGTATAATGCTGCTACTCAGCTCATGGTGTAACATTATCAAAGAGATTATTCAAGACGTGAGAGCACAATGAAACCCAGAGATGTCAGAGATCATTACATCCATTACGATGTAGCAGAGGGAAAATCGAAGTCTAGTTGGAAACGTACAGTTAGCTTATTGTGCACGTCTATTGTATAGCGTGCCATTTATCATCATATTTAAAGGTGATTTTGTTGAATAGATTTCAATAAAAGGAACGCTGACCCAAGTGCTAAACAGAGAAAAAAAAAGAAAGTACAGTTAAAAGGTCCAAAAACAGGTAATATGAAACAACAGTACGCATCACATAAATCTTTTGAACCTGAACTAAAAAGCAGTTTAGCCAACAGTCGGTCTGCCACAAGACCATTAAATCATCATGAGAATAACAGTGAAGATTGAATGTTACTGTTTTACTGTTCTTTATTTTCACAATTTAGAGGTCTATGATTTCACTTCTCTGTAATCTTTAGTCATGCAGCATAACTCCATTTAGCCCTGCGAAGCTGCACCAGGGGATTAAATCTCTAGATCAAAATAATACATGCATGATTGACTCAGCCATTTTAGTTGAAGCATGCACTCAAGAGAGATGAAGTCTCCGAACAGACACAGCAACAAGCTCAATAGTTTGGCGAGGAAACATTGCATCTTAAGTTCTCTGCATTTTACAAAAACAAAAGGTAGTCGAGTGACAAAATGTTTAAAAGCCAAGACAGCATTCAGAGCAATCATTAATGATTTTTATTGGTACTTCAGACATTGGCAGATTAAGCTTATAGTTAACTGAGTAATTACTTGTTTTGTTTCATCATTTAGACTTAATCAGTATCCTCTAACTTTTCAAACACTTTACAGGCCAAACGTGTCATAAAACCAGGGGAGATAACTACAAACCTTTACATTTTACAAGTGTCTAATATAAAATACCATTAAGAGACAGAAATCAGCCTACAGCTGTGAGCTCTTGGCATTAAAAATGTACTGCGCACTGTAATTGTAATGTTAAACATACATAATAAACCTAGAAATAAAGAAAAAGAACATGAAACCTACTACAACCAACCACCTTTACAAAAAGGGATAAATTCTCATTTTTCACCTCTAGTTAGATCAGTGTTGCTGATTAAGTGAAAAACGCAGAGATAAACAGGCTAGCTCACTTCAGATCATTCAGATCAATCGTCCCAAAAAACTGAAACCTTTGTTTCAAAAACTGACATAATGGTGAGTAACTGATAGTAAATTAAATTAATGTTGGAATTATTTTTTAGTCAGTATGTTTAGCCAATATGTTCTGCAGTAATTTGCTACAATAATGATTAAAACACATGACAAAAGAATGCAAAGATTTAGGTTAAATTACTTTCATGAAATCACTGACTAGGTGAACAGAAACCCTGTAAGACGTTTCTGTCTCCGAACCGTTAACCGTCTCTATATTAAACTGCTGACTAGTGACCAAGTAGTCATTAGCAACAGCAACAATCAACATCTAACCAAACAAAAAAAGCTGTGAGTAATTTTGGTTAATAAATGCTGTAACACAAATAAAACCAAACACTTCAGCTATAGGCTACAGTGTTGTATTACTGTCAAGATAATATAAGATAACACTTTATTAGTTCCACGGGTGGGAAATATGCAAGCAAAATAATTAAAAATCCTTTAGAACATTATTATTAACATTTTATTAGTTATTAAGTGAAACGTTCATTAAAAAGATTCAACAATGTGGTGCTTTCTATCTCCTAATTGAGTCATGTGTGTTCTTCCATGACACTCAATTATGGAATTATTTCTCTTAATTGCAAGATGTTCAAGTAATAATCACAGCATCTCATAATGTGCTAAAGGGTTATTTTTTATGTATTTGGCCTGCAATGCCAGCTATAACAAGCTATTATTTAAGAAGTAGAAATACACAATGTTGTTATATAGTATTTGCTTTAATATTTATTTGCTTTAAAAAAAATAAAATTAGCTGTCAAATTTGTTTTAAACCAATATATGACGCAACATACGCATGTATTGCACTCTGGAAGAGCAGAATGTTCAGCGAAAATACACACTGTGTAAAAAAGCTTTAATTTGACATATTTTCCCACATTTGTGAGCTTTAAGAAATGTACATTCAATTTGTGCAATTTTTGCATTTTATTAATATGTATCAGCATTGGCAAATACGTAAATTAAAATTATTGGATAACGCCAACCTAAAAAACCCTTATCGGTGTGTCTATGATTAAATGTAATATTATTGCCTCCTCTCCATTATTGCTTTTCATAGTTAAAATAGTTAAGTCTTTAAACAAATTGTAGTATTTTTTCAAAACATTGAAACAAATCTTTATGTAGCAAACATTCTTCAACATGCAAATGATCTGTGTGGGAAAAAGAATTCTTCAGTTAAAGTCAGTGTTTGTGATGCCACAGTAAGACAGAGACTAAACAAGACTGGCCTTCATAGAAGGGCAGCAAGGTACACAATACTGCTGAACAAAAGAAACAGTACTCATCTCACATTTGCACCTGGACAATCCCTGAGCGGAATAATGTTATATGGACTTTACAGTGGACAACACAGTGCCTTCAAAGTCTGGTATAAAATAAAACTGCTTTTCACATCCGAATCATCAAACCAACTTTTAAACACGGGGATGTTTTGCTGCCTTGGACAAATTATCAAATGAACCATGAATTCTGTGTCGTATCCACAAACTCTCGAGTAGATAGTCTGTTTATCTGTACATGAAAATGGAAATGTAATCAAGGGATGCAAGACACTGAGCCACGATAGAAAAGAAAAAAGTCACACCATAGTGGCTGATAGGAAATTTAAATGTTTTGAAGAGGCCTTTTCTCATTCCGAGTTGCTGTGGCAGGACTTGATGCTCGAAAACCTACCAACAAATTTGAATCCACAGAAAGTAGTTATGTGAAGACTCTGCTCTTTCTGTCATTTTCTGCCTCTTCATATTTTTGGCTACTTCTATGCCCCTTTTTGCTTAACTGTAAACATTTAACAGTGCCCCTTGTCCTGGTTTTTGAAAGATTATTCATCAGGACAGCATTTTCAATTAAGTTTTGCGGCACAGCTCATTTTGAGCACTCCCTTGAACTGCAACAAATTTTGCAGAGAATCGCAGTGCTGGAGAGTTCTCAACGTACAGACAGAGGACAAGCCAAGGAAAGACAGAACTCCAAAAACTCCATGCTGGAGCTAAAGTGAAATCATATTCGCACAAGCAACGATGTGCTGCTGTAACAGCGGGTTACTGATCTTTATCACCAGCACAGAAAGCCAATGCTAATGCTATGAACAA
Organism: Brachypetersius gabonensis; assembly: GCA_037577145.1. NCBI lineage: Eukaryota > Metazoa > Chordata > Actinopteri > Characiformes > Alestidae > Brachypetersius > Brachypetersius gabonensis. The sequence continues at coordinate 15,165,784 of JBBJLR010000002.1, read as the reverse complement.
CGCAGTAGCACTAAAACAGAAGAGAAAATGTAGAAAGGTAGTGCGAAAATTGAGAAAATAAAAGAGTCTGAGTTAAACAGAGCAAGGCAATCTAAATTCTGAAATATTATTAAGAACATCAACAGCACTGTAGGATAACACAAGAGTTACGTATCGGCTAAAATATGAGTTGGTTAGCTTTTTTTTTTCGATTGGAAAGTTAAAAATATCAAACAAAGCATCATCTCCATCCAGTCAAGCAGCAACACAACAGTCTATAGTAACATACAGAACTGCTCCCTGCTTCACTTGGTGAACGGGTTAAATGCAGAGGGTGAATTTCATGCTGTTCACACTGTCTGCTGTGGTGTGTTCACATATGACAGAATGGTCACTTTCACTTTTTTTAAATATGTCCTTCATGGCAATTTTCCTACTATTGATAACTATTGGAAAAACATTTTTTTAACAAAATAATTAAAAAGTATTAAAAGGTACTGACTTTGAATCTGATGGCTCTTTACTATTTTCAGTCATGCCACCACAAGAACTTCTCTTGCACTCCAGACCAAAAGCTTGAAAAAGCTGATTACATCTTGTAGTTAAATCTGGTACCTGTAACTGTAATGTTTGTCAGAAGAGTTTTAAACTTGGGACAATAGGAATCAAGGAAGAACATAGAGAATGCAAAGCAGGAACATAGAGAACATGCTGAAACCCGAACCCAATTTCTGCTCCGCCACTAGGGATGTTGAGCGAAGGGATGCAATGAGGGGAAAATCCACAGCCATCACCACCACCATCTGACCTTCAAACAAGTTGTGGTTCTACATCAACACTTAAAGCAGAGCTGATTTGGGTGCCGAAGTGGCAAGTCACCACCAAAACAGGTCAAATGATGGTACTGAAGTCTTCAAAGCTGTGTTACCAGACTCAGAGCTTGTGTAGAAAAGTATGCGTGGAAAATACCAGATGTGTGTCTAAACTGAGCTTCCATGTGTATTTTCATTACAGTTTTGATCTTTAATTTAATTTCAAGTGTTATTTAAAAGACTTAAGTTGTTTATTCCTGTAGATACCCCAGTGTTTTTAGCTGTATCGTGTCCTAAATTCTGCAAATTGTGAATTTCCCTTTCTCTCAGGGATATTTCCAGCCTGACTAAGGATTATAAAACCCCTGACACATTTCTGACAAGGTCTTTAATTATATTTATCTGGATATAGACTCAGGTAAGATAGCTGTCTTGGTACTACTAGATTCTAGTGCAGCTTTTGACATGGCCAATCATGAAATAGTTTAGAAAATTTAGGACAGTTTAGAAAATTGGATCGGTCCTCAGATTTAGTCTCTATTGAAATTTATAATAGGGAGAATACTGCTAAACCTATACATGCATCCTCTGTCAAATTCTCCAATATGATTACATTAAAGCTGTAACCAAATCAGCATTCAAGCATCTGAAAAACATAGCTAAGCTCAGAAGTTTTATGCCAAAGGAGGATCTGGAGAAACTCCTTGTTATTGTTGATTACTGCAATGCTCTTCTCGTTTTCCTCTTCAAAAAGGCCACTAGGCAGTTATATCTTATTCAAAATGCTGCTGCTAGAGTATTAACAAAAATCAACTAAAGAGAGCAAATTTCTCAAATCCTCAGGTCCTTACATTGTGTTACAATCACATACAGTATGGATTCCAAAGTGTTGCTAATTGTTTGAGTCTCTCGATGGTTTGCGCCCCTAAATATGTTTGTTGATTATCAGCTTGGAATGTCTCTGAGCTGATCAGCTAGTGGTGTCAAGGACAGAATCACCCCAGGGTAAATGGCATTTAGTAATTACACTGCCCACTGCTGGAAATAACTCCTTATAGACATCAGATCTGTTTCCAGTTTTAAAAAGAAATGTAAAACGGACCTGTTTTTCTGCTACTTTTAGCTACCAGTAAAATCTGCACATAAATCTCATATATATATCGTGTACAGTTTTATCTGTATTATTTTGTATGGATTTTTGTTGAACTTTATCTTAAATCTGACTTTTTCTGTAATAATTTTATGGTTAGTTTTATTGGTTACGTTTCTTTTTGTTTCTCTTTGAGAGAGAAACAGAGTGAGAGTGCAAGAGAGAGACAGAGAGAGAGAGAGATACAGAGACAAACAGAGAGAGAGAGAAAGCGAGAGAAAGCAAGAGAGACAGAGAGAGCATGAGAGAGAGCATGAGAGAGAGAGAGAGAGAGAGAGATGGAGTAAGAGAGAGAGTGTATTAGAGAAAGAGAGAGATAAGAGATGTAATTCACTTTCATTACTTCCCTTTCCCCCACTCTAGTACTCTCTAGTACATCAAAAAAAAATCTCTAACATGGAGCACAGCAGTGACCCTCTCGTATAATAAACAGCAAAGCTGAGTGGTACTAACATCACAAACTGTACTGGTGATGTTAGCCTTGGACCTGAAGCCGTTTGTACGATTCCATTCATGATGGCAAAGATTGGGATTTAATAAGGGGAAAGATGGTCATTGTTCAGCAAAAGGGCGACTTAGCCTCTAGCGCTAACTGTGCCTGCTGCACCCCTCATCCTTTTACAGCTCTCAGCTGCAGCCTTAATGCAGGTCATTATGCAGGAGATTGGTTTATTTTCATCTCATTATCAGACTGTCTGCAGTTCTCCTGTCTGTGCCGCAGACCTGTGCTGTCACAGGAAGATTACCTCTCTTACTTCAGTCCTGTATTAAAGGCACTAAAGACCCTCTGCTCTCTCAGAGACCCAGGGATTACAGTGTGCCACAGAGGCTTTGGAAATGTACAGACTCTGGGACGAGGCTTGCCAGGCTTTATGCACCTCAGGACTTACCACTGCAGTCAAACACAGTAACAACTGTCATGCCGCTTTACTTCTACCGTTTAAACACACAAGGGAGGTACAGCACTCCTGTTCTACTTTACCATCCTCTAATGGGCACTAATATATTTACAATAACTGTTCCATTTTATATTGTCTCTTTAATCTGAGAAGATGGCTCTGGATTGTTCTTCTCTTTCCCAAGGAGGTAAAATGCTCTCCCTTTAGCCACAGTGCTTCTGTCTTTTCACTAAATTGGTACAGATCCCCTTAAAGCAAAATCCATCTGAGAATAGAACATTAATGTGATTCATTTTCATTATATACAGAGCACACATGCTATATTTTAGCTAAATTGTCCGATTTCACTTTGGCTGTTCTTGTACAGCATAACTGATTATATTACTGACATATAATTCAATTTTGCATTCATACGTTACAGAACCAAGAAGATGTGGCCTCATTTAATTAAACATTTAGAGTAATAATTCTCAGTTAGGAAATTCCAAATTTATAGTCTATGGTTCTGGACTGGGACTGACACTACAGGATAGGACCACCACATTAACCAATCACCAAAAACGATTTTAAATGTCTTCTCTTGGGATTACTGAGCCAACATTTGCAGAGCTTGTTGTGTTCTATGACCTTACTCGTCTCACACATTTATTACAGCAGTAGCTCATCATGACTATCAAGCTTGAATAGGATTTTTGGCATTTAATGTTCTTGTGAAGTCTGAGTAAGGTCTATGTGATTATAATGACATAACTATTACATTATGCACATGTAGCTGGTGCATCACTTGAATTAAAATGAGGTTCATAGCCATGCTAAGAAGAACATCTGTAGTTGAAAAGTAATCTCCCCTGAATGTGAGATTGCATTCTTGTTCTATAGAATACAAAGAGATTCTCAAACTGTGAATTGCAGCAGTTCTTGAATACATAAACAGCTTTGTGGTGATCACAAGCACAGAGGAGGGCACAGTGATTATTGTCTATTGTGTGAGTGCTTTTGGGAGATGGAATAGACTTGTTTATGCTGATCTTAGGGATTTCACAAGCCATGTTATCTGAGTATTTCTTTTCTTGTAGCATTTTCCTGGTACATGTATATGGAGGGTCAGGAGTGCCAATATTATATATATATATAAATATGTCATTAAATATATAATTAAATGTGTCATTACATCTTTATATATTGCACATTTAATTACTTAAATGTTTTTATTTCCCATTTTAAATAATGAATGCCACATTTAATTATTGTTTTATTTCCCATTTAAAAAATTAGCCACATTTAATTAATTATGTTTTTAATTACCATTTTAAATATTTAATGACTCATTTAAGTAATTATTTCATGTTGGCAATGTTCCGCCTATCATGAATTTATTTTATCGGTCAGTCAGACCCATCAAACTCAGTGGGCGGAACAAACGCTGATCTTCTCAAGACAGCTAATCATCTTGAGTAGATCAGCATTTGTCCCACCCTCTGTTTGATGGCCCAGACTGACAGATAAAATAAATTCATGATGTGCAGCAAACCAAAGACATCATGAATTAATTTAAACTGTCACTGCAGGTCATCAACCCACCCCTAACATCTGATTGGTTACCCTGTACAGCTTGTCAACACTAATAGATCCCAGAATACTGGATCAATACATGCCCAGTTTTTAAAAAGCCACTTATGTATTGCCTTTGGTGTTACCAACCAGTAATAAAATAAGAATGAAACTTATGCGCTGTTTTAAATAAAGAATGTGATTAACAAGATCAAAACATGCTGCAAAATGTGTGGCGAAGTGAACTGTGAGCAGCAGCACGGTGCTGTCTCCCAAAGGAAACTACTCAAACTAACCATTTGGAAAGCAGCTGAGTTTCCTCCAGTGTTTTTTTTTATGGGTGTATGGGTGGGCACGGTTTGTCTCTGAGGAGGGGGGCAGATACCACCACGGTCCACGCCTCTGTATTACAAATATAAAATCAGTTTGGGGCAGAACAATTCCACTTTAGTTGATATTTGCCTGGTCCAAAGTGGTTTAAACCTCCAATACCCCTTTTCCACTGCACTGGTTTCCGTGCCAATTCCCAGTTTTGGAACCAGTGCAGTGCTTTTCCACAGAAAAAAAGTGGTGAACCCATGACGTCACGAGCGAGCGGTGGGCGGAGTCTTCACGTAATCGTCATTTATGTTGATTTTTTTCAACGGTAAAAACACGCTGCATAAGCTGCATTTGGACACTGAAATAAACTGTCAAAGTTTGGAGAATAACCAGCAAGCAGGAACTTAGTTCGGCCATGTTTGTTTCTGTTTAGTGGGCGTGACCGGTCACGTATTCTGATGCGGCCCTCGCTGAGCTCCTGTCTAGTGTAAATGCGGGCCGGTTCTCGGCTGGTTCCCAGTTCAGCACCGGCCGAGCACCAGCACCATTGTAGTGGAAAAGGGGTACAAAATGATCTGGGATTCCTGGCTTCTTATCCAAATGAATGTGCACGGTGCAGTGACATACCTGCTGTGTGCTGTGAATTATGCATTCCATAAATGTGTTCAATCTTAAGCAACGTTTTTTAAGAATGAGTTCAACAAAGAAACAGACCATCTCGTGCAGTACTTCATTGTTAAAATGTTTTATTACAAGATGTGAGGATTATATACAGTGCAGCTTTCACCCCGTGAACACTCAACATGGCACGGCAAATAAGGAGCTACTTCAGCCCCGGATTCACACGCTGCAGAATAAGAAGCCAAACGAATAGGAGGCTGCGAATAAGTAGACAACTTCAGCGTCGTAGAAGAGTCTAAATACTTTAGCAAAGTTTGCAAACACTCGAGGGTCAAATTCTTCTTCTGAAAGAACCGAAATAACTCCGAGAGCCTCAAGAAATTCCTCTGCTTTACACGACACATTCAGGGTCAGCATCACCTGCTTTATTATTGTTTGCAACTTCTATCAAGTCGCTTCATCCATGATTGCTAGCGCCATGTTGGAAAGGACACCGCTTCAGACCAAAATAATCGTCTAAACAAGATGCTGGCAGATCAGTGTTTGTTCCGCCCAGTGAGTTTGATGGGTCTGACTGACAGATAAAATAAATTAATGATGTGTGGAACATTGGCAACATGAAATAGATACTTAAATGTGTCATTAAATATTTAAAATGCTAAATAAAAAACATAATTAATTAAATGTGGCTTTAATTACTTAAAATGGGAAATAAAATGAAAATTAAATGTCGTGAATTATTTAAAATGGGAAATAAAAACATAATTACTTAAATGTGGCATTAATTATTTAAAATTGGAAGTAAAAACATTTAAGTAATTAAATGCGCAATATATAAAGATTTAATGACACATTTAAGTAATTATTTATCACCATATTTTCCATTTTAAACAATTAATGACACATTTAATGATGTATTTAATGACATTTATATATATAATATTGGCACTCCTGACCCTCCATACATGTAGGTTTGATTACGTACTAGTTAACAGATATGACAAATTCCCCTAGAAAAAAATCTGTCTAGAACAGGAATAAATATGTACTCGGGGGTGCAATAAGAAGGCCATGTAATCCGCTCTTATTTGACACTTTATTATAATCTCCTACCTTTGGTTCAAATTACCAGTGTTGCAGACTGTAACCCATCAGCAGATTCGCAATTTGTTTATGTATTACATAACAGTTTCCTAAAAAACTCCTGAAGGTGATACAGGTTTGTTATGCTCTATGTAAAAGTAACCACTGCTTAGCATTTTACACTTGTTAAATAAAAGCCTGTAATAAACAGGAGGACCATTTTTGTTACCAACAATGCAGCTGTGAACCTTCCTTATATACCGTTACACAGCACAGTATATAACATTATGGCCCCTCATGTGGGGAGGCTGAGGCTCAATAACAAGTTCAGGTAGGAATGCTTTGGGCTAGGATAATCACTGTAATCTCGCATTAGCCAGCCACAAATTTAAAGGGGTGTATCCACACAAACAGCATTGCCACCTCTTTACTCCCGTCACCAACTCCTAAGCAATAGAGTCTTACTATTTTCTGAGTATGTGTTTAAATATTAAGCGCAACCAAAACAGCTAATGCCAAGTTCCTGGAGAGCGTTGTTGCATAATTCTTTATAAGTGATGAGTAAGTGCTGTATTCATAACATCATGCACATGGCAAAGCTGTACTCTAATAGTAAAGTATTTAGGCCTCTCTATGTACTCTGGCCCCATCTGATATTTTCATGTTCAGGAGAAACTAAAGAAAAGTTAATTATTTTACTGTCTGCTATTGTGTGTCTGGATTAAGTATATTTTACTTACTAATTGTGCATTTAAGTTTTACCTTCACAACGCTACAAATAACTGAACAATGTTAAATGTTACTGTGATTTATGAGATTTGTGAACTTTTTGTTTATTTTACTGCTTTAGACTGTACTGTCATACTGCCCTGCTGCCTTTGTGATTACAAATAATTTCTTCCCCTCTTCTCTGTGCTCAAGCTAGAGTGAACAACACAGTATTCGTTTTTATTCAGTACATTTGGTGTGTTGTATGATCACACCATAAGCTTGTTCAATATATTAGGAGGCACTGACATATGTGTCATGGCAATGCATGTGCAAGTCACACATATGCATCACACGCTCTGCTACGTATGAACAAATTCGACCCGCAGCTTCCAAAACCTGCTGTTTGCCAGAAACGTTAGTTGGAGTTTGTCTTTTTTGAATTTTATCCCTTTTTGCAGGCCTCCTATTGGCCATTCTGCTGGCATTATGGAAATTGACTTCTCAGATAGTTTTATTATAATTCAATTAAATATTTAAAAATGTGATAGTATAATTACAAAAAATCTACAAATTAACTGAATGAACTAAAGTGACTGAACCATGTGAAACCGTTTTGTGGCTACTGTGAAGATGTTTTAATTCATGCTAGATAATACTATTTACTGAATTCCTTGATTGCATTCGGTGCAAGTGAGGCAAAAAAAGCACGTTCTGTTGTCATGGTAGAGTTGTTGCTTAGTGACTTTTGGTTTCCGCGGCTAAAGTATTAATGCGGATTTATTTCTGAGCGACATATAGCTCTCCCTCCAGGTACTGATGCTTAAAATGTCTGAAGGGATGCAGAATTGTGAAACATTTACGCTAATCACATCACTTTGGTTTTGGCTGCATTTAACATAATTTGAGCCACTCTATCGCAGGCATTTGAGTTTTGAGGATATGTGTGGTATATAGTTTCATAAATATATGTGGTATATATACACATAAACACATACATTTACATAATATTATGAGTACATGAGTCATTTAGAGACTGCAAGAAGTACGAAAATGTCCTTGGGTGTAACTCCAGCCTGCATGAGATTCCTGTATAGCTTGACTTTAAAAAGCTTTGACACCCCCTTTCATCAGTGGAGAGCCTCTCGGGGGGGAAAAAAGCCATTCCAAACACATACAGCGCATCAGTATAACACTGTTTCATCACAATGACATCTCCACACTTCTTTTTTCCATAATCTAAGTTTTATAAGTGCTTTTTCCCATGCAATGAAAGTTTCCCTAAAAGTCAGAAGTACCATGTCTCTTTTTGTGTCATAACCATTTTTGAAATTCATGGCATTTTGCTAGGAAGGACATGAATGAGAAGGAGTCCTTAAAGCGGTTTAAAACCTTCCTACTGTCTATTAATTCAAATTACACTTTTTGTATTCATACTACTGTGCTTACAATTATCTACTGGATCGCCAACAGCAAAATAATCCTGCTGCACCAATTTTCCAAGCTTTTAAAACTGAAAGAGACCAGCTTGCCCTCCTACCAGAAGAGCAGTTATGCAACATTGCAGTTACAAATTTCTTGTTCACAGATTCTGCCCCAACTTGAGTCAAACTGATGAACAGCTCTCATAATCAAATTGTAACAGCCGTTATGGCACAAAAAAGGAATAAGCCTGTTTTTAAAAGTAGTTAGTGTATGTGATCAAGAAAGCACTCAATGACAAATTCTTATTTTACAAGTAAGATTTTATTCAGTTTAACTTTTTGCCACAATTACAAAATAACAGCTAGGCTGTTATTCACTCTTCAGTGAATTAATTAGGTCCCTGCTCAACTTTGTCACGGCATAACACAGTATATTGAAATTCCAGTAGCAGAAATTAAGACTGAGGCCTCTCAGTCACCTCTGCTTCACAGAAATGACAGGCCTTCTGCAAAGACTGCTTGACTTTTTTTTTTTAAACACTGAGAACTAGTAGCATTATGTGAGATTAAAGACAAGCTCACCAGAAAACAGCTGACACAAAGCCACATTCATATTTAATGAAGTTTTGACATCTGTTTATGTATCCACTGCTAGTTTGGCCAGGTCTCTGTGGGGAGATTAAAATGATGGGAAGCCCCGGAGAGACTCATGCTCACAGCTGCTGCCAGGCATGTGGATCAGCCTCCATGCTGAGAAGTCCTCCACAGAGAACTAAGAGACGAAGACATGTACCGTATTCGCACTCACATGCCCGTATGCTAATCAAACCACCAAAGCAGGAGAAGTCACCCACCATCAGTCTTGACCATCTTGTCTTAGTCTTCACTTTTTTTGTTTTACAAGAGCACTGCTTGAATAGCAAATGGCTGAAACTCAAATTTGATAGCTATTACCGCACCAAACTATCTGACTTCTATCACTATCTGAAGAGAAAATCGAGGAACAGGATGGTGGAGTTATAACAGATTTCTACTGCAGTTTTGCACAAAGTTGATAAAAAGAGAGCTGTGCTATGTATTTCCATTATGCATAATGTATGGATGTTATGCAATTAAAGCTGGGTTTTCTCCTCTCACAAGAGTAATTCCATTTAAAGACGTTGACTGATCTGCAAGACCTTATCAGTTGAGGCACATGGATTTTGATCCCTTTCACCACAGTAGTGTAGTGCCTAATTGAAGGCAACAAGCAGTAACAGAAAAGCAACCCCCACCTCATTACTCTTTTTTAGTTTGCCATTTTATTTTGTGCATAAGCTGATACATAATTGTCAAAGAACAATCAATTTATGATGTATTGACTTCTATGAAGCAAAAACAGGCATACTGAAATGTGAAGGAATAACGGTCCATGATTTACCTCCGTGATTTAGGTTTAATACTGTTTGTTTGCAGTATTCTTCAGAGGAATCTTGAAAATCAACATGCATGTCACAGTAATCAGCCTTTAATTTTCTTTAGCTCTGAAAGGACGCTGCTTCATACAGACTGTACAGCACTTTGTGTAACCAGCGATCAAAAAGCTGAACAGAAAGACAGTACTCTCCACTGACCTTGATTCTCCAATCTCCTCTCTACTGGGAAAGACGGTGAAAAATGCATTACCACTTGCATCAAGTGGCCAAGGTACAAAAGCCCAGCAAAGCACACTGGCTCTCAGCCATCGCACAGATGTGGCAAAAACTGTAGTCTTATCTCCTTATCTATTTAATGCATACTGCATTCTAGTTATAATTCATTATTCAACGCAAGACTATGAGGCGAGTACAATTACCAAGATATTTTTGTCATTTGCTTCAGCAGTTTTGTCACAATTAGTAGCTCAGGCTTTTGAAGCTCTGAAACCTAAAAGATGAGATGCTGTTACTGCAATGGCATTAGTTTTGCACAAACTCATTTCATGTCAAGCCTATTCGTTTCTCTGAAGATAAAAGAGTAAAAAGCAGATGTTGAGATTTTTTTTGGCGAAAAAACTTCAGTTAAAACTGAAACGTTTGAGACTGCACCACCTCTCTAATCAGGTTTTCTGCATACTGTTATTACGCATCTGTAACCTTGTGAAGACCAGTGCTCACACCGCTTTGAAATGATAGACAGCAAGGGGTCCAGTCCATCTTTTCGAGATGCTGGTCATTCCAACACAAATGCCAAGGAGCACTGATTCTACATTATGAAATATACTAGTCTGTTTGTACTGGGTCGCAAGCAACTGGGCCTTGATGCTTACAATATTTGTTTACCTCCATTCAATCCACACTTATTTTATTTGTCAATTACTAATTTGCAGTAGAGCCACGTTTCAAAAGTAAGATGTCTTAGAAGAACATGATGGATTGGCCAAATTATATGAGAAAGAGAGAGAGAGACACGGAGTGTGAGAGAGACACAGAAAGAGAGAGACAGAGAGAGAGAGAGAGAGAGACAGATAGAGACAGAGAGAGAGAGAGAGAAAGAGAGAGAGTCAGAGAAAGAGACAGAGACAGAGAGAGTGACAGACAGAGAGAGACACACCGAGAGACAGAGAGACAAAGAGAGAGAGACACAGAGAGAGAGAGAGAGAGAGAGAGAGAAAGAGAGAGAAGGAGAAAGAGAGAGCACCAGAGGGGATTCATATGCAGCAGAGACACTGTTTTTGTGTGTAACCCATTTCTCAGTGTCAACCTCGAGGACACCAACAAAGGACAACTTCCTCTGTCCCCACAAAGACATACACACCCACACACCCTTTCACTCCTCCTATATCTTCCTCCATCTATTGTTCCATAGCTTCCAAGCCCCCTCACACAATACGGTCACCACTTTCCTGGTATTACTTGTTGCTCTTACTCTCTAGGAGCACATACCACTGCAATGAATGTATTAACACTGTGTATTTGTTTTAGAGTTATATGCTCTTCTTTTATTGCATTCAGTCAATCCTCCTGAAACAGTCCTGATGAGATGGAGGTAAACAGACTGAATTGTGTGCTTTATGGTGCTACCTGGAGTGAACTTCATCTATGCTGTTCACATCCTGGCTGCTATTGGAAAATCAAAATGTTATTTTAAGAGGTAAGTTCTGACCTCATTGACCGAAAATCATTTGATATCCTTTCTTTCTTCTGTAGGGTTTTCAGTAAAAATGTTTCTATTGGCCCATTCATCATGACATTTTCACACAGTATTTCAGGTAACTTCTAAATTACATTAAAAAAATTCTAATTAAATAACATAAAAATGACAAAAACAGAGGTACAAGGTTCTGTTCTGACAGTGACTACATGTGATGTATTAATGCAGCCCAAAAACCTTATCTACAGATAATTCATTCATACTGCCAGGTGAAGCGCTGCAAAGCACTGTCAGCTGTTTCATTAGTGCGATAATGAAATTCATTCACATTGATTTATTAATTTACGAGTCTCTTCATACATATTCGTTATATTGATCATTTTTAGAGTCATTTCTTTCACATACTTTTATAGAGGACAACACTGTTGAACATGTGGCCTTTTGCCCCGGTTATTTCCGATGCTGGAGGCAGGTTCAGGTGCTGCTGTAACTCTATGATCGATCTCTCCCACTCTCTCTCTCTCTCTCTCTGTGTCTCTCTGGCTTTGTCTCCTATGATCCAATTGCCCTTTCTAGAAACACTGGATATCCAGCATGTCTGAAAGCTGTTGAAATGGTTCTGTAACCCTGTGCAGATCAGAGAAAGTGAACCGAGCTCATGCGTTTCATCGCTGGGACACCACTGGGTGATATGTGTGTGTGTGTGTGTGTGTGTGTGTGTGTGTGTGTGTGTGTGTGTGTGTGTGTGTGTGTGTGTGTGTGT
>JBBJLR010000002.1:15129626-15140803 GCA_037577145.1 Brachypetersius gabonensis | reverse complement strand
TTAAAGAAATCTGTTAATATACAATTTGTAGTTGTGGTGCTCATTAATTTTTGGTGGGTGCTCCTAAATTTTTGCTGATGCTTCTAACTTTTTGAAGTTGGGAGCACCAGTGCTACCAAGTAAAAAAGTTAATTTCGAGCCCTGATATGGGTAGCACACATATTCTAAATGCCTTCGGCAGAATTCAAATGAGCCATTTTAATCTAGATTAATTCCAAGATTACAGTGAGATTGATCTAGATTAAAAAAAATTATCTATGCCCACCACTACTCATAATATATTCTTATATGACCAGATACCAAACACTGTTTTTAAAACGGCTGCTTTTGTTACTGTATGGATGTGGGGGATGGTGAACTTAGCAATACGGGATCTGTGATGTAATGAAAACGCAATGTGTGGCAGTATTACTGCATAAAACTGCAGTATAAAATACTAACATTTTTATCCAGCTGGAAAATAAACCCTCAATTTCAGCATTCTGTGAAGGTGGTTCAAAACAACATGTCTCCTCACAAGGTCCTTCACAGATCCTTCACCATATTTTACAGTGAGGATGAGGTTATTTTCTATACAACCATCCTTTTTACACCAAACTCACAAAGCTCTACTTTGCCTCATCTGACCACACAACCTGGTTCCAATTTCAGTAACATCTAGTGAATACCAGGTACTTACATTTGCGTTAGATTAAAGACGACTTTCTCCTGGCAAGCCTTCCAGTCAGTTGGTTGGCACAGGTGTCTTATTGCAGCTTTAGAGACTTGCTGACCCCAAAATGCTACTTCTGCAAATCACCTACTATAAGACATTAGAATTCTTTGTCTCTCTAACTATAGTCATGGAACATAAGGGGAAAAATACACATTGGTTCATATGAAGCTGACAGTATTGTACAAAATATTAGTGAAGACATTATTCCTAAATGTTGCAAGTGTAAAAGGTACTTAAAAGGGGTCTCTGTCATTCAAAACTTCACTTACTGGACTTGCACTAGCTTACACAGCATGGATCAGGTTTCAGAACTTTATCCCAATTCAGTGCCATCAAAAATTACAGAAAGAAAAGGCCGCAGTGACAGAAGTAAGACTAACTAGACAGGCCAATGCCAAAATCAAATTCTGGAGAGTGTTCTCCATGGAATGGAGACCAAATAGCCCAGAGGAAAATGCATGGCATTGCTTTTAATAAAATTTTATAAATTGCAATAAATGTGAATGTCCCAATTCAATCTAAATGTCTGAAGAGAGAATACACTAAGTAGCATTTAAAGCACTGCAGTAAACACTAAAGTCTGCCAGCAATACTCTGCACTCTCATGAGCATATTGAAATAAACCCAAATAACATTAATGAGCAAAACTAATACACAGTGGTTAGACGAAACCCCTTTGCTGACAGACCACAGAGCCAACACAATTTGCACCAGTCTATTTTTAGACAAAGAAATTTTAAAGAATGAAATTAGAGCTCAGCCCAGATGAGACTTCTAAAGCACTCCTGTTGTTTTAATGAATGCTAATTGTTCCTGCGAACCAGCTGGGGAATCACACCACCACAGCATACTCCAAGCTAAAGTCACACAGTTAACCTATGGCATCATTACCACATAGTTTCATATCCCTAATGGATCCTCTATGTCATTCTAAAACATTTATTCAGGACCTTTCATTTGATAATCCAATGGGGGCATTTGATTTTTTTTAATAGTTCTCTGCAAAGTTACGTTTTTGGGAAGCTTAATTAGCTAACATTGAATTCTAAAATGTCTAATACAGTTAGTATTAGCCATTTTGCCTGCATTATGTTAACTGTGCACTCCAGTGCAGATGAAGCCTGCTTTTCTAATGGGGAAATATAAATCATTTGCTTTGTGAGTGACTCTGGCCAGTGCCCTGTGGTAATGACTAGAAATTAAAAGAGAAGAGCAGTTAAAGGCCTTTGAATTAGTCATAGTGGCACAATGTGAAAACACAGAAGAGAAAATAAGAAGCAACATCTGCAGGTCAACCTTCAAATATGCCCAGTCTCTCAATAAAAAAGCTTTTATGCATCAATTTTATGCATCAATTAACACATGAAAGCACCACTGCAGGAGTGCCACAGTTAACTTGTACAGAACAGAGCTTTATTAAAAACCTTGGTAAAAATGACCCCAAAACTTTTTTTTACTTGTCTACACACTCTGTCAGGATAACAAAATCTTGACAAGTGTCTGGTGTTAGAAAGCTTTAATTTCTGTCTCATCTATCTACATAACTTCTATTGAAAATCCCAGTGATTAATAAACTCCAGATGCTTATATTTTGTATGTGATGACCAGTATTATAGCACAAGTGTGAGTGTCGGTGCCCTATCGGGATTGGTGGGATCATAGGTGTGTTGTGGGGCAAACTACATTGGGAATAGAAGAGAAAAGAATTACAAAATAATTACTTAATTCAAAATATTCACATTTTTTGTTTGCAGCCTGAAATAAAGGTACACAAAAAGCATTTGTTCCAGCTGTACCTACTCTATGCACCTCAATGCAACTTATAACATACAAGAGAACGATAAGATAGAAAAAAAAAATCACTGAGAGATAAAGGATCACTCCAATCTAAAAATATGGTCAAACTCAGTAACTCATCACATTCTCTATTGTACACCAAGTTAATAGACCTCCACCTGTGCCCAGCGGTAACCATAATAAGTTTAGCATAAAACAGCTTTTCTTGGGACATTCTTGGTATCGCATCTGAAAGCAACCAACTATAGGTAAGGCACTGTCAAAAGATCTCAGGGACAAAGTTGTGTGCAGGCATACTTATCAAGAGAAAAAGATTTTATCAAAGCCTGAGAGCACAGTGAAGTCTTGTTTATGCCGGACTTAAACCCTACTGAAAATATGTGTAAAGACTTGAAGATTGTAACCCAAGGTCACCATCCAGATGAACTGAGCTTGAACAGTTCTGTGAAGAAGAGCAGGCAAATACTGCATAGTCTAGATGTGCAAAGTTGGTAGAGAAGTATCAGTGATTCTGGTTTTAATTCTGTTGTTTACGGCATAGAGCAGACGCTTTTATCCAAAGCAACTTGCATTCCCTAACTACTAGGAGCAGTCTCCCTGGAGCAACTTGGGGTTAAGGATCTTGCTCAGGAACCCAGAGGCATTTTTTCTGGCAAGCTTTTCAAATATCTTCCTGGCTTGGAGGCCTTTTACAATCATACTTAGGATGTCACTAAGTTCTGCACTGTCCACTACTACACTGAGGAAAAACTGCCCATTAAACTGTTCTCCTTTACTGTGAGCGTATGTGGGGGGTGTGGGGGTGTGTGGGGGTTGTATTTGGATTTGGATTCATTACAGCATTGTTCGTTTGTAGTGTCTTGTTTGTCTTAATACTACAGATGATGTGTAGCTACTGTCTGATTTATTCATTTCACTTGTATATTCCTTGACTGCTGCTATGTTGACGGATGACTAATGGTGTCATTTCAAATGTATACTCCAGAGAAACAACAAATCAAGTGCTTTAAAGTGAAAAATCAAACTGATAAAACTATAAAACACATTTACAGAGAATAATAATAATAATCCTAGATGGACTGTATTGTATTCATATACAGACTATATAAAATATAAAATGACATTTATCATTTGGTTTAGAGCCAGCCATCATTTAACACTGCAGATTCTTCTGTGACTGTAACATCATGCCATACTGAAAGATTGCGGTCAATGATTACAACATCAGTTATTTATTAGGTTCATTCAATTAAACAAGTCATTGCCCTGTGGAGAGTGAATGAACATCAGGAAACAAAAAAAATGTAGAAACAAAATGTCAGACTCTACCTTAAATATCTGCCACACTCTCCACTCCATGACCGCCCTCCTCTGCTGATCTGTGGAGACAGAGGTTAGAGGTTGTTAGAAAGTGCTTGAGACAATGACAAGCAGTCATAAAAACAAAAGGATATAACAGACCAGAAAGGGAAAGGCAGGGAGAAAGAAAGAGAAAGTAGGCAACAGAGAGTAAGACAACACACTTAGAGAAAAGATGACAAAGAGAAAGATGGATTGAGGATGAATGACTGCCTTCATCTGTCAAAGTCTGTGACTGGAACAATTGATTGTTAGGCTTGGTTTGTTTGGAAGGCCCACTGTGACCTGTCTAGTCGAAGCCACAGTGCAGATATTGATATAGTCTGGTCTAAGAAGGACGGATGCACTGTCTCAAAGTGCGAAGACCTATAGTTGAAAGGCGCTCCTCATAACCTGTCTTTTATCATGTGTGTTCTGTGATTTCCTCCAGCCTTCTCCATGATCCTTGTAGCGGGTGCTATCCCAGTAAGTACACCTGGTACACCTGTCAAACTGCTCCAAAGGTAGAAAGGTTCCTAGTGTTTCGTCATGACCTTTCTAACCATGTGCAGTTTATGCAACACACATTATTGTTTAGCTCAGTGACTGAATCAGGGATGTTTTAGCCAGGTTTCAAATGAAAATGAAGCAGACCGCTGATATGTCTGAAGCAGACCTCCTCGCCATATAGTCAGTTCCAGTCTGAGGTAGTTTGAAGCAGCGGCAATAAAACTGATGATAAAAAGAGAATGGCCAGTCTCTTGGGATCAACCTTTAGCCTGACATGGACAACAAACAGCTTGCTGCAACTCTGTTTCCTCACACAATGGGACCTGGTCTTTGCAACATTGGAAAAAGCCAAAGACCAGCCAATACTGACAGCATTGGTATATGGGACACATGGATGAGACAAATTTGATTTGAACATGATACATTTAGCACTATTTTTGCCAAATGATTGAATTCTACATAATTTTACCCACACACATTTTATATTTTCTTTTGATCATTAGAAATAAGCTGTGCAATCTCCTCTGAGCATTGTCATTTAGTACAGAACTCCATACACAAGCATTTAGTATTTTAATAAAGTGTTTAGAAGCCTACGCAGCTTTGACTAAAGTGGGAGGAAACGATTAAGAATAAAACTGGCAAGACAGAATAATAGGAGTAGTGGGAGATTCTAATCAGTATAACAGAAGGAAATGGATTATTACAGTCATCAAGACAGATCAGATGAAAGTGGTGTATATTTTTTTACCAGGGTCACAATCACTTTTTTGACTGGAGAGCAAATGAAAGGCACCATTGAGTCTGAAATTGTATCCAAAACTTAGGCTACATTAATGTGTTATGCATGTCCCCATCTTCCATTAAGTAAAATCCGGGTAATCCTGGGCTTCTCCCTTCTCTTTGCTTCTATGTTTCAATGCTAACATCACACATTCCGCTTCCCGCCAACGTAAATGTCAAACTTATTGATGCATGCTATTTCATGAGAAATTAGAATGCTGCAGCCCCTGTCGCATAAAGGTCAGATGAAATCCTTCCTAATGAAACGTTTTTGACCTGATTATTATGTCTGTACACCGAACAGTGCTGACACAAACAGAACACTGATAATAAGGCATTCTCCCCTCTTCTATATGCATGTAAATAAATAATATATAATATATATATATATATAAATAAAAATAAATAAATAAAGACAGTGCATGTCAATATCATGCATCTATGTTTAGGGGTGTGCGATCTTTATACAGCATATAATAATTTACTCGAATGTCTCCGACAGTCTGTGCTCATATAGCAGACTGATGTTTGAATTATCAGTTCAGTGCACTCATTTGTAAATAAGCTGTCTTGTGGAATGATGAATGTGCACAGCTCTCGCAGCCCCCACTGAAAAGGCTTAGTGTTAATGGAATCACGTTTTGGAAAACTGAAGTGGAATTCCACTTTATTCTCATTTCACAAGCAACTCAGCTGCTGCAGCAATGGCAGTAAACAATGCTATTAACCACCACTCATGCCATGATGAATTCTTTTTTGTTAAAAGTTTGCCAACAGCAACAGTTATTACTGAGATATTAATTGTTGCTGACAGCTGATGACTACTGGCATGGAACTACAGGGTAATTAAAGAGGTAGATTCATCATATTTATTACTCTGGCAGTAGCAGGGTGACGTGTCTGGGAGAGGCGCTCCCAGTTAAGAAACTGATCTTAACCACTCTGAGAACAACAAAGTAACTTGACCATAACTACTTTGTTTCACCACACACGGTCTGTAACATATTGAGATAATGGAGGACAAAGACTATACAAGACATCCTTCATGAACAAAGTATCATGTCCTTTTCTCATTTAAAAACTTTTGTGAAAGTGAAAACTTTTAGTGACACTTTAGCATGAAGGACATGTTTCTTGAACAGTGATGGGTTTATTCTATCTTTAAGTCATTCAAGCCCTGCAGGGAAGCGGCCTCCAAGCATACACTGCAACACTTGATTTAACTAATGTCTTCTCTTTTCAGCTCCCGGCTGATCAGAAGTATATTGAAGTAGGGACGTACCAATATGGGAACTGTGGGCCAATGTCGATATTTTTCATGTACACATCTGCAAAGGCCAACGTCGATACATAAACAAAAATAAAGTCTAGAAATTGATACAAATCAAATAGGCATTGCAGAGAAATAACATACACTTTGTGTTAGTTTGTGGTCACATTTCAGTAAGTAAAAGTAATGTATATAAGTAATGTAAAGTTCCTTACAATTCCGCTTTTCTAGAGCACAATATACACATCATCCTATTTCAGTTTAAAATACAGATGAAATCTACAGGATTTTTCAAGATGTCATTTGTTGATAGCAATATTATTGTGATATTGTGCATATTTGATGCAGTGTCATTAAATATTAAAAAGGAAGAATGGCATTTGGTCATATTATGTGTGACAGAGGTTTGAAAATCATTTTAGCGTCAGTCATTTCAGAGAGCATAACAAAGAAAAACCATATAAGTGATGTTTAGGGCATTGCAAACAATGAGATGACCCTAAGGACTCAAAGGATCACAATGAGCAGAGTGTATATTCGTTAACAGTCTATCCACAATAATTACTAACACATCTCTCTCTCTTTAAATGTTATTAAGCATGCAATTTTTCCAACAGTGAAAGCATATCTGTTGATTGTGTTTACTGAAAGAATGAGCTCCAGACTGAATATGATTTTTTTTTTTAAAGAAGTCCAAATTTAAAATCTTTCTAGAAATATTTTGAATATTATAGCACATCATAATGGGGTATTTTTGTTTGGTCTTACAGTGGCGTGTGTTAAAAACTGACTCTGGTTTGCATGCAACAGTAAGCATATTGATGGACTCTTCATGACACAAAGTAGTGATGGTTAATTCATAGTAGTTGTGGAGGAGTAGCCATGTCAGGCAGAGCAAATACAGTCACGCCACCACTAAGCTTTAACAGTGCAAACTGAGAGATGCAGGACGCGAGCTTTGCGGGTTATGGACTAAAACCATTCCGAATCTCTAGAACTACACTGCAAAATTTTCAGTGGAATGTTAGCCTTTTAACGTACTTTAAATTACCACAAGCTACACCAATATATCCAGCGCAGTGCTGAAAAGATACTGCCCACCTCAAAAAGGACCTGCCAGTTCAGTACCATGAACAGCTCTCCAGCTCTAGCCCTGGGAGTACCTCAGGCAACCTATCACCATGGAGACCTCTCCAACAGCAAGGCTGGAAGCACACCTGGGCCTCAGTTCCCACAAACACAGATGGAGCCACTTCAGCCAGTCAAGACATTCAGAGCACATTCGGCTACTTTTCATCACTGATCTTCAGAAGACCCAAAAGAAGACTAATCGTGTAAACTAAACACCAAATCCTGTCATAAGCTATGACATCTCCCTGGTGACTGCCAAAAATTGCTAAAGAAAGGTACTCAGTTTATTTGCCTTCCATGAGGTATGGCCCTTTAGTACAAGCTGACCCTGTGCCTGGTTCTTTTGGATCTGTGAACACTGCAGCAAGGAATTATTGGTCTATATTGATGATTGTTAGAATAGAAGCACCCCTCTCCAAAATCTATATCTATATCTGACCCAAGAAATCTAGTATCTAGCTCTACCAGAGCCTTCAAGATCTAATAAACACACTGCATTTACCTTGTTGTTCAGGCAAATATCAGAAAAAAATACAAACCAATGTGTATCTCCAAATTTAAACTTGTGTGATGTTCTCTTGAATTATTATTGGTAATCTGCATGATCTGACAAAAGAATGGGAATATACACCAAATCAAACATGGCATGAAAACCACCTGCCTAAAATTGTACAGGTCCCCCTTGTGTCACCAAAACAGCTCTGGTGCATCAAGGCGTGGACTCCACAACACCCAGGAAGGTGTGATCATCCCCCCCAGACTGAGATCTGGAAAATGTTTAAGCCTAATCAACACCTGTTGCATTCTGGTGCCAACTCTTCTCCCGAAAAGCGACGCATACACACCTGACTGTCCACATGACGTAAAAGATTCATCAGATCAGGCACCTTTCATTGTACATGGTCGAGTTCTGATGCTCACATGCTCAGTGTGTTGACACCTTTCCATCACAGCCAGCATGATCTTTTTCAGCAGCAGAAGAGCCACAGTAGCTCTTCTAAGGGTTCAGAACAGAGGAGCTATTCTTTGCTCAGCTGTCTAACAATCACAATTTTGCCCTTGTCAAAGATCCTTATATTTATCTGCCTTGCCTCCAACTAACTGCTCACTGTCTTATAGATTAACACATATGTTGTAGTGGGAATGGTATTCATTTTACCGGTCAGTAGTTTTAATGCTGTGGTAGATCGCTGTATGTCACTTGGTCTACAATCAAGCAATAACCAATCAATAAATCAAATCAATAAAATCATGACATTACAGGACTTGATGTTCACAGACAATGACTGAACGCTCATTCTTCACTCACTGCACCTCTCTCTGTCTTGTAGCCTTTACTCATCTCTTCATGGATAGCATGGCAGGTGGAGGTGGGAAGGTAAGGAGAGCAGAAGGAGATAATAGAAACAAGGGAGAAGGAGTGATGAGACAAAAGTGGAGTGAGGGTTAAAAAAAATGGCAAGATAAACAAGTGAAAAGTTGGCACTGCTACAGTGTTGGACTTAGCACAGGTAATGCAGTTTATTAAATATAATTTTGAGTATGATTGTAAATATCTCTGAGCCATTTTGAACATGTAGTGTACAAACATGTACACAGTCCTCCCGTTCAATGACCAAACCCATGTCCTTTAACTGCTTAGCGTGATAAGAGCTACCCAGTGATGGCAAATATTTCCACCTATTTAAAAAAGGTTTACTAATTTATTTCATGCAAACTATCTCAAGATACTATGATTCCCACACTAGAATATAAAACAGTTGAACATTATCCATTATCCTACATTAATACCACATTTATTGAATCAAAAAGAAATGAAATAGTTGCAGAAAAGCAGTTGTTGAACTGCGCTAGATGAATGCTGGCAGGCAGATATCTGGCCCACAAAGAAAAATTTAGTGAATATACAGTGTACATTCTAACAGACCACAGCGTCAGGTTTCATACCTTAAAGAAAACCTTTGAAAAAACATGCCCATGTCTCAAATCTCTCGCAATCTGACTGAGCTAAGCAGCATTAATCATATTTTATTTAACAAAAAGCGAGCTCAAATAATACCATAACTGTGAATGATTCCGCATAGTCTTCAGAGTTATTCTATGTTTGGGTTGCACTGAAGTCCTTGTAGGAGTCCTAGCATCTTATTGACGGGGGGGCAGGCTTTTCCCACTTCTGGCTTTACCTGCAAACCAACAGGCTCATTTTAGCGTCTGTTTCCCGTAAACAGACAATGCTGAGATTTACAAGCCTTCCAATTCAGTGAACACCTCTTGTACAAAACAGAGCCAGCTGAAGAGGACCCTGGTCTCTTCTTATTACATCAATACAAAATGACTGAAAATGCTAAAGGGCACCAGCAAGCAACTGAACGGGAGTGTGTGGGGGCAGCCTTCCACACAGGAATTTGATCTAATTATGGAAAGTAGAACAGAGCACTCCTTAAAGAAAATAAGGGGGAAAAAAAATAATAAAATACCATCATATTTCTGTTTTTCAACAGTAAACAGGATTTGGGGAACAGGATGCAGGGTGTGGCTCATCGATGTCACAGATATACATAAGTTACTGTTTGAAAGTCCTGTAATTGGAGCTAAACAGCTTTTTAAAATTGAATAGCAGTGTTGAAATATTCATCTTGTGCTGTCTTTAGCAAATGAGCACATTTTTCTGTCCAATAACAATTAAATATTTACAAATTGCAATTTTCTCAGCTTGAAACCATTCAGAATTCGGATTGTTATTCTTTAATTTCATCATCACAGTACCAGCAAACACTGACTTTGCAGAAAGTCACTGTTTGCTGGTACAGTGACTTTGCTTTTTTTTTTTATCTCAGTACTGCTGGGTTAGTGCACATAGTCTCTCATTAATCTCACTAGCCTACACAGGATAGACCATATTCAGTATATGGGATTTAACAAAACAAGACTAAATTTGCTGCAGTTCATTACAGAGGAAAGTGTGAAATAAGAATGGTAATAAAACCAAATATGGATAAAGAATGGGGATAAAGAATGTGAAAAGGAGAGCTACTGTTTATAAATCACACAATCACTTAGCCATTAAGTCTGGCTATAGGCAGAGTGTGAAACAGGTGAGCCAGCTTGGAAACATCAAACACATGAAGAAAACGAACTGATTTCTGTGCAGTTGTTTCTCTATCTTACAGATGGAGACTACAGTAATTAAATATTCATTAATTTTCTGCTTTAACAGGGGGGTCACGGGCCTATCCCAGGGTCAACAGGCACAGGGCCACAGGATGCACACACCATACTCACACCTACAGTCAATTTGCAATCCCCAATTCCCCTGATATATATGTCCTTAGACTGTGAGAGAAAATGGGAACCCCAAAGAAAACCCACACCACCACGAGTACAACTAGGGGTGGGCGATATACTGGTAGACACGACATACCGGTGAAATTTGTCAACCGATAGAGATTTTGGCTCTTAAGCGCGGTTGAGATCACGCGACGTTGCACGTACGGTACTGTAATTTCCGGACTATAAGGCGCACCTGAATATAAGCTGCACCAGCTAAATTTGGGGAAAAATACAGATTGTTCCATATATAAGCCGCACCCGACTATAAGCCGCAGGTGTTTTAATGTTTAATTACCGTATATA
>JBBJLR010000002.1:15109535-15122317 GCA_037577145.1 Brachypetersius gabonensis | reverse complement strand
GCAGAGGAAGAGTTTCATGCTGTTCACACTGTGTGCTGTGGTGTGTTCACCTATGACAAAATGTTCACTTTCACTTTTTCACTTTCATTTAGCTATATGTTTTCATAGCTGGTTTAGCTCCTTGACTGAAAGAGCCAAGCTCATATTCCATTCGTAACTAAGCAGTCCAAGATTAACATCCATAATGAGTAAAAGCTGAAAGGTAGACAAATCTCATTCAAGACTGCAAGTTTTCACTATTTTATACTAAACTTTCAAGAGAAAATTATAGCCCAAACAATTAAGTGTACTTAAAAAAAAATGCATCCAAGCTTTTTGTTTTAAAATAAAAGACAATAATTACTAATAGAAACGTGAACTCTCAAAGAACCATCTGAATGCATAAATCCTTTTCATTAAATTGTTCTTCTCTATGATCGTTCTTTCATTTGTTACAGTGCTTACACACCTACCAAAATGGCAATAAAGAGCACCAAAAATGGGTTCCACTATTGTAACAAAGCAAATTCAATGCGAAGAAAAGGCATTCTATTAAGATACCTTATGCAACAAAACTGTGTACACCAAAGTTTAACAAGCGCCAACACCCATCAACAACCCACTCTAGCACATCATACACCACTTCTCCTGCCTTCCAGCTCTGGTCTTATTATACAACTGGATACAGTCGTTTATCTTCATTCAAATTTTCTTCAAAAATCATGACAAAGTGTAAACCCAATATCCTGAATTAAGTCAAATTGTGGGCTGTATTGTGAGTGTATTGTTATACGCTTGTTTCATTGCATTTAAAGTAACTGCCAAGAGAGAATTAGCACATAACAGCTGCTGATGCTTGAATCTCAGTCATTTAATAAGGCATGACCGGTTATTCATCTCTGTACATGAACTTCAGTTCCTCTTTCTAAATGTGATCATTACACCATGGCTAACAAGATAACATTACTGACAGAAGTGTGTGTTCGACCAGAAACAGCGCCTATTTGACAGAAGAACATTAAGAGAGTCTTCCTCATATCAGTCAAACAGGCCTATCACTGAGCCTGAACTCTTCATTTATCACTTACCAGGCTCATTCATCTTTTCTCACTTCAAAGCAAATCAGAATGCGGCATAATGACTCTGGGAGCTCCTTCGCTCAAAACACCATTCTACCTATGGGGCTTTCAAGCAGTGTAGTTTGCAGAGACAATGAATATTCACCGGCACTGATGGCTCCACTAACGGCTCATTCTCCCCTGTCTGAGCCTACTGAGGCAGCCCTCCACCGCCATTAAACCTACAGCACATCATGCCTAAAGGAAGCAGACATCCTCTCTCCTAGGATGGATGGTTCCCTCACTTTCTGCCTTTGATCCCCCCCAAACAACTTCTCTCTTTTGCTGCCAATTTGGCTTTCAGGCAGGCTGGCCTTATGGTCCTCAGCTTTAAGTCTGCTCAAACTCCATCTTCTCTCTCACCATCTCTCTCCTCCTTCTCTCGTATCTATACTTCTCAATTTCCATCTCTCAACATTACAGTCATCTCTTTCTCCATTTCTGATGTACTCCCTTTCTCCCTCTTGTTTACTTCCTCTTCTTTCTCTGTCACCCTTACATGTATTTTCTCCTCAAGTCCCACTCCTTTATTCCTATTTCCCCCCTCTCCCTCTCTTACTCCTTCTCTCATCCTTCTTCCTTTCTTTATCTTCCACCATCTTTATCATCTTTATCTGTCTCTTTGTCTCACCCTCTCTCCCTCCTTCCCTCCCTTCAACTTCAATCTCCACCACCACCCCCCCCCTCCCTTCTCCCACACTCTCTCCATCCCTCACTGCACTATCTTTTCACTCTCGTCATATCCTTTCATCCAGCCCTGACCAGCTCTGGTCATCATAGCTGAGTGTGTGTGTGTGTGTGTGGGGGTGGGGTTTAACCCCAGCTCAAATCAGCCCTGATGGGGTTCAGACCCCACCACCTCTCAGCTTCTCCTCCAGCAGACAAACTATTATCCAGTGCTGAAGGGGCTATACTTGATTCCTCCTCCCGGTCACTAATTGATGCAATTATCATCCTATTCTTGGAAAAGGGTTGCTAAAAGCATGCGTGTATTATGAAGGACGACGAAAGCATGCACAGAGGGAGTATAGTGGGTTGTTTGTAACTAATGAGAACAAGACTTCCTAGTCCTTACCTGAGTGCCTTTGCTCTCATATTGTTAAGATGGTTGGTAATTGTACTCTACTTACTGACATGGTCTAACCACTAGTCTTAGTCTTCGCTGAAGCACACATGCATCTTCAAGTCAGTTCTAGTTACTACAATTCCTGTAACAGCTCCTGATAAGTTGATCCCACTTACAAGCCTCTAGTAATTTTATTCAAGGGCTACTGTTAAAACTGGCCTATGCAGAAGAAGTCTTCAATAAAATGTCTCCAGTTACTCATGACTGAGTTCAATGCACTCCAAGGTCTTGAGAGCTGTTAATAATACTTGTACACAGGAGGCTTATGGAAGATTGCAATGTACAGTACATATATGAAAATCTTTTTGCAAATTTGGCTTAAATTTGCACAAAAGTGCAAAAATACAGTGTAAACATAGTGTATTGTAAAAGAAATGTACTGTAACAGTGGTTGCTTGCCAAATTTAAGCATTAAAGAGGAACAGTTTGGCTTTATTTTAATAGTGGAAACTGCTGCTTCCTGGCAGACCGTTAAATTGTGGCAAAAGACCACACAAAAGCTAAATAAGCTCTATAGCAATAAGCTGGTTCCAAATACAGAACTGTATATCAAATTTTTTAGCCCGATAAATCATTTACTCTCACTGTTTATATGAACTGATCTTTCGCTATAGATAAAAAAAAGAACAGGTGCACAACTGTCCAGCACTATTTGATGATTTCCCTGCTCAAACACCCAACCCCCCAAAAAGGCAAATAAAAAACAAAAAAAAGAAACTTAGATGCACCGTCATGATAAACCTAGGTACTAATATATATATATATATATATATATGTGTGTGTGCTAAAAAAAATGTGATAAGACTAAAATAAGTGATAACAAATAAGTGTAGATTAATGGTTTCAGAATTATTTAACTAGTTTTAGTAAGTCTGACTGAATGAGCTGTGTGTGAACAGGTTTCCACGTTGAGCTGATTGTATTTTTCACTTGTTTACAGAATGAGCTGAAAATGAATCAGGTATATGTAGTTGGCTGATGGATGAGCTGCTGAATGTTCTGCTGAAATGGACACGTATGACTGAGAATATCCAGTGAAGATCAGGATCGCATTGCCACAGGCTTCTCCACAATATATTGCTGTATTGGCATTTTGAACACAGCCCTGATAGCTGGAGCACACCGTATTATGACAAAGCCAACATCTTGTTTATGTTAGAGTAGATAGCGGCAGAAAACCAAACATTTGATTCTGAAGCGACCGCAATATCATATCCCTCTTAACCAGAGTTCACTGAGAAGGTGATGAAAGAGTGTAAGTACAAACAACAGGCCCAAACAACAAACAAGAAACAAAAAACACACACTTGCAAAATCAACTGAAGATTTTAAAGCCTTCTTGTTTGAAGGTTTGTGAACACACATGCATTTCAATACATTAAATGGTGTGTTTTCATTGAACTGTAGGGTACTGTTAGTAGTCATCCATGTTTGACCTTATTACGTTTTTTAGATTTGTACAATAATTCAGTATATTACTGAGATTAGATTTGTCCACATCATTTGGTCAGAGGGAAAGAAACACTGGCTTTGTTTCCTGCGCACCATTTAACAGCAGATGTCGGGATACTGGCTAACTCACAGCAAAAACACTTCGCTCATTATCCAGAATCCAGTAGCTCTAGATCCAGAATCCAGTAGATGAAAATCTACGCTGTTTGGGTAAGAGTAGGGGCATGACCATGACTGTGCTTGAAATAGTCAGCCACACAGGGCTCGTGCACTGAGTGCACCCAGAAAAAAACGGTGTGCAATATGTTACTAACGCATTTTTCCGGTACAAGAAAACATACACAAAGATACACAAATTACATACACAAGCAGTGTGACTTACAACCCAACCCCTGTCTTTTTCTTCTTAATGATGACTTGCATCTGTCCCCCACTCTCATTCAGCACAGACTGGTCCTAGCAGGGCTAACAGCAGCAAAGAAAGCCATATTAAGACTTTGGTTTCATTCTAATCTACCTCTGAAACAATACTGGCTAACTGCCTATCAGTATATTACCTCTCTTGAGTTCACAACTGTGTGCCTTAACAACGCCAAACCTAAAACTGTCCAGGCTTGGTCAGATATTACTCTGTCCATCCAAGGCGTCCTTAAGAGCCAACATCCTGGATTAATTACAATTAAGTTCGATATTAGTTCTATTAGACCGCCACCCACCCTCCCACCCCCCACCTTTTTTTTTGCGGGGAATGTCATGTCTTGCCTGTTTGCATTATTTAAACTTTGCAACTCTTCACGGTTATTTGTCATGGTTCTTATCGAAGGCCCTTTTTTTCCTCTTTTCTCTGGCATGCGATATATACTGTGTTGTACTCTAGTTCGGGGTTTATGTAAATGTTAAACTGTAAGTGTACAATTATGCATTCTCTAATAAAAAATGTTTAAAATAAAATACACAAATCAATAAAAAATGATCAATGTTCTATTATAGTAAGTTAGTGGCGCACACTGGCACTTTCACACTTTCTGTGAAAAACTAAGAGAGCCGCAAAAAGCACCCTGAGAAATACATTTTTAATCCGTATTTAAACTGTAAACAAGTTTTGACCATTTAATGCTAAAAAAAATAATCAATAAATAATTAATTCAAATTGATCAGCACAATTTAAACTCAGGAGCACAATAATAATAATAATAATAATAATAATAAAAAAAATTTTTTTTATATTTTACAAACAAATCTTAAAGTGCATAGAGAGAAAATGACAAAATAACTAAATAACAGGATGTTTTTGTTTTCTTTTCTGTTAATAAGGATACAATGTACATCAAATGTTTCCCAGAAAGGTTGATTAAATGGTCTTAGTTCTGGAGCCAATAAGACAAAGGTTTTAAGTTTTGATCTAATAAAATAAAATCTTTTTTGTGAGGAATAACAGCCAATTGCTTGCTCATTTTAAGAGGCCTTTCATGTTGCATAACTATTGATATAGCTGTTTAAAAACACAAAAGAATGATTTATCCGATTACTCGATGAAAAAGAAAATCGACAGAACACTCGATTCCAAAAATATTCGATCGTTGCAGCCCTAGTGCAGTACATCACAAAGGTTGCTCTGCCCGGACATTGGAGCTACATTCGTGGTGTACAAAAGGCAACATGGTATTTCAGAAGAATGTAAACATGCCCGGTTAGAGCCAAGTGTTTTTACTAGCCCTGTTTTTTTAATATATCCATGCCCTCCTTACTTTTGCCTTAATCTCTAACTTTTATTTGACAGGAGTTTTTATTTGTCCTTAGCCTGCAGTAACTTAGTTGAACAGCGGACGTTAATTGAAGTCTAGCTTTACAGGTATGAAGAACAGATGTGGACTACTTAAGCATTGGTATACATCGCTCTGGATAAGAGCGTCAGATAAATTCCGTAAATGTAAATGTATATGGATATATATATAAAGCTGAAGGTTTTCAAGCTGATCTTGAAGTCAAGTACACTTCAAAGATAACATGATTAAAACTATTACTTACTAAATTAGTCTCATCCAAACCGCATCAGCTCTTCACACAAATGTGTGGAGCCACACTGTTCATTATTCCATGAAACTGGCTCACATGGCAAAGTATGAATGCAACGAAAATGAAATGGATCACCAATTAGCAAACACAGCAAAGCATCGTTATCTTTGAAAAACACACAGAAGTAGCACACAGACAAATCCCAAGCTGACATTTTCTTAAAAGATGGTCATAAAACAACACTCTCTACTCATGGTTTAAGTCACCTAGGCACCTCTAAACCAGCACAGCATATCTTTGGGACACACAGGAAATTCTGTTGTTGTCAGGGGGTTACGTTCCAAGAGCACCTGTGTATAGTGAAAAACTGCATGGTTATGTTTTGGTTAAAAAAAAAAAAAAAAAGTGTAAACCCTAAATATGCCCCAAAATCTGCTCCCAGAACACTTTAGATTTTCTTTAAGGAATTTGCCTTAAACTGAGTTTAAAATGACATTTAATGGTAAACCCGTATTTAAATTTAAAATCCCTGCCGAGATATGCAACTCGGAAGGTTGCGGTACAAAAGTTTACCCGGATCGCATTTAAAGGCGGACACGTGTGACTGAATCCGTGACTCCTGAACCGTGTAAAACTAGGGGATTACTGTAAATAAAATAATTCTTCTGAAAACTATATGGATAAAACGTTAAGCATTGATATAAAGGAAGGGAAAGGAAAACTTATTGCAAATAACTTCATAATGTATCATTTTTACAAAATATACTTTAAAACAGGGCAGTTCTCAGCAGGAGAGTAATCATGTCATGATCATGACAGAGGCAGCAAATGTAGTGCTCACACTGAGTTCCATCAATAGTCCTTTGTTAGGGATCTCAGCAGTGTGTCTGACCAGCGTCTCATAAGCCACAGTTGAGTGTCAGCTATAGCTCACAGTCAGAACCCATGCTAGGGGGAGGCAGTTCATAATGCCATCTCCAGAGTCCCTCTGTAAGAGACAACACAAAAGGTCTTAAACCAGGCCCTCTTTGTACTGAAGCTGAAATAATGACACAGTCTTGAGTTCCTGCACTGGCTGCATCATGCCACTCCTTCCCTCGTTTCCTAGACACTGTGCTCTGAGGACTAACAGCAGCGAACACTTGAGATGGGAGAAGGACAAAGAGCGGGCCTTGGCCACGCCATATGTCACCGCTGCAAAGTCCTCATCATCCCTCTGAGCCGTGCCAAGTGGATTTTCTGCAGCATTGACACGCAGACCTCAGTGCTGTGAGGTTTTTGAACATCATCCACTGACCCCTCTGACTGCCCCCTCTGGGGAAAGCCACACAATGCCTCAGTCACAGAAGCAAACTAAAAACCCAGGGTTTTTGTGGAGCTAACCACAGAGGAAGTGAAGGAGTACAGGACAGTTATGTCATGGACTGCATGAGATCTGTTAGAGCTCCAACCAATCTGAGTATTAGGCCCTACAAATCTGCCCATGTGACAGATAGAAAGATTAAGTGGATAAAAAAAAAACTGATCACTAATAATAATCACCAGATTAAAGTTCTTCTTTAGCATTAGTTGACTGCATTACTGACTGATATAATTTGGGGGTTATGTGTGCGCATGTTGTAATATGTTAACCTCAATAAAGAGGTTCAGTATGAATGTAATTTACATGTTTGTTGTCTTGATTGTGTGTTTTCTGCACAGCCTATATTGCTCAGACACAAGAGAGCCCCATTACAATCTAACACTCATTTAAACAATAAATGATATCAAGCAACTCTGCATGAAACATCTCCTGGATGCCCTGGGACGCATCTTCAGTGATGTATCCTGGGGTCACTGGGTCTTTCGGGTCTCGCAACATAAGACACCCTTGCCCAGGCACCGACTTGCATCCC
Organism: Brachypetersius gabonensis; assembly: GCA_037577145.1. Classification (NCBI taxonomy): domain Eukaryota; kingdom Metazoa; phylum Chordata; class Actinopteri; order Characiformes; family Alestidae; genus Brachypetersius; species Brachypetersius gabonensis. Next base: position 15,114,731 of record JBBJLR010000002.1, on the reverse strand, counting down.
AGTAGCAGCCCACGGGTCAGCCCACTTCAACCACAGAAACCAATTCAATGGTTTAGTCCTATTTATTATCTGCAGAGAGTGATCAGACTCAGGCTTCACTCTATGCATTTGAGAAAATCTCAATGTTTAGATGACAATTTAATAATTCTCTCTCCAGCTGGTGTTATTTTTTGTTTACAGAAATTATATCCAGTCAAGCAAAATAGAGAGCTATGCTAATACTATCCAGAAGGGCCACAACAACACTCTAGTGCTCTAAATGCTGCATTACATCAGCTAAAGATCAAGGGCTTCCTGAGGTGAATGGGTTGTGTAGAACCAGATGGAACGCTAAAGCATGTCATGCTGTGGTCCCCCAGGACGAGGTTTAAAGCAGGAGTGAAATAGATGTTGAGTTTGTACCGCAACACACAGTTTTTGTGCAGAAAGCTGCAGGAAGTAGGCACACAGCACCAAGAAAAAGCTGCCAGTTCTGACATCGAGTATTTCTTCCACGTTATTGGTTTTCTGTTGTGGTAACCTACAAAAGGCTTTGCGCAGAGAAAGCTCACTGTGTGAATAATTGAATAATTGAAGCTCCTCGTATCTGTAATCACAGAAGCTCGCCTTTAGTCACAAAGAGAAAAGCATCCTCTTTCGTTTTCAAGGTTTTCAGAGTGACAGCTCAGAATGTTGGTCATAAAATGAATCTCCCCTACAATGGATAATTATCTCCCAGTGGAGCTGTTTTCGAAAATAAACTTTCAATTGTAGTAATGGAAGAATATCAGCCGACATCAGATCAAAAAGCAGAGTTCTCGGTGAGACACTTCTCCTCAAACATCCTACACCAAACAGACCAGATCAAGAGGTCACTGACTTGCCACTATATTAGGTAACCCTACCCTGGATCTTCACTCACTGTCCTTTAAACCAGCTCCGCTAATCATAAAAGTACACATTGCATTTTACAGACAGTAGCCCTTCTGTCTCTCCAGATCATTTGTTTACCCCATCAACCCTGTTCATTAATGTACACAATACCCATGCACTGTAGTGGTGCTGTTTGGGTGTTGGGTGTTGAACCTTGCCATAGACTAGCGATGACTGGAGTGCAATGCACAAGACACGAAACAAAAAAAATAAGCACATAATTTGAAATTTGTCTGATGATCATGTTTCAGAAAAAAAAAATCTTTTGACTCTAAATTGTTTGTTCACAACAGTGGAGATAACCAGAAATGAGAAGTGTTTAATAACTTAAAATGTCATCAATGAACATATTCACTAATAACCTTACTGTTTTATTATGGATTTGCATTATATTTTTGGGCATTTTTATATTTTTTAAAGATTAATGGCAAATGTGTAATAAGAAAAAAACAGGATCCAGCAGGGAAGTTGTCATCAGTATTTTACTGGTCAGGATATCACTACTGATTCTGCTCATCAATACCAATTTTTATTTGTTGCAAAAAAAAAAACACTCAACAGTTCATTACTTTTTGGACGAACAAATTGTTTCATGTATTTTCTGTATATATAATAAGAAAGGGCCAGTTGCTACAAATAGCCAACAAATGTCTGGTGGTGAGGTGCAGAGAATCACTCTTGGCTGTCCCACAATCCAGCCTCGACCATTTGAAAATGCCAGTTAAGTTAGAATGCATTAACAAATGCAGACAGCAGCGCCATTTCTCCAGGAGCTTATTCATATCTTAGTATTGGCCAGTCAGAAACCGACCTATTTAGTACTCATCTCATCCTTAGTACACAAATAGATTTTGTTCAGATTCATCACCATTTTCCATTATTAACATTACATATAATAATGTGTAGGTTTAATCATGTGTAGCTTAGATAAAAGTAAATAAAAAGGGTGGTTTCTGTTACCACAGCTGTAAAAAACAGTGAATCTATAGTGAACCATTACACATCAAAGCACTCAGAATAACTGTTTACGTCTCAGCAGCAAAATTACTTAATTTTGAAAACTCTTTGAAATGACTCTGTAAGCTGGTGATGATTACTAGGTGCTGAGCTCTAAGCAGATATAGAGGGACATTGGTGGTTTGAAACAGAGGCTGTGGTGTTGGAGCAGAGTAGCTGAAGGGTATCTCAGAGACAGCAACAACTGCTTTGATCCTCTTCACTTCTTTCACTGAGATGAGACTCCACAAGCCCTGTTTTGCTCTCATCTCTTGCACTCCTAATACTTTCCCATACTATTTTTCTAGTTCACTCTTACACTTTCTATTCTCCGCTTCTTCCATTTTTGGGGTGTCTCTTCATTGTTTTGATCTATCTATGACTTGACTTTTAGTCTCTCACACCACCCACCTTTTTACTCCATCATGGCAGGTCCGAACTGAATTCCAGCCACATTATCCAGTTTCTGCTAACATGCTCCTGTAGTTCAGACACATTGCAAATATATATACAGTGGAGTTAAATATGACAGGTAGTTAGGGAAAAAAATGCAGGGAGTCTGTGTGTGTGTGTGTGTGTGTGTGTGTGTGTGTAGGAGTGGGGTCTGAACAGCGTGCAGTAAGGAGAGCTCAGGGACTTGCTAGCTTCATTAAAATGCTTCAGTCGAGCAAAAAAAGGCATAAAGGGCCCCTTGTGCTGCACCCTTGCCACAAAAGCGAGACAGGCAGCTGTGAAGTCATTCCTTCGTCAAGATTATTTAGCATTAATAGGATTACCTTCTTTAAATCTTTCTGCCAGTTTTAAATGTTTGTAATACCAGTGCCACATAGCCACAGCCACCTGAGCATGACTGAGTGGTGGTGGCTACGGTCCCACTGCTCTGCAATGTGCTTCTATTGTTTCCAGGCGACAGGCAGCCCTTCATCTCTGCTGCCATTTGCTCCGAAGCAGCTGACCTCTCATATCCCAGCTGTCTGGGGCCAGATCATATCTAAAGGCACTACATGCTGCAATTAGAGCAGTCCTATCTGAACCATGCAAGTGCTCTGACAGAGCAGTATGGAAAGAGAAATGTAGAAACAGAGAGTTCTTCAAAGCCATTAAACACTGCAAACTTCAGCTCAATCCTCATGTGGGAGGTAGTCCTCCTCCAGTGTGCCATAAAAGAGGATGAGCACATGTCTGTGTGTGCGTGAATGAGAAGAAAGAAGATCCTGAGCGCAGCAGGCAGCGATCATTCCGATAAGGCTCTATCTCGCAGCTTCAGATCACAGATGTTAGAAATGTGAATGACTTAAAGCAGCACAGCCTTTAAAGTGTATAGTGCCACCCAAAATGAAACACAGATAAGATATCTCTCTAGCCCAGAGCGAGCCCAAGCTGTTCCTCGAGGGGAAAGTCCAGTAAGCCCTGCAGCTGGATCACAGCAGTGCATGGCTGCGGAAGGCATAGCCCTGCTCTCCACCTGGAACACTTTCACAAACCCACTTCATTTACTCCATGACTTCACTAATAGCCTGCCTTACACAAGTCCTGCTTCCTCTAAATTCAAGACCACTCAATCATGGTTCTCACCCATGCCAACAACATGCAACTTTTCATGTCATGAAATATCAGTGGACAGTACATTAGTGATCTAAAAATTGGGAACATGTTGTTGGTATTATCTGCCCGATATTGGAATTGCTGGTAAGTGACTGATTTCTGATTAGGTTGGTCTAATGTATTTTGTTTTCTCATTTTTGCGAGCTTCTGAGGTCTGAAATAGTTGTTTTACACAGCAGTGAGTTGCCCTGTGAGCCCCTGTGTGCTGCTCCAAAAGCAAAAAAATCATGACAATAGTAGTTTCTTTTTTTTCATTTTTTTTTTGGGGGGGGTGTGAATCACCAGTGTGATGAGGAAAAAAAAAACGTATTTAATCCAGTATTAATAGCATAAACATTTTTTTTTTAGACAAGTGGGACTACGACACAGATGTTGGGTATTTGTTATTCGATTACACAACTGTTAGTTCTGACAGGCCAATCTGATTGGCTGAGAAACATTCCATCTGGGCTGTTATTTGTTATAGCTGTTGAACAAGTATAATACTTTTCACAATAACCATCAATCCACAGGAACTGATATTCGCTAATGCCGTTTGTGTGTGCGCATGTGTGTAAAGGCTTTTGAGGCTCTACTTCAGCTCGAAGCACAAAACATTAAAAGGACAACAAGAAGGAACTCTAACAACAAGTCATCACGAGGCCTGCCCCTCTGGTGCAAAAGGGAACAATTGTAGATACACAATCTGCTCATGAAAAATACCTTTGGCTTTAGAAAATGAATGTTATCCATAAGTCCTAGTTTAAGCAATTTTTAAAAAATTACTTTTCCTTACCAGTCCTGCTAAAATACTCATGTTTAATAATAAGTACATACAATAATTGTGTAATTTAGTGCTGCTATGATCTAAAAAATTAAACATTTTTCTTCATTGTTTTAATGCTCAGTGCACCCCATTTATAGATAGTATGTATGAATCAACATTGTGTAGGTATCAGACAATAGAATACTGGTGAATCCGTTCTGAGCATCATTCAGTCATAAGGCGAGAGCGGTTTGGTGTACATCATTTTATGCAGTAATGTTTGCTTTAGGCTTTCCAAAGCACCCGACTATGTCGGCAGTTAGAAACTTGAGTGCTGTATAATCTATCATCAGCACAGAAACAGATGGACAAAAAGCTATAAAGACATGTGCATTCTCTCAGACACATGAAAAGAAAGAGACATGATTGCAAGGCATTCAAGTCCTTAGAGAACAGACATAGAATAAAAGCTTTATCATGTCAGATCACTGCAAAGCCATTAATGCATTTTAATGCAGTCAGAGTCGAATGCACTATGTAGTATATCAAGTTAGTGTCAATAGGTGTTCTACCCTAATTTAAAACTGCCTAATGGAGAGGAAAGAGGCAAAGAGAAATAAAGAACAGGAGGAAGGAACAGAGAAAAAACTGAATGCCAAGGCAAACAGACAATATGATCCTAATTTAAACTGAACTAATCAGCCTGAAACTAGCACTTTTAATTTAATACACAATCAGGCAGCACATAGTGTGCATGTGTTCACATGTCTCCCTGAGCACATCAGAGTATGCATGAGTGTTCATGTGTCTGCCTGTACAAGCTGGTCAATGAGACAGAAAGTGTGTGTGTGTACACGCACATGAGAAAGAGAGAGAGAGAGAGAGAGAGAGAGAGAGAGAGAGAGAGAGAGAGAGAGAGAGAGAGAGAGAGAGAGAGA
>JBBJLR010000002.1:15052995-15100523 GCA_037577145.1 Brachypetersius gabonensis | reverse complement strand
AGAGAGAGAGAGAGAGAGAGAGAGAGAGAGAGACTAGGACAGAGACAGACAAGCAGATGAACGCTGCTTCATTAAAATGACAGTTGGCCGTGGAGGAGACAGCTGACCCATGGGGTCAGTGTGGCATGCTAAGCGAGAGAGTATCATGAAGCTGTCTCATAGCTGAGCATCTGGACACGTCAAAGTCAGAGCCTGTCATTTCGGCCCGACCCCTGCACATGCATGCAGACACAGTTTCTTAGTTTTCAATCCATCAACTGGCTGGGAGCTCTGGAGCAGACTAATCATTTTCCTCCATGATTAGGCACAGCAGCACAGGACGACAGTTTCAAATGGCGTTCGAGCGTTCCCACAAGTTCACATATCTGGACGGCAGAACTTGGCAACAGCCGACCTTGTACCAAGAACGAGGACATGGGCACTGATAGAGAGCGTATGTCAGATCAGTTCCCAGATCAAGCCATTACATTAACATCAAGTGGTCTTTCACGCACGTCTGCCAAAAAAAAAAAGAAGAGAGGATCAGATCACACATTGGTTACACTAATAAATTGAATGGCATCTGAACTATTTGTTATCTAATTTGAATGATAGTCAAGGTGCTTCAGAACACAGAGAGAGGGCTGCCTATGCATTTCTCCCTTTCATTTGCATACATTAGGCAGGCCTTTCACAGCTTTTTCTAAAAGATGGGAAGAATATAACGGCTCCAGTGCTCAAAGACAAGGGTAAAATCAAACAGATTTATTAGCAATTTTGTTTCTGATTTCAAGAACTATAGGTTGCTCATGCAGAGGCATCAAAGCTTTTCGTCTAGCCTTCTAGGAGCGCTACTGAGGGGTAATCACTTGATAATTGCTTTGATTCAATTATCATACGCTTAGAACTGTATTAAGGTCAAACTTTTGCAAGGTCATTTTCAGTAGAAGAAGAATTGGAGTGGTACTTTATGGGAATCATGCATTCTATTTTTGCAAATGACAGCCAATTTGCAGACTTCTAGCTCCCTTTTAAGTCCCTGAAAAACACATTTTAGGTTCCCCTGGGGATACTGAGAACACTAAAAGGATGCAGGGAGATATTTAATATTTCAGATCAATTTAACCCAGTTTAAATGGGTACATTTTAAAAACCTCTGTACATTAAAGCCTCTCTCACACTAATCTTCTCTAATCTGCAATAACTCTTAAAAGAACATTAGGCTTTAACTTATGCCATCTAAAGCTTTATTAAATATGAAACAATTCGTGTGGGAAATTCTACATAAACTTGCTGTACATTGCAATTTGTTTCCTGCAGACTGGTACGAGTTTCAGATTTTTGGCATTTTTTCTTCTTTTCTCTATTTGTTTTTATTAAAACACAAGCTGTCACTAGCGCTACGAGCGTTCATACAAACATACATCAGCACACACCCACACATAGGCATGGTGTGTGGACAGACTCAAGTCTTGTTTTAATTCTTTTGGGTTTTGGTTTTTTTTTTCGATTCCCCAAAAGGACTAAAGAAAACAGGTAGCCCTGCATTTTGTGTAGTGCTGGGCAACAAGTAAAATTTTTAATTGCAATTAAAATCACATGATTTTCTGCAATTAATCGCTTCGTTATACACAAAATCCAATAATTAAATTTAAAAGTAGTGTAATGTGCACTTTTATTTTTAAAGTACTGCTATAAGAACAAAAGCAATAACATTAGGTTTGCAAACACTTTAAACAAATAAGGAGCTTTTTTGAACAGCAGTGTTCCCTTTAAACACAGTCCCACAGCTGCAGCTCAAATATTTCTGTAAACTTAAACATTAATGTACTCAAATAAAATATAAAACCAAAGCCATTTGCCACTGCAGGGCATTCTCATTTTTTCTAGTTTGATACAGAAAAACAAGGTACCCTCAGAGTCCAGAGCATGGGCGCCGGAACCATTCTAGGTTTATAACCATTCTAGGCTATAATCAAAGTTAAAGGAGCAGTTGATCAACTAAACGTCTCTGGAAGTTATAAAAATAAAGTCAACTATTAGCCAACTTACATACAGCTTAATTTACTCATGTACCTTATCTCATTATTTATATTCAACAGATTTTCATCTAGATTTTATTTAGACTTTATATAGGGGTAAAAAATGTATTTACAATATACGGATCTTGTCTCTCGGTCTCTGTGTCGCTTTGCAGTCATTACACAAGCAATTTCCTCCAGGATCAATAATGATTCGGATTCTGCAAAATCAGACTACATACCAGTGTAGCAACATCAAACTAGCTGAAATAATGTGACAAAAGGACATTTGATTTCAGAAATGATGAAAGCAGCTGCAGTGAGTGTCACAAAGACAACAGACAACAGAAAGATACAAACATAGCTGCAGCGAGAATGTGTCTCGCTGTACATTCTTTTTTAGTTTTATCCCTTCATGATGACAGGGCACTCTGCAATCAGGAAGTCATGGGTTTGAATCCCAAGATTGCTAAGCACCTCTGAGGTACCCTTGAGCAAAGCACTGCCCCACAGGGCGCTGTGTTCCTGGTTAATTGTAACAGGCCATGAGGTGAGTTGCAGCAGTTCTATAAAAAGTAAATCAATCAATGCAAACATACTTAATTCAACATGTTCTGTTGCTTTTCTACATTGACTGAACCTAATGAGCTTTCCAAGCTAAAAATGCAAAAAATATGCATCAAAAATTATGATTATTGAACAGGAGGCTTTGGCCAACATTGGCAAATTTGTTTTTCACCACACAGCAGAGCAGACAATATCAGCACAACAAAACATTTTCAATAATGTTTAATGCAAGAGTGTGTGTAGGCTGTTCTTTGGCCTGGTTATCCCTCACTATGAGATCAGGTTACAATGCTTCTGGAAGGTTCTTCATTACAAATAAAATAAAATAGCTGTGAATTTTGTGACTACACTCAACTCAGTAATCTAAAAGTGCTCACAAAAGCTCTTTCCACGGTTCAAAGACAAACTCCATAATGAACCTCGAGAAATATCCCATATTATGTTGTTTTTGGGATACAAAAGGGAGATCAAACTCACATTTTACTTAAAGCAGTTATTTTACCTATATTTTACCCTGCATTATTTGTGCCTGCACTCCCCTATTGCACCTCAGTCTACTAAACACACATCACATTTTTAGTATGGAATGTGTAGTCAGTTTCTTTAGGTATGAATTTTAGAAATCATCATTTTGACTTTTAAATGATGCCTTAATAATAGTCTTGCTCTGAAAACTATCCAAATCTGAGCATGAGAAGGAATGTTTAACTCTATTATTCTTTAACCATAGATGATGTGAAACCCAATTCTAAGAAGCCGCTACACTAGAGCAGCTGTCTGACCCTCACATGTCTCTCAGGGTAGTAAAAAGGTGCCAATCTGGGAAACAGAGTCTAAATCTCTGTGGATTGTAAGAGCATCAGGTCAGAGAATAAGGGTGGGAGGAGCGGGGGTGATGTTGTTTGGTCTGTGTTGACAGCAGAGGACGCAGCGGCTCTGAATGCAGATCTAGATCTTAGTGGAACTGGCCTCCATGGAGGACATTATACATCATTACACATCTACAAGCCTTTGAAAGCCTAATGGTCTGAAACCAAAGTGGTCATTTTGTTGTTTCTTAAAAAGCAAAAAAACAGTTTTATAGTGCTTAGGCTATTTGGGTTTGAAATAATGATAATATCTACAATATTGAATACTCTCCTATCTTAACATTGGACTAGGCTTACATTTGTATCTAGAATGTTAGAGGTGGGTAGTAGGGTTGCCAAAAAAACCGTAGGGCTGAACAGCGTAAATCTATCTAGAGTGGACAAAAGTATTGGGATGCAGGGTCAATAATGTGCCAGGGAAATGACACACAGAACTTTGATAAGCAGCCTTTCCTATCTCCATAAAAAAGCTGCTTCTAAATTGTTCTGATTTGGTTGTGCAGACTATATTTGTTAAGGAATTAAAATATTCAGGTAAGTTCAGGCCAACACACTGAAGGAGACCACCCTTCATTGATCTCTACAAAGGGAAAAAGTGTTCGGCGCCTTTCAATGCACTGGCAAGTTCTGAATCGACTAATAATAATAATAATAATACATTTTATTCATAAAGCACTTTTCAAAATGTCCAAAGATGCTGTACAATTGTGAGTAGACAAAGAAACCAAATATCTTAAAGCAATGGTTCTTCAAATAAACAGAATTCCCCTCCTTACCACAAATACACTCAATCAGTTAGACGTCTGAAATTTCCTTCTTTAACTAGACTATCATCAGCGCTACATGCTGATAATAGTCTAGTTGATTGTTTACCAACCCTGGTCGCGGATGCTCACTGCCCCGCACGTTCTAATGTTTTTCCCTGTTCCCAACAGACCTGATCCCACTAATCAGCTCATTAACAGCCCCTTATTGATTTCAATTAGGTGTGTGGAAAAAGCACAAAAAATGTCCAGGGCAGTGGTCCTTAAGGACCAGGGTAGGGACAAACAAAGTTCAGTTCTCTTTGCAGTTTCCGTGTTATTGTGGGGATTTCTGCGCAAAACAATGAGTTTAAAAAAAATCCGCCACTCCTGGTCCACGTAAAACCTGGGGGATTACTTTATCTCCAAATGATAACATAAGAGTTGGAAAAAAAACCAGACGTAAAATATTATTTGAACAAGGCAACAAACAGCAGCTGCTATTTTCAAATAATGTAAAAAAATAAATCTTGCTCAGTGGGCATACAGGGCATGCTGAAATGGTGGTTGAGTAGTTAATGATTTCACATAAGATGGATGGACGGACAGTCAGATGACCGGTAGAAAGATGAGCTAGTCTGCTAGCAATCAATGCTCATTTAAGCTTTTGTTAGAACATGGAGAGATTAAGCGAACCAATTTTTAAAGCAAAGCTCATCAGATGTATTACTGGTGAAAGGACAGTTGATGTAGGTCTGATCCAAGATTAGCACCTCCCAATTTACAGTAGCAGAATTTTGGCAAACTTCACCCCATCTGATTTAGTGCAAGGTTAGCATATTCATAAAGAAACACATTTAAATTCCATCAGGCTTTAATCATTTCATAAAGACTAGGTGATGCATTCATTTTATGTCTCATTTATGGTTCAGCATAAAAGCTGCACTTCAACTCAAGTCTGGTGCTGATTTTTTACCCCTTTTGTCAGAAAACTGGATGTCTTCATAATACCATAAATGTAAGAAAAGTTTTATACACTTGTGTGTCTTTAAGGCTCCTAAAGTAAGCCCACGAGAAAAGTAAATGTTATTTCCTTCAACTGCAAATGGAAGAAATGATGACTTGAACAACAGCAGTTGTCATGAAATGATGACAAATAACTGCGGCAAGAAACCGCATCCTCTTTATGGTTTAAAGCTATTCCTTTTCCCAGTTTTATTGAAAATCATTTATAATACTGGCAGCTTTACTGAATCATATGCTAATTTCAAATGTAATATTCAAACAGTGAAGTTCTTGCACTGGAGCAATATTCAGCGTAAGGTCGGTCAGTGTGGAGTATGATGAATTAACTTCCGAGATTTACAAGTGAATCGCTAGAAAGATTACAATTTTTAAACTGAATCATTTGAGATTTCAAATTGAATTGCCTTAAAGAAATTCAATGAGGTTAAATGATTGTCTAATTTTCTTGTTTTTCTTTTCACACAGACCCACAAAACACATTTTAACAGACCTCATGTGGAAAAAGATAGCAAGCAGCTTTAACAATGTAATGCTATGTTTAATGATTTTGGTCTGTTACATCAACACGACACCTGCACAGTCCTGTGTGCAGCAGACAGGTAATCACAGTAATCACACAATCGGTCTGAAAGTTTATTGATGCTAGAGAAAGTCAACAACATGCTTTATGGCCATTATGTCTCAGAGTAGTGAAGATATTACTGTCTGGGGAATATACACAAACAGCAGAAGTAACTGACAATAATACTCACCACTAAAAGAAGCAAGTGACTATCCAACAATTTTCAAGCTGGTACGGCTAGTGTTTTCAGCTGAGGGAAGGTCAATGTGTTGCTTCTCTGTTTAATCCACCACCATCTATAAGCAGCGAGGAAGTGCACATTGCATAATCTGCCTGAATATGACAACACTCAAACATAAATACGGAGATCATTTTTCATTGTGAGTTCACTGTGTATTAGTAAGAATATAAAATGAGGGCGGCACGAAACAAAGACTCGGCATAAAACACTCCAGCTCCCTTGTCTCAGGCCTTGTTTAACTCCCTTCATTACCGTTGGGGATGACAGTCGTGTGTAACTCAGACAGATGCACTTCTACCATTTATTTTCACAAGGTGAATCATTAGAGTAAATTGCTTTTGACAGAGCCTATTAAAATAATGCTGTTATTTTCTCGACATGTGAGGCAAATGCTCCGTCTCTTTTCTCATGTCCTCCTGTGGGACTCAGCTTTGCCTCTTCACCGGGGCTCTGTGGTTCAGAGTTAAAACGCACCGTCTTGAACCTCACGGAGGCACAAATAAAACGGCAGTAGATCCCACATGCAATGTGACAGTGCAGAGAAACTGAGGTGAGCAGTCCAAAGTAGAGCTAGATTGCAAACAAATAGGCGATTTTACAGACATTACACCATAAATGTACCTGCTGGAAGCACAGCTAAAAGCTGCTCTAAAACATATCTGGGATGCATTTAATGTCAGCACTAAAACGGACTATGCCATGCTTTTACATACAATTACAAGTTTCATCTGAAAAGGTCATAGAGGACTGATTGAGATGAGAAGCTCCCTTCTTCCTTTGCACACAGTATATGCAAATTTACTGGCTCCACCCACCCTTAGGGAAAGAAATTTTGTAGAGCTAATTACAAAAAGAATTACCAGAACTGTCTTACAACTTGTGGACCCTTCATTATAAATGGGTGAAAATCCCATCCAACCTATACACTTAACATATATAATATTATTCTAACTACATTCCATTAGATTAGTTCATAATTCACTGTAGCCTCATTTAAAATAGCATGAAATTAAAACGTGGACATGGTGTAAATGTCAGCCAGATGGAAATGGGCTTTAAATTAGTCATTAGTTTTTCATAGTAGAGAGTAATTGCATCAGATGGCTGAGAATACAGGAAAAAGGCAGGAAAAACTGCAGATTAGGAATGTATGATAATCTGAGAACATATCAGTAAGGGAAGTTTTTTTTTTTTTATACCCGAGGTATAAATCAAACTGATTTGATGACGTATTTACTATACTCCAGAAGAGCAGAACGTTCGGACAGTACTGGGCTTTTGTGCTTGAAAAAAAGCATTTCATTCATTTTACTACACTGAACATTTTTTCCTGTAACAGTAATCCAGGAACATGCAGCGGCAAATTCTACAGTTTCGTGTTTAAAAAGCACAACACACTTCCCATACTGCTGCACACTGCAAACTATTCCATACTGTTTACTGTTGCAAATTTTTATTACAGTACGGTACAGTACAGTTCAGAACACTGCCATAGCAAAAATATTATGCTCATCAGAGATATGTGAACATCACACAAATAGGAAATAATGAAGATAGTAGTGACTAAAGTACTCAGACATGGTACAAATAGCCTAGAGATTTTACGAAGATTAAAGAATTATTTTAATAATCATTTTCTGTAGCATAGAAGTTTTAGAGAAGGAAACAGCTGTTAGGAGAGAAAGAGACTCTGTGAGAACAAGAGAAAAATATCCACAGGAGTAGCTGAAATAAAATAAGGTGTCATTCCGTACACTAAAAAGGTGATAGAAAAATACCTGCAAATGTAGTAATGTCATATAGTTTAATGCTGAAAGCAGCGTTTTCTAGACTGGCGGGAAAGAGTTGGGTTAATCCCAGGCAAGCAGACAAAATGCACCAGCCTCAGATTTACATGCATGTCACTGCAATCCACTGCGAAGGCAAAGTCTGCTGTCTCTCACGGAGCTTATTATTTCACACTCTCCAGGGGAAATGGAACGATTTCCCTCAGCCAGGGGGAAAAAAAAGGTTGGAAGAAAAGAACAGGATGGGGAATAGTGGGTGTTGGACCCATCACCTACATCACCTCCAGACAATAGAGCAGCAACAGGCTCAATGGGAGCTGTTCTTTTCAACAGATCTCATTTGTAACACCACACCCGGTCCCTTTGTTACTGTTGATTCATGTCAATTGTTGTTCCAAGGCAAGCGTAATCAAAACATGAGCCAAAGGCCACAATACAATAAGAAATTTGAACTTACCAAAAACGTTTTATTTAAAATCACCACGCTGGCAAATTATTCCCAATCTCTACAGATTCATTAAACATTCAAGACAGTTCTTTTACTTACACTTTCATCCTTGTACAGGTATTCACCATCATAATATATTCATACATTTTGGATTTTTAACCACTGGATGAACTGGTTAAACAAACCATGTTCTTCGGATTGATCAAAAAAGGTTCCATAAAAATTCTGAATTCCAGCTGACATGGAGGAACATACAGCAGGCTAAATGGGGGAAATAAGGAAATAAAATTGTTTGATTTTGAGTTGCCTGTGAGACTTTAAAGCTTCTCCCAAGGGAAATCAGCTGATGCTGAAGATGGCTTTGAGACCACTTAAACCCTCACTGGAACCAGGAGATCAGTAAAGAGCGACTCAGTGGCTGCTCATGTCATTTTCACGACCCTGATGTGTAACAGAAAGGACTGAAAAAAGTTGGTCTCTTTTTGTGTTCACTCCATGTTTTATGAGCGATTTAGTTCATGCACAGTAAAGCGGAAAAAATGAACTGGTATTTTCTTTAAAACTAAACAACAGCAGCAAGCTATAAATGCAAAAAAGTGATTTAAGATACTCATTTGGATGGTGCCTGTACAGAGATGTCAAGGTGATCTACAAAATCCGAAGCTTTAAATGATGCCATGTGTGGCCGTTTGAGACCTAGAATCTAACTGTACCATATTAAGATGGCCTTTGTTCTAGGATGGAAAATTAGGTCTAACAAATAGGAGAAGAGAGAGACAGTGAAAGTGGGCTTTGACAAGTAATATTCCAATGTGTAATCCTTTTGGAAAGTGAAAGCCATGCATAGAGAGTGTGTGGCTGTGGAGGCTTGTATAATACAGCACAGAAGTCTGTAATCACCTAACTGCCAGCGATCACCTGTCAGCATCCAAAGAAAAGCACTGTCGAACTAATCAGATGTAGAACTAGGAGAGACAAAACTGAGAGCCATACACTGGGGGAAAAAAAAACAAAAAAACCCACCGCACCTGGAATTCACGGACATGGACTTCGTGACTATATGATGATTTAACTGTATAATTTGCATATCCATCTTGCTGTCGCAGCCTGCACAAAACTGAAACAGAGACAGCTAATGAGCCTTACACATAGCTCGCTCTCTGGCTCATCAAATACTGTCTGCAGGCTTTATGGTCAAGAACAAGGCTAACATTGAGGACCAGTTTCCCAGACCAGATAAAACAAATCTCAACTAAAAAGAATCTTCAATGCCAATAGGCTACTCCTGTGACACAGAGATTAAACCCGAGATTAGACTTAATCTAGGTCAAGGAAACCAGAACACAGATTCCTTCAGGCCACAAAAATTCTATGTGCTGTCTGAATCTAGCTTCCATGTTTTTGAGGCAAAAAACCTCATTGGTTTGGGCAATGCTGCAGTTAGGAAAAAGAATGTAGTCCTGAATCATACTAATAAATAGGAGTGTGCAATGACAACATATCACAAACACAATATGCTTTTCCTAGCGTATACCTATGTTTGAAACCATACATAAGTTAAAATGAACTCGTTTTGCTATCATTTCCTTAGGGTACAGGTAAGAAAATGAAAATAACAAAACTGATCCCCTCGGAGTGCATTACACTCTCCACTGCCACTTTACGTGACTCAGAGGAAGCATATGCTAGTCATCCCAGTGTTGGCACAATTTGGTGGGGGAGACCTGTCTAGTGGATGCTGTTGGAGACTAAATTAGGAAGAAAAATCAGGGGGGGGGGGGGTGATAATCCAATGGAACAATTGTAACCACTGAAGATATCAAAGAATGTGTTTTTTTGTTTTTTAAAGAACAACAAAACCTCTACTAACTACCGCAAAGGCAAAACAGCAGGAATGAGCAGGAATTTCATTTTGTGCATCAGTCCAAATTACTACAGTGAGCTGGGCAGATTATACTCATTCAAATTCTATGTGAAGTACAAACATGCTGCATTAATAATATGAGGTTTGAAAAATTCACACTCACTTGCATACATAAATATTCCTGAGGTCACAATCTGAACATTATTCACAGACATAGCATTAAATTTAGGCCACCAGAATTTTATTCCGTGGACATCCTCATATTAGGAGGAGAACATAACACTAGCGATCTAAAACCAACAACATTGTATACAACAACATTATATATGGCTATTTTCTGATTTTGAAACCTGGGGTTACATTTATAGAGCAAAAAAATAAGAAAAGTGAGGGTCAAAATAAAAATAAAAGATCAACAGGGTAGAACAGAGAACTATAGTAAAATAGGAGCTGGGGAACCTTCCCTGGCAAGCTTCAGATCCCTGTGAGTTATTGCCTTTATTCTAAGAGCACTCTGGCTCTCACCGCTAATAAATTGCAGTGCTCAATATCAGAGCAGGGAAGTGTCAGTTATGAAGACTGAACCTGGCACACAATTTGTTTTCCATCTCTTAAGCAGGCTGCCTCCTGCATCTCCGAGAACATTGATTGTGCCTTCCCCCTGTGACGAGATATTGGAGCACTGGAAACAACCAATAAGTGAATAAAATAAAACCAGAGCTCTAGAGCCAAGCAATACTCTGCATGGATCACGTTTAGGGTCATTTCATTTGAATTCCTCTTGCTAGTGCACATGGGGTTTTTTGTGTGTGTGAATGTGCGCGTGCTCGCTCCTGAGTGCAGCACAGCGCTACAATGCTATTCTGAGCAACTCTCAATCATTGACAATAAAATGGCTCTATTGTTTTGACTGTATTTATAGTGCCTGGCTAGAAGCAACCATAAAGCTGAATGTGGTCTATTGATTTGTTGACCACAGCAGATGATAAAACTATATAAAACCATATTTTCAAATAATAAGGCACTATATAGTTCATAATTGTGTGTGAAAGATGCACCTGTCAGAAAAGTCTATTTAGTTTGAATGCCGTAGTTTATACTGATAACACTAGAAATGAGGCTATTAGCAATTTATGAACAAGCACTTCATTTACTTTGATTTCTACACCATTAACTGATGCATTTATTTCACCCATAGTGCACCAGAGAAGAATCTCATCTGAAGATAATTCTTAGATCTGTAAAGAGCAATGAAATGGGACTCGTCAGATAACCTGAGAAACCTCTCAGACAAACCGGCACGAAGCATTTCTTTGGTAAAGCCAATACAACTCTCTGTACAATAGTGACCAAAACATGAAAATATCAGAAAGAAGTGTCATTTTGTGATGTTAAACACATTTATATCCTTTAAAGCAACCTACACGTAAATGCCATTCAAATCAACCCCAGCTAACACGGAAACACAGCTTTTTGAGGTAACACGAGATTGAGCAGCTAATTATGAATTTAAGGGTACTCTAGCTTTAAAACATCACAATCTTTGAGGAATCATTTGGGAGAAATGTATGTTATGTTTCTGGATTTGTGTTGCAGCTGCTGCTCTAGCAACTCCGCATTTAATCGTCCAGCTCCATCTTGCATAGAATTTGCAACAATGCTGGTTGTGCGCAAATTCTCTAAACCTTGGCTGCTCTTCATTCATTCCGAACCACCACTGCCTATTTATATCTTTCAGTGAGTATCACCTTCAGTCCTCTCAACAGCAAAGTCAATGGATTCTAGGATCCTGTTCCAAAATCCACAAAAGTTACAAGGACGTCATATAAGGAAACGCATGTTTGCAGTGAGTGAAAGACTATGGGGAAAGGAGTGAAAGCAAGCCCATGTCTGTGCACACAGAGAATATTATTTGGATGTCAAAGCTGATGATTGAAGACCAGTTCCAATGCTTATGTATTATATTATGTCAACACTAGTTTCATTCAGCAAGTCTTAAAGGGCTCCTTGATAAAAATGAGAATAGTAAAATATTTGTGACTGTGGGTTGATTGAATAAAAATATGAACACATTTGCCACTTTCTGCACACTCCAGTGAAACTCTCCAACCCTAGCAAGAGCCTAGCTAGAGACAGGTTGTTCATAGAGGATGTAAAATGTGCATGGACTGGCTTTCCTCTGTGTTCATTTTCCCATTTATTTACCTAATACATTTCAACTTTAACTGAAATTAAAAGTTGCTAATGAAAGTAAAATGTCGGCAGGATGCCCATTTGACAAACTACAGAAAAACAAATAATGCACTAATATGGGCATTGTGTGCTAATGGAGATAACTGCTATCTGAGAACTGACCATTTCAATTTCAGGGGAATAGAGTTCTGTACTACGTCCTCAAACATTGGTTTGGAAACATCAGCCATTGTCTAATACAGAACCATCAAATATCAGCTAAAACAACCTCCCAAGTGCTGCCACTGTGTAAGCCTTGGACCCAATCATCGAGAGATGAGTTTCAGTAAGTTCGAGCACCGGTGGTGTTGCAGTCATTCATGGCCAGGAGTGGAAGAAGGCACAACTGGTTAGTTACACTAAAACATCACTCATTCTGTAAATACAGTTTTCATCACCAGACTGGCTAGTTATAATATTAAACAGTGTAACTGATGCAGCAGCCTAGAGTCATAACATTTATCTACATTTATCTACGTCATTTTGGTTGTTCTACATTTTATTGGAATGATGCAATTTTTGAAACAATTTGACATTTACAGGCCACATTTAGGCCAAATTCTTGAGTTCTGATTTGAGCAGGGGACCGGGTGCTGTGTTCCTGGCCGCCTGCTGCTTTACGTGGTGAATGGGTTAAATACAGAGGAAGAATTTTGTGCTGTGGTGTGCTCACGTATGACAGAATGGTCACTTTCACATCTCATTAAATAAATTCACATGCATAATCGACTAACAACTCTACAATATATTTCCAAACTTTGTCAAGTCTAAATATCAGCCCAGTGCCCATCATGTTAAGCATTTACCTACAGATAACAATACAATTTTAATTTCATGCATCTGTAGAAACATATGTAGTATTTATATTTAGAACATGCATGGTAAAACCTAAAAAAACATCAAATTAAATAAAAAAAAAATCTAGGTGTTACACACCCGAAGTATCAAATCACCATGTATAATGTAACAGATAAGAAGCAAGTAATTTTTTTCCTATGCAACTGGTTTTCTAATTTGTTTTATATTAAGGTTAACTTAAGTTTTACAGAACGCTGTATATTTAACTGGACATCTGAATGCTGCTCTTACTCATTCCACACCCACACACACCCTTAAACACCTAACAATCACACAGTACAGAGAAACATCACAAAAATGGGCATAGATGAAAAGGAGGTTAACCAATACCCCAGGAGCCCTGTACACTTGCTGGAGATGGAATAACACAATTTGATCATGTGATTACAAAACAATAACTACAGATAATGCTGGAATGATGGGACTGGGAAATCAGTCATTCAACACTGATGAACTTTTATTTGTTTTGAACACAATTTTATCATGAAATATAGAGGACACTTCAAAGGCAACATGCTGGAACATTTTTCAGCCGTTCATGTCAGTTTAAGAACAAATAAGTCACTTGTCACATTTAGTGTGTTGAGTCACTAAATCACTGACAGCAGAAAGGCTTTTGTGTGTTGGGCTGCCTCCACCTCTAGCAATACGGAGCTGGAATATCACTTTTGATCAGAGGGAGAATTACTCCCCTCCTGCCACGCTGCACTACAGTGACACAGTGCACTGTCTGGCAGTGCCGCAGTGGCCTGCTCTTTGTTCTAGCCTCTCCGAGGGACGTTTTTTTTAAATAAACTTCCTCCTCACCAGAGGGAAAAAAACTCTGTGGAGTGGATGCCATTCTCTTACGATATTTAACAGCACACCCACATGGACATGCAGAATGCACATTTCAGCTTGACACCGTTGAGACTACAGCTCGGTAGGCCTCTTCTCTGTGGATTCGACTCACTGACTACAATGTAGGGATATTCGCTGTATGGTCTGACATGGTCGGTTGCGTTTGGGTGCTTCCAAGACACACACATGCAGCTCCAGCAGCAGGTAATATGACAGACAGATAGGAGGCAAACTCTGACTGAGTTGATGGTAAGAAGGGAAGAGAGAAAAACAGCAGCCAAGCTTATGAAAGGCAACTGTATGAGAATTTAAAACGATGGTGCCTCAGACAGTGAGGGGTGGGCAATGTGACAGCATTATATCATTTTGATAAACACCACAATAAGTGTGGCCAGTGCGAAAAAGATAACGCCACAATGCAAGACACTGCATATGAGATAAGCATCACAATATTTCGCATTTTGGTGGATTGTTACAATAGAGAAAACAGTAGTGACACGTTAAAAAACAACTACGAATGATTTTATTTGGCCAGTGATGATTTTTCATGGACGTATCTGCCAATGCTGGTTCTGAAAGCTAAATAAAATGTAGAAACCACGACTTCTGCTGCGACTTCCTGAGAAATATTACTATAGGTTTAAAAATGCAGTAAAATGAATAAAATGCAGACACTCCAGCATAGTATCCCAAGTGCTTGTAAACATTCTGCCAATGGACATATAAATATTCTGGCAATATTGTTCAAATCAATTAAAACATTATAATGCAGCTCATCTTTATGCAGAATTTTATGCACTGAACAGAAGTAAATCCAACTGAACAGGACTGATGGTTACATCTAGGGCTGCAACTACTGAATATTTTTTTGGAATAAACCTTTCTGGGAAACATTTATGATGTACATTGTATCCTTATTAACAGTAAAAAAAAAAAAATCAAAAACGTCCTGTTATTTAGTTATTTTGTCATTTTCTCTGTCTGTATGCACTTTAAGATTTGTTTGTAAAATATAAAAAGATAAACATTTCATTATTATTATTGTGCTCCTGAGTTTAAATGTTGCTGATAAATTTTAATTAATTATTATTTGTTGATTATATTTTTTTTAGCATTAAATGGACATTGATCGTTTTTTAACTTTAAAAATATATTTTCATATATGACCGCGAGAGTGGGCGGGAATCATCAGAAATTCCGTGGGAGTGGGATAAAAAAAAAATAGTCCCATGCAGGGCTTTACTTCATATCTGCTACTCTGAGCTGTATGATTTTCTTCGGTGCAAAAAACCCTATTCCCTGTGGCAAAAATAGCATGTTCCCCGGGTCACACGCGTCCCCCAAAAGGTAGACATTGGTGACGAATTAAACGAACATTTTTTGTAATCGAATCATCGTTTCAGCCCTAGTTATATCTGCAATGAAACATACATTTGATGAGTGTTCTACTGTCAACACATCAGTGGATTTTGTGCAGCCAGAAGCCCAGGATTTGCCTTAAAAAGGAAGTGAGTTGCTGCGGCACAAGAGGACCAGGTCTTCGATCCAAAACTAAAGACACCTCAGAGTCTCTTTCGATTACTCCATGGCATAGTTCTGTCTTGGGTTCTCTCTAGTTCTCCGTTTGACAACCATGTACCAATACATGATTTAGTGATGAAGCTTTAGAAATTGAACTGCAACACAAAAGACTACATTGCAATGTTTCAAGTAGATGCTTCCTAATAAAATGAAGCACAAAGCATGTCTGCTGTGTAATAGTAGTTAAAAAAAAACAAACAAAAAAAAAAGTTAATATATCTGAATATGTTCTGTTTAATAATTATTTTTATTAGGGGCCAAGTAAATCCCTTTATGAATTTAAATGAAATCTGGCGCATTGATAAAGGACATTCCACAGTATCCAGTATCCTGAGGTTAATACCTTCATCCATTTAGCACCACAAACAGGCCAAATTTCAAGGTATACTTTGCAGAACCTAGAGTTGTGATCTTTTTTCCACTTGATTATTTTATAAATGCGCTGTCCACTGTGTTACAGCTGATATTGTCTAATTCTAGAAATTATTTTACACGGGCAAGTAATGATGGAGTAATAAAGTGTGCTGTCAGATTTTGATTTATATTCTCTTTCAGCATGTTCACTGTTTTTTTTGGTCCTACAATCCCATACAGTTATTTGCACTGCACACCAGCTATTTTCATCCAATAAGATGTCTACACACGTCTCATGTGTTCCCACCATGCGCTGAACAAGATGATAAAGACACGACATAACTGACCTCAGCTGAACCCCATTGAAAACTGGGTGATGACTAGTTTCAGTTTCCATAAGCTGTCAATGGGTGAATCACAGAGAAATGTTAAGTACAAAACTGTTGTACTTCATTTTTGTGGAACAAAACTAGTGCATGAAAATGTAAACCATATTACAAAGGGACACAAACATAGCAGATTTTATCACTAAAAAGAGTAGAGTTTAATAGAATATCATACTAATGGTTAGGGGGGGGGGGGGTAAATAGGAGTGTAACATTAATTCCTGAGACAGGATTTCAGTTCTACCATGAAAAAGCTTAGACATGACTCTGCATTTCTGGTGAGTCTTGTTTTCCATGTTACAATTCAGAGGAACACTAATTGAGCCCTTCTCCAAGAAATTCGTCTGGACTTGCTGCAATATTACTCAGACCACCTGATGGTGCATCCGATGGCATCCAGCACTCTTGTTTAGGTGGCACTCAGCAAGGCCTGTGCGCATGGGGTTACTGGTTCAAATCCTAACTGTGAAATTTTATTGATGTGCCCTTCAGCGAGCCAGGCACTTAATCTGAATTGCTTCACTGAATATCCATTTACATAAATGGGCAAAATGTAATCCTTTGCCTTGGATAAGAGCTTTACTTAGTGAAAGCAGAAAGAGGAAAAAAAAAAGACAAAAAAGAAAAAAAAAAAGCCACACACAGATTTGAGTGTGGTCCATGCATAATAACAAGGCTTTCTCACAATCACATGTTTGGTACAGTTCTGTGCAGTCGAGCTGGTGAGAACTAGAGTAGCTTAGAGCAGTTGAATTGGCAAGATGAAATTACACCAACCACCATTCTCTGATTCACTTGACCAGAAACCACACAACATACAAATTCCACAATGGCCATGCCAGTGAGCTCAGACAACCAGCAAAGCCTCTCAATAATACCCAATTATAAGCCTCACCCCAGAAATATGCTTTAAATACACCTCACCCAGCCTGAGGTAGAAAAGAAAAGAGCACTCTGGGGCTTTATGGAACTTGCTGGAGCCCTCAAATGACTCGCTCATGTTCTAAAATAAATAAACGACAATATTGTCTTCAAATCCAAACTTATTACTTGTCCTTTTCCAAGAAATGAAGTTCAATATCCCAAAACCTCTTTGAAAGGCAGCGATATCCACTCAATGTGAAGTTGCAGGGAAAAAAAAAAAAGTATGCGCACACACACCCACCAGTTGAAGTACAAAGCTGTAGCAGTGGCATCCATGGTGCCTTCTGTTCTATTTGCACATCATTAGGACCAAGTTTTAGAAGTCAGAAAGATGATCATTATCTCCCGCCCTTTGTTTAACACACTCGCTTACTGCTGCACAAGTTCCCCCATGAGAATACCTTTCAGAAAAAGAGACAGTAATATCCTCCAGGACTGCCTAACACCGCACAAATTAAAGACAGATGGAAACCTTACAGTAATGAGCAGATTTAACCCAGTGGTGAAGGAGTTCGAAACCCAAGAGCTCATAACAAGAACAAAGTGGTCCAAGTGTTTGACTGTGAAGCATAATGTCCTAAAAGTAGCCACATCAATACACTGCTGCTCTGACACATACATTTAAAATGTTAGGATGTGAGAGTGACTGCTCTATCTTGCTCATAGATAAAGCTGGTGAATAGAAGAAGCAGCAGCTTCACTTGGCAGCATGGCGACATCAACAACTGAAAATCATTCCTTGCTCATGCTCGGAATTAATTTCACACGTCAATATTGCCAGCATGCTCTTATTGGTCTCATGGTGTGGTGTAATGTCGCTGCATGTCAATGCAGAAGAATCAATTAGCCCTGGCTTTTATTGAAGCTTTTCCAAGATCCAATCAATATGTCAATGTCAAGAAGCCAGGCTCAGAACAGTAATTAAAGAGTGAGGGCTATCCCCTCCCACCTGTATGTGTGTGGGTGCCAGTTATTGCACGTCTGAGTATATAGTAAGAACAGGCCATGGCTAAAAGGATTACATTTAGGGATGCAGTCATATCGCATTAGTGTCAACATTAACAATGATTCATATGCAAAGGCAATTTAAAATGAAAGAAATTAAGCTAATTTAAAAAACAAAATAAGCAGTATAATATTAAAGAATAATAATGCATAAATAATAAGGTGTTTCAGTCTATTGTGGTCTATCTGAAATGTCAATCCAGTTGTATTTTCTCCAAAGTATACAATATATTATAAATATTTATGTATCAGCACTGTAAAGGTGGGTGACATGGCTAAGGCTCTGGTGATACGCAATTATGGAAAAATCTATATATTAGGATAAATAATCAATATTTCAATAATTAGTAAATGTTTTCAAAACCACAAGTGTTTTGTAGATATACGCAGATCAGCCATAACATTAAAGTGGACATATTGTTCAAAACTTACAATAATAGGTCTATGGGCTACACAAAACATGTTTATAAATTTCTTTGCACAAATTTACTCTCACATAAAGAGATCTCACTGTTTTTTTCTTGACCGTTTCAGACCCTTTCCAAACGAACTGTTTCAGGGCTCTGTCACTTTTATGCAAATAAGCTGTTGCTGGCCAAGCCCCACCCATCCTATGCTTACGAAACAAAATGAACAAACTAGTTCAAACTTAACTACGATAGAAACACAAAAGTCATTATTTGATAGTACTTACAGCTCCCTTATCCACTGACTTGTCACGGACAGTAGACAATGCAGTTAGCTCATTATTCACAGCTCTTTATTTGAATTTTAAATAGCAGTATTTAAGGTGGAACACAAAACCAATTGTTGCTGGGACATGGCCATGGAAAATGAGAGCCACGCAGTTATTTGGTTTTCTTCGTTTGGGTGTGGGGATGTATGCCGTTTGTTGCACCAACAACACAACACTTCATGTGTAACTTTCCTTTGCCTGTAGTCATAGCGCTTGGCTAATCCACGCTCGAAAAACTAGCAGACAAAATGGCAGATTTTCAACTAATCTAGTAGGTGGGGTCTTGACAGATGAGGGGCGATTCTATGCAAATTGGCCCAGAATTAAATCACAATGGGCTCTCCATCCGAATGGCTCGTTTTGAAAGGGCCTGAAACTGAAGAATAAAGCTGGTGGGATCGCTTTATGTGAGAGTGATTTTGTGCAAAGAACTTCATGAACATGTTTTGTATAGCCCACAGACCGATTATAACGAAAGTGAGTTTTGCATAATATGTCACTTATTATTATGTATTACCACCTGCCTAATATTATATAGGTTCAGACCTATCAAAATCTCTGAAGGGGTGCTGTGGCATCTGGCACAAAGATGCTACCAGCAAACACCAGCACATTCCACAGATGCTTGATCAGATTGAGATCTGGAGAATTTGGGGGGCCAAGTCAACAATCTAAACTTCCTCTGCCCATTCCTTGAATTTTTTTAGGGCACATTATCCTGCTGAAAGAGCGCTGCAATTAGAGAACACTGTAGCCATGAAGGGGTCAGCGGTACATTCCAAAGTAACCTCTACAAGAATGCCAGAAAGCAACATTTCCCAGCCGAACTACGGCAGGCCTTGTCAGCTTGCCTTCTTCCCTTAATGCATCTTGGTGCCATCTCTTCACCAGGTAAGACAGACACACACACACTTCCATTGCTCAAGGGTCCAGTTCTGATACTCACATGCCCATAGGTGCTTTTAGTGTTGAACATCGATTTCTGACCAGTCTACACACACCCATTGGCACCAAACTACAATGTTGCCAGTATTACATTTTCAGCAATTTGTGCTACAGTAGTTTTTCTAAGGGCTCAGACCAGACAGGCTGCAGCTAATATATCAGTTTACACAACACTCGTGCTTACAAAATGCTCATCAATTAAGTAATAGTAATCAGATTATCTTATGCACTTATAAATGCAGTCGCAACCCAAGATCAAAATCACAGATCAGGACCGAGATGATAATTAAAAAGGTATACAGTGAGGAACATAAGTATTTGACCACCCTGCGATTTGACAAGTTCTCCCACTTAGAAATCATGGGGGGGGGGGGGTCTGAAATTCACATTGTAGGTGCATTCCCACTGTGACAGACAGAATGTAAAAAAAAAATTAAAAAATAAGGAAATCACATTGTATGATTTGTAAATAATTTATTTGTATTGCACTGCTGCACATAAGCATTTGAACACCTGGCAATCAGCAATAATTCTGCCTCTCAAAGACCAGTTACTCTGCCTTTAAGAAGTCCACCTCTTCTCCACTTAGTAATCCTAATTAGTAGCACCTGTTTGAGCTCTTTAAAAACCCCTGTCCACACCACAGTCAGTCAGACTACAACTACTACCATGAGCAAAACCAAAGAGCTGTCCAAAGACACCAGGGTGTTCAAATACATATGTTCCTCACCGTAAATATTGCATAAAAAAATCATGTATTTGTGCAGCACAAAATAAATAAAAAAACCCCACATTTTTATCAAATACCTACCCATTAACGGCTATCCACATAATTCGGCCCAGCCCTAATGAAGATGTTTAATTTTTCTGAGAGCTGATTAACTGGAGCAGGCAAAATAGAACCAGTAGTGCCACTTAAAAAAAAGAATGTCAAATCCAATTAAACAGGGTTATTATCCACAGAAGACTCTGAAAGGCATATCATGATGTGACACAGTGTACTGTTATGTTTAATATTGTCATATTGCCCACCTTTTGGCATCAGCACAAATTATTGAGAAATTAGATACCTAATTACATTTCATACAAAGTATGGTCAATGGTATGTTGCCATCTTTAATGTGTGTGCATATTACAAGAAAACAAGATATGAACACTTTAAAAGAATGTTTTTTCAGAGGTCCATTTAGGATGTTTGTGTGGGCTTTGTATGCACCGAAAGTCGTCATAAATCATAAAACAGGTTGTTAACAGGCTTTTAAGACTGATATGTTAATGAATTGTGCATTGACTAACTATCCAGTACTGTGTCTCATTTAAAAGCACTTCAGGGTGAAACTCTTCATAACTGGGTGGGGCTAAATTGCTGTAGGCTGAAATGCCACATGTGAGTAAATGTACTTTTTTGCAACATCACAAATCAATAAATTAAAAAAAAGGCATATTTGCATCTTAAAGCCAATACATTGCCTTTGTGGACTGCAAAGTGAACATGCCTTTTAAAACATCAAACATTTTCTTTAAAGACACGAGGACAATTAGGATTTCCAGGATATGGGCCCTCTAAAACAAACTCCTTGGAGGACAAAATATCTGCTAAATATTAACACGGCAATCCAGGACACCCAAGTGCTACAGAACACTTGGAGTCTAACAGAAAATACTAAAAAAAACCTCTAGTCTTACAAAACACATCTTGAAAATGACAAGCGTGTCTTCACCAAGAAAATGCATTTCAGCCGCCTAGGTCACAAAAGTGAATTGCAATGCACCACCACAATCTGTATTGGATTTCAAATAATCTCTTACAAAAAGTGAAGAGCAAGCAAGACCCTGCTCTTCACAGCAACACAAAAGACTCCTTTTGCTGTGTGATTTGTTTGGGACAAGGGGAGAGGAAAAAAAACCACCATCTCGAATGCAGTCTGTCTCAACCACTTAACACTTCCCTCCGACACCAGCACAAGATGCCTGTAGGATAACTTAGCAGAGGAGGCAAGAGGAGACACACTGCCTCGCCTCAGTCCTCACTATCCCTCCATGACCAGAGCTCAGATATGTGATGCAGTGAAAGGAGCTGGGGGGGATGAGCGACAGCAGCTGCTGCCCAGCTGAAAGTGTAATTGAAACCAACATGTGGCAGGATCAGGGAGAGGTGGATTAGCATTTTTCCCCCTTGCCAGATAATGACCTGCAATGTTTTTTGCAGAGAGCAAGAGAAATACTATCCGGTCATAATGTGTCCGAAACTCATCACTGCACTGATAAAACTTTAAACGACATGTAGATTTCCATACAAATACTATTTACATCAAACTGTTCTAAATAATGTCGAGTGTATTGATCCCTCCTCTGCTTCAGCACTGTTTGACCACCTTTGCTTAATGGGGAGTGTGAATCTGACAGATCAATGGGGCTAAATGTTGGCTAAATGTCAACAATACACACTACAACACACAAAGTCACGTTTGGGGGGAAAAATCAATACCATCGATTTTCCCTAAACATTTTTAAAAACGAAGTATGGGACAAACGTGTCTGCAGCAGAAGACCTAAAGGACAAATCCTCATCTGATGCACTCCGGATAATTCCAAGACAGAAGCTGTTTGATGACTTTTAGCTAAATATACGCACGTCTGCAGAACCATAGAACATGTTACTGATAAGGGAGAAAAAAAGAAACAAAAAAAAACTTCATTCTGCATGTGAAAGTCCTTGACACTCCGTGGTGCGGAGAGAAAGGGCCCGGAGTGTGAAATGAGCTGCAGCTGTATCTCAGACTGATGGGGCGACAGTGGATAGAGGCGAGGTGGAACATCTTCAAAGACTCATTCTCGGAGCCCCCCGGTACAATATCATGCATGAGCGACCCCCCGGCTTCACTTCACACGGACCTACCCGGACAGAAAATAGCTCTGCTTACCTGCAGTCCTGCCAAGCAAACAGAGGGTAGGAGGCACGACGGCGTGGCGTTTGGGCAGCGTGAGGTTCAGACCTGTCCCAGTTGGAGTTTAATTATAGGGCTTGAGCTGCGTTCACTCACAATCACAGCAAAGCGCGCGCAAAACGCAGACAGGTAGAAGGGAGAACGCGTAAAGGTAAGGAGGAGAGAATGTACAGTCCGAGCCCAATTAGTCAGAAGTCCAACGCGCACGCACACCCACACACGCTCTCCGTAAGTGTGAACTGTTTAAGCATGTCAAGTCCTGAAAGCACGTGAGGTGAAACACGGCGCGTTCATTTCTCTCACACACAGACGCACGACCATTTCATCACTCAGTAAAATACGCTGTCACACACGCAGTTGGTACGGAGAGAGAGAGATTCCTTTCCGCACGCGCGTCCAAGCTTATCCTTCAGGGTCAGTGCAAACACTCTCCAGTGTTTATATCCGTGCCACACACACAGAGTTCTACCCACTAAAGCGAGAAAATGTCTCTTACCAGACAGTCCTGCATCCCCACATCCCCCGACTGCCCCGCCGCTCCGCTCTCTTGACGCGCACGTCGCGGAGTGTGTGTGCGTGTGCGTGTGTTTGCGTTCAGCATGTCGGCTTGAAGCACAACAGTCCGCTCGAGGAATCCTGATAGCGCGCTCTAAGCCAATCAGAATCCCCTCTTACCCCATCACAGCCAATCAGGTGCAGCAGAACATGGCTACTTTGCATAGCATGGTAGATTGACGTCGTGAAGTAATTCGCCAAAACTTGCACGAGCCAATTTCCCAGACTTTACGTTGGATGAAGACGTGTCAGATGAGTGTAGCATCGGGGAAAAACCTGGAATGGACTCTAAACGACGGTACGTCTATAATGAAACTCGCAGTTGATTTGTTTCTACCTGCTGTGATTTCAGAAACTGTGAAAACTCCGATTCATTCATTCGTCCATTCATTAATTCATTTAATTCCAGTGTGCCTGGCTGGACCCCATACTCAATCCAGAATGTTAACATCACACTAATTAATTAAAAAAGGTGGGCAAGCCAGTGTGCGTGGTCTGTTAGCAGAGTTAATTTAACAAATACTCTAAAGAGCGAAGTGGGAGGGCAAATAGAAGCAGACTATAATCATCTACTCACAGCCCAGATTAATATAAAACAGGACAGAGGACATTTCAAGGTTTTCTGAAAGAATGTGTAAGCCGTCTGATTGTGCTTAGGTGGTTGAAGCTCATCCACCTGGGAGTGGAATTAACACTCTTAGTCACCCTCTTTATTCATCCAAAGTAGTAGGACAAGTGGATTATAAGAGTGCTGCCTTAAAGGAACATGCCTAAGTATTTTTTTCTGTGATAATTTTTGCCCAGCTGTGCCCAGCTATTTGAAGTTCTATTCATTTTAATGAGAGTTTTATAAAGCTTTAACCTAATTCTTTGATTCTGTCTTATTACCAATGGTTTGACAAAATTCCATTTTGCTTAAAGTAGGTAGCCCAGCTCTGGTCTTGGGAATTATTACCCTGCACAGTTTGGTAATTTCGCTCCTCAACCACATCCAATTCAACTCACTTGTTAATTGCCAGGTTTTGTAAGGATGTTTGAGGAGGGAAACTAAAAACTGTGCAAGAAACTGTCCCCCCAGGACTGGAACTGGCTGGCTTCAAGGAGTTGGCTACAATTGCTACTGTCACAAAAAAATCTGACAAAGGCGTGTTTTCATAAGTTCCCAGTCTGTTGTTTTGGAGCTATAAAGAGCGATCCACCCTCATCAAGCATGCCAGACAAGTGGGTACCATCCCTCTCTCTACCTGCTCTGCTTGACAGCCTCTTTATGGAAGATGAGTTTTGGCTCAGAGATGCTCTTGGAGAGCATATGAAAGAATAAAGACACTTCATATTTTCCTGAGGTAGAATATTATTGAACATGCACCGCATTCAGAGAGAAACCAGTGAATTGTAATGGGGGAGGCAGTATTGGTGAGACCGAAACAGAAATAGGCTGGATGCTCTCACACCTGCTCTTTATCTCCTGAGTCTGTAAGATTAACTCCGTTCCTATGGAAGGACAGACTCAAAAGACTGCAGCCTACAGCATTAGATTAAATCCAAAAGATGCAAGAGCTAATGAAAGAGCGATTAATGCAGGCTTAAGAAGTGAAATACATCTAACTGAGATAAATGATGCAGAGATAAAACTTGGCACACAGCTGCCTTTAGTAGTAAGCGAAAATGCAGAGGATGGAAACTTAGCGGACCACCTGCAGAGAAACGTGCATCATAGATAGCCTTTGGCAACAAGAGATAGTTTTGATTAATGCTGTTATCTGTAAGTCAGTGATTACTTATTATAGAATTGCACTTATATTACTTTACAGGCCCTAGAGTCATGCTGAGTGATTAAATGTTTTCTTTTTTTCATAAAAATGTGAGTTGGTGTAATACATTGCCAATTTTGTATAATACTGCATGATAATATTTCATGGTTATTCTCTGGTCAAAAGTAAACCTACAAGCAGAGACTTGTACCTTTTTCTTTCTCCTTTTTGGAAACTGTCATTTTGAGTTTGAATGGGTTGGAGGTCGAGAAAACCACTAATTTTTAGCACAATATTGATATCAATACTTTAAGAATATACTTTAAAAAGTATTTCCTGTGTACATAAACAGAGGAATTATTCAAAAGTCTTTGAATAAATATTAATTTATCTGATTGCTTAGTAAAATAACTCCAAACAATGCGCCAGTGTTGATTTTTAAACATCTGTCAAGATTTGAAAAATAGATAGTTCAGCATCCATTCACCCTCCCCAAGTATGATGCCTGCAATCTGGTGATTATCCTTCTCAAACAAAACCTGATTGAACTCATCAGCTTATTCCCAAATGTAGCCTGGGAATTGGAGCATAGAAATGACCAAACAGTGCTTGACTCCAGCTCTCAGTTCCGCTCCCCTAGCTTTTAATATCTTAAAATTTCAGCTCAAGGGCCAAGTTGTTGTTCTGGAATTTCTCGTGGTTTCAGTTAAAGCCCTGAACTGAACTGAATCATTGACTGCTTTTTTCTGCTATATGTTATCCTTAGTACAATCTGCTTTGTATGCATCCAGAAAGTCTTTAATGTGACCAGCCTTTATGTCTTTTAACCCCTTTTTAATATCTTTATAGGATCTGCATAAGATCTAAATTGTCCTCGCGAGGCTTTGAGTCTCTACCACAACACAGAAGTTCGCTCCAGGGATATGTGAATTGATTGCTGAAGGGATTCATTCACAGTTTCAAAAGGAATTCTGGAATTCGATATCTCATGCCCTATCCAACGACCCACTGGCTCCCAAAGGCTAGTCTGTTGAAAGAGGTATTGATTCCAACCAATGTTAGCTGCCTCCTTAAAGCACTTCAACCTCTTTGAGTAACAAAATCTTTGAGTAACACTGAATGAAACATCTACAGGATGAAAAATGCAAATGAAAAAATCGAATGTATTGGAAATGCATAGACATTGGTGCTAATGTTCCTCCTTTCATCTAATCCAAGTATCACCAGCAATGAATGTAAAATGCTAATTTTTATAGGACAAGCCATTTAGCAGAAAAAGTCTGTCAAACCAGACATGATCATACATATAATGAAACCTAAAATGGTAGTGACATGGGATTTTACATTCAAATAAAGCAATGAACAATGGTTTTAAATGTGATCAGCTTTGAGAACTATTCAGAATGTGGCATAGTTTGTCTCTTTATGTTAGAATGAGATTGAATTCTCCTATTTCTGTTTCACTGTTATATTTCAAGTCCACCTGAGTCTTCAGGAGCACTTAAGCAGTCATCCATGACTTTCTGATTCACTCGGTTATAAATCTGTGGTGACACAGAGCCCAAAGTCCTTTAGTGCAGTGGTTCTCATGCGGGTCCTTAGGGACCCCCCTGGCTGATCTACAGTTTTTGCTTGATCCAGTTCATAACACATAGAGCCAAACTTTGAGGACTGATTTGAAAACCACTGCCTCATATGTCAGCATGACGAAAATTAGAGAATGCACAAATGAAAAAAGACAAAAGATTTTTCAAGAGTGACAGGAGGAGATTTGCAGAAGACGGTATAATTTTATGGCCACTAAATCTAATCTAAATCTAAATATATGGCCATCAAAATGCCAGCTCCCTACCAGCAAACTATTTGGAAGACAGTCCAGAAGAAAGGCTTGTATATAATTTAACAACAAATGTGCCTGGAGTTTGCTAGACATTACTGGTACTTTAACTGTCAGTTGTCATTTGAGACAAACAGAACTTTCTGGTAGATTTGTTATAAAAAAGAAGCATGTTTATAGAGAAGAATCTCATCTTTACTCTTAAGTATAGGAGGGGACTCGTTATGCTGGCAAGGGACGTTTGCACAACGATTAAATGCAGAGATTCCAGTAATTGTGAGCCATAGTTTGTTGGGAAAAATAAATAACTAAAGAAAGATTAGATTTTCTCTCACACTTTCAGTGTGAGATTAGGCTAATTAACCGCAAGCCTTTTTTCATGACCTTTTTTTATCCAGCTTTAACAAGGGTGACAATAATTATAGAGCTGACTATAAAAACAGCTACAAAAGAATCTACTGTGTGCTCAGAATCCTTTAGCAAAGAGTGAATAGTGGTGGTGTTAAATTATATAAGTTGAAAATTACCTTCTGAGACAAACTTCTTTTGACATCAGTATTATTGAACAAATTATTACCTGAATGGGAACTTATTGCATCCTCACAACCCTACTGTCCTCGGAATGAATACAACAGACGTTGAATGTAAGAGCTGTTTATTGTCCATCAATAAATTAGCAAGACATAATCGAACCAGTCTCACCCTGATAAAATGTTTAGGAACTCTATTGTACAAATCATAGAAGACTACTCTAAAAATACAATGTCCATTGTACAATATTTTCTGTTGAGAACAGGACACAAATGCCCCAAACAAAGTTCATACCAATTAGAAATTAAATATACATATGATAAAAGAATGTGCTCAGTTTAATCCTTCAATTTAATCCCTCCACTGCACTCCAGGTGCTTGCAAAGGCAAAAGTAAAAATGATAGGCAGAAGGATCCAGGATAAAATATCATATACAGAATACAAAAATATATGAAGAATATGAAGACAAATCTGAAATGATTGCTTAAATAAATCGTTCTCTCTTGTGCTCTCTCTGTCTCTATCTCTCTCTCTCTCCCTCCATGAACACTGAAATATAAAGATGCAATTTAGAAATTACTTTTTACTAAAAAAAAAAAAAACCAAACAGTTAATAGCTCAGTTTATATCTCATGTAGGACTGATTTTTACTTTAGCTCTGAACAGTAGGGAAAAATGGTCAAATTGAGCCCCAGAGGGACGTGTTAATATGGCACCTCGTTATCAAATGTAATTTTCCGCTACCCCTTCACCTGATCAAGCAAATCATTTTAATTTTCCTCTTTGGAAAATTTGCTTGCAAGTTCTATCTAATAGTGTGCATTCCCGATTAAGATTTTATCACCTGCTTGTTGTCTCCATCCTACATGGTCTTTCATGATCTCACCTCGTCTTATCTCATTGCTACATTTCATCTTCTTTGCAACACAATCACTCAAGACACAAACCTGCTTTTACCATCTGTCTTTTTCCATAATACTCCAATCCACTTTTCCACTTTCCTTTCATGTAGCTTACATGTCAGTGGTCCTTCTCTTATTACTTCTCAGAATCATCTACAAAAAATGTTCTACACTTTGCAGCACCATTAATCATCATTGTTTCTTCTCAAGAACTCTGCATTTTCTCAGGTCATCTTGACTTTGCCTGGGGATTTTTTTTACATACACTGAATCTTCAAAAGTGTGTGGACTAATCCAACATATTTTCCAAAATCAAAGGGGTTAATAGAGCTGCCAATAAAGCCTTTGCTCCTCTAGGAAAGCTTTACAGCACGTGTTAAAACATTGCTTTGAGGATTTGATTGTACAGCGCAGCAGAGCTTTCTACTGGCAATGCATTTCTATGGAGATTACATGAGCTGTGCATATGGAGCTGAACACCAGTGACAGCAATAGATGCCCACGAAAGTGCTCAGAGAGTTCACCAACTTCAAAAGCTGTCTCGACACTTTTGGACATGTAGTGTATGTATGTAGAATCCCAGGAACCCTGGGGGCTTTATTATCTTATTGATAAAGTGTGGTCCTCTGAGATACTTTCCGTCTTTGGTGCTTTGGCGACTTTAAAGATTCACTCTGGGGAGGCCAAACTGGTTTTGCTATTTGTATATCCTGGTCCATGGTAAAGGGCTTCTTTGGTGATTCAGCTTGAGGGGGCCACACAAAAGAAACTTTATTAAGGGTTTTGGGTGTTTGATCAGTTTTTTCGTTCAATTTAGATGATTCTTTTTCAAACATATCTGACAGAGAACTGACGCTGCTTTGTGAAAGAGAGTATCTCCAGTCAAGTCTTTCAGCGTTCCTTTGATTCCTGGCGTTCAGTAATTCTTTCCGGGATCCATGACCAAATCCTTCAACAAAGTTTCCTTTCCATTTAAAGAGCTGTTTATAATGGGTTGAGCAGTAAAAGTGGCCATGGAGAGAGACATAGTTGCCGAGGCTGTTGGAAAAATAGCTTGATTATTTAAAGACATAACACTGTATTTTCCAATTTCATCTCAACTTATGTCTTCAAGTCATTTGCATTAAAGCTATTGCAGTATCTATTGCAAAATATCTATGCAGCACCTCACAGTAATTACAGCCAGCAGGATTGCTGATAACAGCACATTTGTAAGCAACAATTGGGTGCAGTATTACAACAAATTTGTAATATATCTAAATCGTTAATGTGTGAAGGCATGGCAACATATTTAGACTAGATACTAACTAATAGAATAGATAGAAATATAATTGTTTTACATTTTGCACTGTAAATATGACATACCTTAATTTATTGCTGCAGTGTTCGCAGAAGAAACATGATTTATGGAACTTCTTTTTGTCTGCTATCAGGCCCTCCATGGGGTACACTCTCTTCCGACATACTGTGCACATCTCCGACTTTGGAACTCGAATCTGACAAGAGATTCTGATTTGTGATACTATACACAAAGCAACATTGTAACTTTACAAAGCCTTGAACTTGACTTATAAATGACATGCACATGTAGCAATGTTAAGCCATATTAAAACATATTACATTTAATTAAGTAGTTGGAACTTGTGTATTGATAGAAACAGTCTTACAGTATTTAGACGAAACAAGACAAGTTCCTGGAACTAATATGTGCGACAATTCTTAAACCTTTAAAACGTTCATTTCCATCCTTAAATTAAGTAACAAGACATGTGGTTTGACTATACAAAAAAAAAAATCTACTTCATACAGGGCTGACATAGGACTGGTTCACAGACAGGGATTTACATGATGCCTCTGTAGCTTCAGCATTACTCCCCTGACACTGTTCCATTGTTGCAGTAGCAAACAATAATAAAACAGAACCAAAACAGCTTCCAAAATAAAGATGCATACTTAATAAAGTAGACATATGTCATGCACATACAAAAGGGCAGCATATTAGGTTCCATACATGCCCAGGCCTCTTGGTGAGTTAAAAAAAAACGTATAAAAAACATATATAGGCACATGCACTTGCACAATTCTGCGCTCTAATAAAAAGAAAAAAGAAATCCAATCTACTTTTCGAAAACAGCCGACACATATTGCTGAAAGCTAACTTCACAGAGAAAGGTATTAGATAGGTAATTACTGTCTTCAGATTAGGCTAGTTTACAACTTCGGTCTAAAATCTGGTCAATTGATCTTCTATATTGCATCCTCAATTATTTGCCATAGTGTAAAAAGCTGGCCAGCTAGTGATCAAATTAAAACTGGACAGATCTTTAATGTCAAATGTAGCATTTTTGGTAGAGATAATTTGCGGCAAATGAATTTAAACTAATGGGTATGTGACATGTCACGTATTGTGCAGTAACCAACTGCTGATGTATATCCCTCAACACTTTTTTGCTGCTGCTGTTATTGCTGCTTTCACAATTACTTGGGAAGTTGGCTTTGTTGTCCAGCACTGCAAAAGAACACACCCTGTTGTGTCAATCAGCAGCACAGGGCAGGTGCCACCTTCAAACTGGCCAAGCCTCTCCATGAAAGACATTAACTGACTAGCTAATGGAGTTTTACCATTTAAGGAAAAGGTTACCATAATAACTACAAAATTTTAGACTTGTATTTGGCATTTACACTTCCTAGATCTATTCTTATGTCTACGCTGCAGAGAAAATGTGGGTGAGCCTCAGTGTAACATAGTAGCCAGCCCACCAGGAATTCTCTAGACCTTACCAATTCCCCACATCAGCATGTAAACTGAGAGTCACTTCATATATTCTAAAACACTGAAAATAAGTAGCTTTTTATTCCCTCAGTCTGAGTGTACTCCCTCTAGAATATCAGGCAGAGATGAAGCAGGTCATGTAATTTAAATATATAAGTATTTAATATAAATACTTGCAAATGAAATGCTAATCTAACCTATTTTCTCCACATTTACCAATTGCCACATGATTTTAGCCTCTGTCAGTATGCGGTTAAGTGAGAACATAAAATAAAAACTCTATGCATTAGATTTAATTTAGGTATGCAAGGATATGCTTTGAAACATTTTTTTTTAATAGCAACCATGAATCACACAATATACACAAATATATACAAATGGGGTGCATTCACACACACAAACACACACACACACACACACACACACATACACTACTGGGTTAGCGAGTGTTTCAGCATAAAGAAAGCATTTGCTCTGCCTTGGCTTGGAGTTAGTACCCAATGCCATCACAGTGTCTGTTTATCAGTCACAGCCATTTTCTTTTGGTTTAGCAGCTTCTTTGGTTCTCTCACCTGCTACGCTGTAGCCTAAGCTTTTGAACACACTCTCACTTTCAGTCCATGTCTTGTGGAAATTCTTCAACAGTTCTTCAGCAGAGGCCTCAGGTGATACTCTCGCCTCTGGGGCCTTTTTCTTCACAGCATCAGCATAAGAGAAAGGAACGCTCTGCGTGAAAACATCCTCCGAATGCTTAGATATGGTCATGGAGCTTCTTGTTTCACTTATGTTTGTGCCAAATTCATCCACAGTGGAGAAATGCTCGGTGATGGTTTGTGTCTCAGAAAAGCTGGCTGGATCGTCCGACTCTAGTGTTACTTCTTTGCACAGACGCAGAGGAGAGGTCTGCTGGGAGCCTGGCTGAGTTGTGTGTTGAGGCTCATGCTTTGAACCTTCAGATGAAATTTCACTCACTCTTGACACCTGCTCCTCCTGTTTATTTTTTTGTCCTTTGATACACATGCATTGCTCATCCATTTCAAAAACATTTTTAATAACCTTGATGCTGAAAGCTGTCGTTTCCTCTTGTTGACGTGCTTTTTTCTCTGTGTCTGGCTCTGGGTCTACAGTTTCACTGCCAAGCCTTTCTGGGGTGTTGATAAGCTCTTTCGCAGTGTAGACCTTTTTCTCCAGTGCCTCTAATTTACTGACCAGTCCAGGCAAGTCCACCTTGGGCAGATTCTCTTTTTTGTCCTCTGACACTTCAGTCACAGCTTCCTCAGTGGCTAGTCCTAAATCGGAAGGCTCTTTTTCTACAAATGTCTTATTTAACTCTGCTTGTTGAGACTCCTCAAAGACGTTTGTCTTGTCTCTATGTGATGTTGTAATCTTTTCTGACACAGCTACTTCTGAAGATCCTTTGTCTGTATACTCCTCCAGAACCTTTGAGTCTTCAGCAGGTTTAGAATCGATTTTGATCTGCCGATGAAATGTGGCTGGAGTGTCCAGTATCTCTGACTTCTTACCTGTAACTGGTACAAGATGAGGCACAGGATCAGGTGAGGCTCCACGTGAGAGTTTAGCTGTCACTTCTCTGAGCCTTGTCAGACTGTCAGCTCTGGCCAGAGTGGGTGATGGAGAGGCTCTGCTTAAACGTAATGTGGGGGTTTCAGATCTGCGTGGTGGAGGAGTCGGCGGCATTGGTGGAGGGGATGGTGCTACTCTCTGTGGTGAGTCTGTTCTTCTAGTGGATTCAATAGTGATGAATGTGGGTGAGGGTGAGCGCATTCTTAACAAAGGTGACGGTTCTCTTGGGTCAGAAGGTTTTATGCTTTTCTCTTGCTGTTTTCGGCTTTTGTGAGAAACTTTTTTCTCTTCTATTACTTTCTTTTTCATTTCAACCTTTTTGGAGCCAATGGTGATTTTTGAGATCTTTTGTGTGGCACTGCCTGAAACCAGTTTTTCAGATGTAGCCTCGCATTCATGCTTTTCAATAGCTGCAGCATTTTCTTCTAAGTGCATTAGTTGTGCTTGAATGAGATTTTGCACATGAGCAACAAATTCTTTGAGTTTCTGCATGTTATGCATATCTACTGCTTCTTCCAGATCATTCTTTTCCTCTGGCTCAATAAGCCACTCTGGGATTTCGTTGAACAATGTCTTCACGAACTTGGAGTCCATTTTTTCTTCAGCGTCCAGCGAATCTGTAATACGAGACAGCAACTTCTGAGCTTCTGCACATCTTTGTGATGTCTCTGTGCTCTCTGCTGAGGTCTTGGCAGTCTCTCTTTGTGCTGGCTTCTCTGACACATTTATTGGAACATTTCTGCTTTCGTCTTTTGATTCTTCAAGACTCTGCTGGTTGCCCACTTCCTCTTTCTTTTTAGGAGGAGCCTTGACCTGCTTTTGAGATTTTGGAGTGGCACCCTGTTGCTGCAAACTCTGCTGGACTTTACTCTCTGTGATGACCTCTTTGTGGACCTCAGTGTGTACCTCCTGAAATGTTTTGTATGTCTGAACCACAGCGATTGCCTCTTCTTTCTGATTACATGTTGAAACTGGATGATTTGCCTCATAGGGGGAGGCAACAGCAGCGGCAGTGGCATTGTTTTGTGATTGTGTCTGAGTTTGATGAATCACTTCTTTATCTTTTTTGGGTTTAGCCCTCCTCTTCTTCTTTGGTGTGGCTGGGGCCTCCTCAGACGGCTTTTGCTTGGTCTGTTTATCCACCTTAATCTCAGTCTCACTGCATTTTCTTTCTCTCTTTTCTCTCATATGGACAATCTCTTGTTTAACTTTTACACCTTGAGCTTGATCTTCTAGCCTTTTTTCTGTGCTGTCATCTCTGCCGTTCTTGCTGGCTTTCTTTTTGTCAGACCTCTGATTTTTTGCCTCAGATTCTTTTATTTTGTTGTCTTTGTTCACCTTTGCTGATTTAGCCTGGTCAGCAGAACTTTTTCCTTTGCCTTTGGTTGTTGGGGTATCATTTTTCTCACTTTCCTCAGTCTTGTTTTTTTCAGTAACTTGAATATTTGTGATGGGTTTATTGATGGCCTCTTTCTCCAGGTCATTGCTTACAGATGCCGTTTGCTGATATTTTGCTCCTACAGTGGCAGACACCTGTGATGTACTACTATTAACAACCATCTGTGTAACAGAGCTAGAGGTCACCTGTTGGATACTGGTTGTCATGGACCGGTATTTTTTCTTCTTTTTAGACGAGGTGGACGTGGTCTGCTGCTGAACAGAAGTGGCTTGTGATGTCTGATTAGAGATAATGTGCTGTTTAGCTGGGGAAATAATGGCAGATTCAGAAGGAGATTTCTCATTTAGGGTGCAGATCAAAGACTTGCTTGGGGGAACATCTGAGAGAGTGGCTTGCTTGGATGAATCACATGATTTTGTGTCTGATTTGGCTTTGGTCACAGCTTCAGCTTTCTCTTGAGTGAAATCAAATGATATGCTCGGCTCAGATTGTGCTGTGCTCTTGCCTTCTGAGGAAAGCATTTCAAGTGCTGAGCTGACTGACTCATGCATGTGAATTTCAAAGGCAAGGGAGCTTGGTGGTGTGGAGCTCTCCACTATTTTCTGCCTGTATTTTTTCTCTGCTTTTATTAATGGAGTAGTGAATTTACTTACTGGGGATTTGCTTGGGGGTGGTGGTGATGCTGGTGGGGTCAAACTCATGGGAACAAAAACCTTTTTAGGAGGACGTGGGGACTCTGGTGGCTGCATTGAAATGGCTGAATGGATCTCAGATGAGATCACAGTGGATGAAACTGATGAAACAGTATTTTGTGCCTGTACCTTCCTAATTTTAACCTCAGTCTCACTGCTTGTAGTCACTTGATTAGCTTTTTGGGCCTGCATATCCGTTTTGGTAAACTGCATGGCTGGCTCCAGTTTTGGCACTTTACAAAGAGCTGGGGCTTTGACTGGTTTCACTGTTAGTTTGGTAGGTTTAGCTGGTATTGTGTTGGGAATGAGGTCTAGCTCCTGCTGAGAGGGAGGAGGTGGCAGAAACTCTTGTTCAGTGTCAGCAGTAGGAGGAGGAGTAGGTGGGGGAGGTAAATGATCAAGATCTGATTTCAGTTGGTCACTGAAAGGTGGAGGAGGAGGACTGGGTGGAGGAGGAAGGTCATTATCACCCCTGATTAGAGGAGGAGGGGTAGGGAAGGAAAGACTGTCATAGTCCGGTGGAGGAGAGGGAGGGAGAGGGAAGTCCGACTCTGGTAATGGAGGAGTGGTTGGTGGGGGTGGTACACAAATCTTATGCTCTCTGTCTTTGGTTTTATCTAATCTGATTATACCTTTGGTCTTTGATTTGAGGTTGCGGAATTCAGTTTTTAAAGTTTTAACCCCATGAGTCTGAACGATTGTTTTGTGTTCTAGCACAGTGGTCTTTGACACTGGTTTGTCTATTGTAGTTTGCGCTACAAGCACATTTTGCTCTTGTCCACTTTGCATTGATTTGGTGGTTACCAGCTTTTGTGCATTCCTCTGTGACTCGCTGCTTTTGGTGAGATTTTTCACTGCAGCAGCAGGTCTCTGTGTCTGAATCTCTTGCTGTGAAGAAGATGGGCTTTTACCTTTGGAGACCTTAACCTTTCTTATGGGTTCTCTCCTGGGGATCTTTGGACTTGCTCGTTGTGCTGTTTCTAGCAAGCATTTTATTGTTCCTTTAACATCCCCTTTTATCACCTCCTCTTTTTCTGTCTGTACCTGTTCCTGTGTGTCATACAGGGCTTTTATTGACAGCTTCACATCACCTTCTGTGCTGGCCCTGCGTTGCATTCTGGGTGATGCAGCAGGTTCCAGTAAGAGCTGAATTGTTCCTTTGACATCTCCTTGGACTTCGATTTCTGGCTGGTAAACCTTTCTCTCACTAGAGGCATCTTGCAGACTCTGCAAAGCGGTATGAATATTGCCCTTCACAATCTCTTCTTTCTCCACTTCTCTCACTACGTGCGTGGCTTCCTCCAAAGATTTCAATGCACCTTTGATGTCACCTGGAACTAAATCTTCAGTAACAATTTCAACTTTGGTGGTAGTTGAGTCTTTCAGAGATTTCAGTGCCCCTTTGATGTCACCAGGGATGATTTCAGGTTTTTCCACCTCCTTAGGCTGTTTTTGGGCTTCCTCAAGAGATTTAAGGGCAGTGGGGATGTCCCCTTTTACAACCTCCTCTTTCTCTAGAATGACCGCCTGATTGATGGACTCTGTCAATGAGCTTAGAGTGGCTTTCAAATCACCACCCCGTATCTCCTCTTTCTGGAGATACTCGGTTGAGACATGGGGCTCTGTCATGAAAACCTTGACTGCATTATGAACATCACCAGGAACAATATCTTCCCTGTCCACCAGGCGACAGATTTGAGCTTGATTACGTGTGAGGCTTAGTTTTGTTTCTTTAATATCAGCACAAACAATTTCCTCTTTTTGTAGTTTGCTTGTTTCACTGTCATCCGGCTCTACCTGTATTTGTTTAAGGTAGTCCAGAGCTCCTGACTCAATACAGGTTGAATAAAAATTCACATTTCCTTTTTCTGTGTCATCCACCTTGATTTTGAAAAGTTCTTCTGCATCTGGATTACATAGTTTTTGCAGACAACCTTGTACATTGCCTTTGATGACATTCTCTTTTTCGATGCTAGTGTTTTCATCTTGATTGAAAAGGGAGTATATAGTCATGCGAATATCTCCTTTCTCACCCTCCTGAATAAGAATACCATGCTTGCCTGTGCTCTGCTCCTTCAGTAGATTGTTTATGGCTTCTTGAACGTCACCACAAATTATATCCTCTTTCTCCATGTTGGTGGTAGTCTGCTGGTTGAACAATTGTTGTACTGCACCACTGATGTTGCCTCTCTCCTGTGATTCTATAATAATCCCTTTCTCTTTTGTTTCTCGACTATTGAGGAGGTTCATCATGATGTTCTGTAAGTCTCCTTTGATGATTTCTTCTTTCTGAATCTCTGGAGCCTTTTTATTCATCAGATTGTATTTAGCCATGCGCACATCCCCAATCTCATCAGTTTCTATAATAATGCCTTTGGATTCCACCATTCTCTGACTGTATAACTCATCTAAGGTTTCTTTTACACTTTTACCAAAAATTTCAGTTTTCTCAACATTGCTCTCATTGAAGTCAGGTAATGGAGTTGTTTCAAACAGCCAAGTTGTTGTTTTCACATCTGCTTTCGGTATTTCTTCACGGACAACCTCCTTACTCTTCCCATACTCTTGAATGCAATCAAGTGGATTTTTCTCAAACAACCACACAGACTGTTTTACATCTCCCTTCACCTGTTCTTGCATAACAACTGTCTTCATCTCGTCTTCTGAGTTTTCATCATGAATCTGATCAATTGTGCGAGTCTCAAACATCCATTTAGCTGCCCTAACATCTCCTTTATGAATCTCACTCATGCTGACAGTGCGAACTAACTTCTGTGACAATGAGTCAGTTTCAAAACGCTGTTTGTTTGCCTTGACATCGCCCCCTGTTATGTCCTTGACAATTTTGAAAGAGGTTTTGCTGTCATCATCAATCTCGTCAAGAGGTTGGGTTTCAAATTTCCACCTAGCAGAAGTGACATCACCTTTCTGAATATCCTCTTCTGTAACTGCTTTAATAAGGTAGACTTCATCAGTATCTCTAATGGAATCAAGAGGCTTGGTTTCAAACAACCAGCGTGCACCCACCACATCCCCTTTGAGTATCTCTTCTTTAGTAAGTGTAGTAACTTCATGGTAATGTCCATCCTTGTCCTGGATGGCATAAAGTGGCTGAGTTTCAAACAGCATGGCATATTTTTGAACGTCTCCTTTCTCCTCTTCCTCACGGATGATTTTCTGAAGTTTTCTCATTTCTGACACAGATGAGACCTCCTGAATTTTATCTAATGAGTAGGTCTCAAAAATGAAACGACCTTTGTCAACATTGCCTCCCTGAACATCCATCACTGTACATGAACTTAGTTCATTTGTGTTCTCATGGATCGCATCTATGGGCTGGTTTTCAAAGAGCCATTTGCAGTTTTCAACATTCCCTTTCTGAATGTCCTCAGCCTGAGCAGTCTTTAGCTGGTGCATGAATTCTTCTGAAGTGGAGGTCATGACATCCGAGGACTGGGTCTCAAATATGTATTTCATTCGTGACACATCTCCAGACTGGATGTCTATTTCTGTCACTCGCTTGACAACATGTTCTTCCTCCCCACTGATATTGTCCAGGTTCTCTGTCTCAAAGAGGAAGCGAGCCATGCGCACATCTTTTCCCTGAATGTCTTCTTGTTTTACAGTTGATGCCTTTAGTACAGTCTCTGACTGATCTCTGATGGTATCGAGGGCCTGAGTTTCAAAAAGCCAGGTGCAAGTTTTCACATCACCTTTATGAATCTCTTCGATTTCATTTTCGTTCTTAAGAGCAACCTTTTCATAGAGTATATCCATTGGCTTGGTCTCAAACAGCCACTTACAGGTCCTAACATCACCCTTCACTATTTCAGTTGTCTCTTTAGTAACACACTCCTCATCTTCAATGTTGCTGAAGTACTTGATGGCATCAAGGGGCTGGGTCTCAAAAAGCCATTTTGCTGTTTTGACATCACCTGATTCAACCTCTTGCTGAGTGATGCCCTTAATGACTTGGAATTTTGTTAAACTTTCATCAAACTGGTCAATAGGGCGAGTTTCAAACATCCACATACAGCTTTTGACATCCCCTTTCACAATCTCCTCACGCCGTACAGTTTTCACTTCATGATAGTGACCTGAGCTATCTTGCATGGCATACAGTGGTTTGGCTTCAAAAAGATCTTTGTTTGATTTAACCGAGCCCTTGGTAACCCCTTCGACTCTAATCCTTTGACTTTCATCATATCTGCTTAGATCATACGTTTCAAAGATTTGTTTGCAATTTGTTACATCCACTTTATCAACATCCTCTAAATTCACTGTTCTCATTATTTTCTTTTCCTCATCCCTGATTTGTTCTAGAGGCTGGCTCTCAAACACCCACTTCTGGTGTCGAACATCTCCCTTCTCCTCCTCAGCTGTCACCCTTCTTTTAAGCTTC
The DNA here is from genome assembly GCA_037577145.1 of Brachypetersius gabonensis. Taxonomy (NCBI): domain Eukaryota; kingdom Metazoa; phylum Chordata; class Actinopteri; order Characiformes; family Alestidae; genus Brachypetersius; species Brachypetersius gabonensis. Next base: position 15,061,180 of record JBBJLR010000002.1, on the reverse strand, counting down.
CCCACCTCTGCAAGTTCCTTCAACTCGTCTTTTGGAGCAGCTTCAAAAAAGTGTCTAGCAGATTGAACATCTCCTCCAATAATTTCCTCTGTGTTGACAGGTCTGGCATTTGAATCATCCTTTAATGTGTCCATGGGCTGGCTTTCAAAAACCCAGCAATTCCTGCGCACATCACCTTTGTATTTCTCTTCATCTTCTTGTTCGATATTGACCATTTTAATAATGTCTTTCTTTTCCTCTTGGATATCTTCAAGTTTCTGGTTCTCAAATAGCCATCTCTGGTGCTTAACATCCCCTTTCTGCTGTTCTGAAGTCACTGTTTTCTTCAGCTTGGCCATTTCACCATCACCATTTTGGATGTTCTCCAGAGGCTGCTTCTCAAACACCCACCTCTGGTGTCTTACATCCCCGCTCACCTCCTCTGATGCCACCTTTCTATTCAACTTTCCCACCTCTGGCAGTTCTTTCAGTTCATCCAACGGTGCTGTTTCAAACAGATGTCTTACAGATCGTACATCACCACCGATGATCTCCTCAGTGGTAATTGGTCTGGAGTTTGAATCATCTTTTAGTGTGTCCATGGGCTGGGTCTCAAACACCATACAGTGTTTGCGGACGTCAGCTCCAATAATCTCCTCTTTTTGTTGAGTGTGTATTCTTTGCCACTGCTCATTTATGGAGTCTAGTCTTTTTGTTTCAAACAACCATCTTCCCCTTTTCATATCACCTTGGTTATTGTCTTCCATGGAAATACTAGAGATTAGTCGGACCTGAGAAAGGTCTTTGTTAATTATGTCAAGAGGCTGTGTCTCAAAAAGCCACCGTGATGTTTTAACGTCACCTTTCTCTGTCTCTTCTCGGCGGACAGAAGTAATTTCTACAACTTCACCCGAGTGCTCCCTCAATACACACATACATTGAGTTTCAAACATCCAGATGATTATCTTTACATTAGCTTTGATCTCCTCCATGACAGACTTGAGACTCAGAAGGTGCTTTTCATCCATGGTTTCAGTGTCACCCAGAGAATCCATTTCCTGGTTTTCAAACATGTACCGCATAGATTTCACATTACTCCTGGTGGCCTCTTGTGTGAACACAACTTCTTTGGTTTGGTCATCACCACCATGTAACTTATTCAGAGAGTCTATTGGCTTTGTTTCAAACAACCAAGCTGCCATGCGAACATCTTTTTTGCCTACATCATTATAAGAAAGCTTTTTGGCAGCACAACTAGTCTCTGTACCCAACACATCCTTGGGTTGAGTCTCAAACATCAAAGCAGTGTTCTTCACATCACCTCCAGCTATGATTTCCTGTTGAACTATCTTTCTGCTGTCCTCATCATCATCTGAAGTGTCCTTAATACAGTCCAGAGGTTTGTTCTCAAACATCCACCGCATGGATTGCACTTCCCCTCTCAGAATTTCATCCCATTCCAGATATTCTCTTTCCGGACTCCTGTTTGGGCTGCTTTCACCATGCTCAAAATGGTATGCAGCCTCTTGCACATCTCCAACCACCTCCTCATCCTCATCTATCTCATTAACCTCACTGTAGAAATCTTGCTCCAAGTCCTTCCTGACATCAGGGTGAATGTGCTTGCACAAACGCTTTAGTTCCAGTAGTTCTCTCTGTTTAAAATATTGTTCTTTGTTCAAGGTGTGCTTTATTGGGTGTGTTGTTTCTCGGAAGCCTGTGTCCTCAGAAGGCTCCTCCAACAGGTCTGGCGGTGGAGGAGGCAGATAATCCAAGTCCTCTTCATCAGTAGCATTCATGAATCCTGAGGATTCTGTCTCAGCTCCTGCAGCTCCTACTGTAACTTTTGATGCGACATGTATCTCACCTTTGAAGCCTTGGTGGGATACATTTATATCTGAAGCTGACTGTGAACAGCTGATGTCGCGTTCAATCTTTTTTGGAGAGAGAAAATTTGCTTGTTTCATTCAACAGAGCTCTTTGGGAAAGTTGTATCTCTTTTAACCAAAGTGTCCATTAAGATTTAACAAGCAGCTTTGAAAAGCACTAGTATTTATAATGTTTTTTAGATCAAATACTTGACATTTATAGTGAGGGCATATAGATGAAGAAAAAAGAAATATTAGGTAATGGAGCTAAAAAAGCCTATCAGTGCTATGAAGGTTGGTAACAAGTATTCTGTACAGTACCATCACCAATATCACACTTGTGGCCCTGAAAGTAGCTGCTATACAGTATAGTATCTAAGCATATTTCTTGCCTGGACCTGCCTGGACTGTACAATTATGCAATATTCTAAAAGCACAGTAAACTGAGTGAAAGAGTCACCTCCAAGGATCATTACCTTAATTTTCTTACTTGGAGCAGCTTCCTCAATTGTTTTCTCAAAGTGCCTTGCTAGTTCCCTGGTTGAAAGTTTTGGGTAGTACTCTTCTTCTTCTGTAATTTAAATTACAAAATTGAAAGCCTTCAGACTTCTTATACATAGTGGCAAAACTAACAGCAAGGACAGGTAAAGTCTAAAAATCATAGATTTGATTATCTCACCATCATGATTCTCAGTACTTGGGGCCACTCCATAGTGCACACTCAGATCATGTGAAAGCTGTGAAAATACACACATAATTATATACTAACACAAAATCAAATATAAATCACAAGAAAGCTTTTAATCCCTAGAAGTTTTTAAGTTAGAATATAAACTTAAAAACTTCCCTCAGCTTGTAGTGTCACTTTTAATTACCAAATGTCTTTATTGTGATGCTTTGTAAAGTATTCTGGTAAATCACTAAATCTACATGCAATGCAGTTTAAAATGAAGAAAAATAATTTAAAAATAGCAAAGATGAATTAGGAACCACTAATTCTAAATCTAAAAGGTGTCCCTTAGACTTACAGATTTACAGGTTGTGATAGAATACAGGACCATTTCAAATAATATCACTTTTGTGTGGATGATAGCAGACGGGTAAATTAAAATACATTCTGGCCATTTGTAAATGTAAATTAAGTCACTGTGATTGCCTGTGTTGCCTCATTGTGCAGGCTGTGTGACTTCAGCCTCAGAAGGGCTGACTAAGGGGCATTTGTACCTTTTCATCCTGTTGGCCTTCTCTTCTCCACACTGACATCTCAGAGGAGTTTGACACACCCTGTGTGAAGGAAGGCATTTTGTCATCAGATACATGCAGTTGCATACATGTAAAAAAACATCTACACCTACAACCCTTCTCAAATATTCTTCGAAAAACCTTTTAGCCATGCTCACTTAAAACGTACTTAATATGCATACCTCTCAAAAAAGCATTATTCTCCTCTCTCACCAACACAACTACTTATACACACTCTTCTCTCTCTCTCTAAAACAGTCCACTCAACAGATACTTGCTGCGACTGCTACTCTATCATTTCAAGCAAAATTAATTAATGCTCAAATATTGTGCGTCATCGAGAACAGTACAGAACACTCTTTAGTAATGAATCACACCGCAGTGAAATCATGCTAATAGGGCTGAATTCACCAATCCCAGTGAGATCCGTAGGCATAGCTGGCTGCAGAATGGATATGAGGTATCATTTCATTACTGTTATGTTAAAATTTGTCACCTGCAGAATATTGCACCTACAAGATCATAATGGAATTTGAGATCAAGACAAACACAAGTCAGAGATGTTTACACTTCAGGATGAAGTCCTACAACACTTTAGCTCTTGTTGTTGGGTTTGTAAAATATGGAAGTGAAAGCGTCTCTTCAGCCCTCTTCTCTCGTTCAGTATTCAGCCTCATCTTTTTTTTCGTGGCTGCATTAGTCCCTGCAGGGGGAGCGAGGCATGCAGGCAGAGGCACTGGTATGGATGGATGGGCTGGATTGGATTTGGATTGGCAGGATAGGATTATACAAGCTTTGGCTCTGATGAATCTGCCTTACGATTCTTTCTCTCACGGCTAGTCATCTGGTATTTGTGCAGGTGCTGCATGCATGCAGTTAGCATTTGTGAAGGCTGAGATGCAGAAATCTGTGCACTAAGTACAACTCTGTGATTGGGAGATAATGTAAACAGATTTTACTAAGAATTACTAGCTGTAAAGTTTAAATAACGGATTGGGTTTTAATTGGGGTTTAGGTTTAAGGGTTAAGTAAAGGAGTCAGACAAAGAAAACTTTTTCTGCCATTGCAGACATGTAGGGAACGCTACCCGAGATCTTATGATTACCTGCACAGTTTGCTGTGTGTAGTGAAACTGTGTGGCCGTGTGCGTAGAAGAAAGCTCTTCACTCTCAAATTGTCTTCGAATGCTGGCCAGTCCCCCAGACAGGGAGCAAACCTCAGCTTCCTCCAGGACCTAATGAAGGAGAGGGTAGAGAAAATGAGTCATCTCTAACACCTTGGCAAAACTCATTAGCCAAATCAGTATAAGGGTCATAGCTAGAATTGTCAGGATTACTTTATTAAACCTAATTACCCAATTTAATAATGAAACAATTAACAATTACTTTCCCAGTGAATTGGCTAAGTGATTCATTTGCAATGTAAATGATAAACGGATTGTCTGGAGGATACGGTAATGCTGTGGTCATGCTAAAAATGCAACTAAAATTTGCCTGGTGAGAAAGCCAATGCACTACAGAGGCAAGGAAGCATAAATTTGCAAGAGAATTTGTAATGAGAAGAACTGCCACTTTTGTCTTCTGGGTTTGTCAGACGTTTGAGGATGCTCCTAAGGGAGTCCAAAATGAATGTAATTTTCAGACACATAAATGCATTCAGTTTCAACACAGAACAGCATAAAATATATTAATGCTGCAGTCAGTTTTGAATGCTTATAAAACAGTCTAACAGGGTTTCATGTACATTCACAATGTGGATGGTGGTGGCGAATGTACTTGTCAGCCTAGGGGAGTTTGGTGGAGCATAAAGTTATGTGTTGGGGCTGAGCCCCAGGCATCCCAAGCACAAATTAACCCTTGCTTTTTTAAATCTCTTGCCTCAGTCTTTTAAACAAATTTGCCGTATCGCCAACCTGTAGCTGCTGGAAAGCAGCTGTAAGCAGTGTGTTTAGCTTTTCATATTTTATAACCTATAAATAGACTATTATATTCATGCTGGGAAATGATGTTGAACTAGTTTGTAGTCTGCTTCTTTAAAATCCCTATTATTTATGTATGGGAGTTTCTCCTCTGTGTTGACTTCTGTTCCTAAAATCAACTTGTAATCTTACTTTTCCCTGGTTTCACTGGTATTCTATTACTCTGTTAGGGTTGCATGTATAAATAAATATCTAAAACGCACACACATACATCTATATATATTTTTTTTTTCTTAGTTAATTATTAGATTACTTATATACCGATATGATCAATAGTGACAGACCTGGTCACACCATTCTAGTCCCAGTGTGAATGTGTGAACACACTCACTGCCCTTTCCATTATCTTTCTTCTCTCTTTGGGTAGGACCATATTTGACAATGAATTACTTACTGTCAAGATGCTAATTCACACATATGTAACAGTTGCCACACAAACACAATACACCAGCATACAGCTCAGTTGTGAACAGGCAGAGTGCATGAAGTGATCAGTGTGAAGAGTAGCCTGTAGGTGGCAGAGGTGGCATGTAAAGCTGTGTATCAATACTATTTTGAATGACCCCACATAGGAATTGAGGAGGGCGCCAGCGAGAGAGAGGGTGTCAGGTGGTTGTAGAGACGCTGAACTCACACGGGCCTGCTATCATCACATTCCATTTCTAAACCATGACAAAGACACCAGCCCCAGCCCAAACAATCACATCATGGTTTACATTCACACTGCCCCTACATTCATACTTCAGGGTTTAGAATAGTGCCCAAACCGTCGCTGGAATGTCATAAGAAAATCGTAACCTAGTCAAATGAAATTTCCCAAAAAGGGAAAACACTCTAGCGCACACAGTATGTCTCCCAACACTTACAGTATGTCTCCCAACAGTTACACATTTACAAGTTTGTTTGAGATTTACGCCATGATGAGTGTAAAGGAACAAAGAAGTCCTTTATTTGCATAATGTAAGGCCTTTAGATCTCTCTCTCTCTCTCTCTCTCTCGCAGCAAAAGGGAAATAAGAAAACACTTCAGTTTCATTGTAGCTAGATTTGCAGAGGCACCAATTACTGCTTAAATCAATGAGCGGGGAAGTGCACCTGAATCTGAGAATAAATGGAAGAAAATAATACCCTTTAAAACAGTGCAAATACAGAACATGAAAAACAACCACATCTCAGACACCATTTTTTAATAATTCCTGCCTTTATAAAATTGCACATTCATGACCAGACTGAAGAGGTTCTGCTGTATGCGCATCATTGTTGTGACACTGTATTATTCACCATCAATGCCACATAGATGCGCAGTAGTTTCCATTGGTTTCACCCATAAAAGCCATTATGACCTCAATCTTTCAATAAGTTATTTGTCTACATGTGGGTGTACTAGTCATAAGTTTCTCTAAGTATTTTTATAGAGCTTTATATTGTAGAAATGCAAGAATACACACAAAAATACACCAAATAGGAGAATCATACCGTCGTGCACAAAAATGTTCCATTTTCACTTTAAAAATGATCTTTATTATCTTATTTCATTGTTTTATAAAAATACATTTTATAAACTATGAAAAATGACAGACAAGTTTATATGGTTTGCAGCACAGAAACCTATAATATATATTGTGTGTAAACATCCAGGGAGTCACCATACACCTGTTTTTAGGTTCAATACAGACTCTGATCCTTGATTCCACAGCTATGTATTATTAAATACTAATTTGTAAATGGCATAATTTACACAAAATATTGTGCCAGTATCAAGGTTAAACCTGAAAAATCTAAACTAAACTAAAAGGCTGCATCATTTGTGCATGGCTTCATGCTTTCATAAGCCCTAACCCTCCTGCCCAATCCTTTCCCACATTACTCTGATAGGATGTGCCCAGATGCCTGGTTCTGATCACTGGCAGTGGCTTCCATGAATCAGGTTAATAAAAGGTCTTTGGAAAGAGCAAAGTGTATTTTTTTTTACTTAATTTAGTAAATAGTGTGTATATTTTATGTTTGAGTGTATTTGTGTATGAGTAAGATATTATACCCCGCCTGATGAGCCTGGTGCTTCCTGCTTGGAGACTGCAGCCTGGTACATGGCCATGCGTTCCTGTAGTGGGATAGGTTCAGAGTGAGGCCTGCTCCCCTGCCGCTCTGCCCCCTCACGATTACCAGGCCTGGAAACAACCACCACGCTGCCTGCAGCTGCAGATAATAATAAACAATGACACACATTAATAGAAATAAGCCACTCTGAGACAACAACCTATGTATAACAACAGAATTAAGACATTATACACTGTATTTATGAAATAATGGAGACTTACTTCTAAATGACTGGTGTACTACAGAGCCCAGCCTTCAATTTACCACATTTTTACATGGAACTAATAATAATAATAAACTTGATTATGATGATATCAAAACAACAATCAGCTGGGCTCATTAAAAGTGTTATTTGTTTTAAAAAACACCAGAATTAGAGGACTCATTTCATAGCCAAAAAAACCCCATGATACAATTACGTAACATTCTACACTGTGCAAGCTGAAAAATTGCATAAGCACTCATCATAAAACAGAAGCCAATTTTTTTTAAATATAGCCACAGACCATATAAGGAGCTCATTTTCTGAGAGACAGGGATGCTGGATGTTATCCTTATGCTAGGCATTTATCTGTCGCTATTTGGGGGTGTAAGGCACATGCATGTTTACCTGGGCAGTAGCCCAGTGATTTATCCCCACAGGGTGCAAAGGCTAAAAACTAGATCAGTCTTACAGGATCACCTGCTGCTACCTCTGCATTGTTAGGGCATGCAGGCACTAGTCTTGTCTATACATAGTCAACAAGGCATTCATACAGGATGCTGCCAGATTGAAAAAGAACTCCAAAGAATCAAGACAGTCCCCTTTACTGGAGCATCATTCAAATCAATTATATGCACGTCTCACTGGCAGCCCAGTTAAACACGATAGAATATGGATTTATGTTTCACCACCTATCGTAAAACATTGTTAAGATAATGAACTACTGGCAGGACACACACACGGACGCACGCACACACACACACACACACACACACACACACACACACACACACACACACACACACACACACACACACAC
>JBBJLR010000002.1:15040253-15052895 GCA_037577145.1 Brachypetersius gabonensis | reverse complement strand
CACACACACACACACACACACACACACACACACACACACACACACACACACACACACACACACACACACACGCTACAGAGCATTCTCGTTACCTGAAGAGCGAGAGCTGTGCATCTGAGCCCAGTCAATGTGTCTGTTTATGTTTGCTCATTCATAGATGCACAGTGCAAAAATACCTCATTTGTGCTAATGTGAGCAATATCACTTGCCAACTGCCCTGACTTATCGAGTAATTAAGGTGTCAATAAATATCATTTGTTTGAGATCTGTCATGGCACAATAACAGAGCACAGTTCAACAGTTGCACTAATTCTATTCTAATTGCTCAAAGTAATGGCATTGTTTGTTTATTTATTTATTTTCTTTTGTACTGAACCTGTCTGCATGGATTCTGTGTAAAGATGTTTCTATCCTCAGACAATGTCTTTCCGCTCAGATGGCACTGGAAAACTTGAAAGGAATCAGCCATGCACTAAAATAGAAAAGTCAACTGCCATAACAAGAAATAATGACCCTAATTAAAATAAATCACCGTGGCATGGGCATGAAAACAAATACTCTAATATTTTAGACAGCACTGCCCTAAAAAAGGATAGGACAGCAGACCTGACAGCAGGATATGTGCAAAAACAACTCAGGCGTTGCAACTTAATGCAACTAAAAATGTTCGAATGACACTGAACCATTATTACTGACTCGTGTGGATATGTCGTTCCAGTGTTGTTAATTAAGTTGCCACAGGACTTTTTGAAAATGAATGTAGCGAGCAAAAGCTTCAACAGCCTCATTACTATACCATAACACATCATTCATTCAGAATAGTGTTCATGTACACAATAAAACAATTCAGGTCCATTTCAGAATTCTGAAATATTAGACTGTGATCGATTCTAAATTCCACCATCTCCATTCATTAATGACAAACATAACAATACAAGCAAATGCTGCCACATTTAAGGACGCGCTGGGCCTTCCTGCTGTGTGACATTGTTTTGGTATTCATATTTTCCTTTTTAAGATTGCCGAAACCCTAAGCAGCAATTGCAAATGGGTTACATCACTCTCACTCTACATGACATAAATAAGGACTTTGAGTCTTTGAAAATAGCTGTCTTAAATACAGACTACGCAGAGACTGAATCACATGATGTGTGGTTGAGTTCTCGCTGGTAGAATATGGCCTCCCTGGGCCCAGACCAGTCTCTGACCCTATTTTAACACCACTGGAATGGGGGGCATGTTCGTGTAAACCAATCAAGCTGTCAAGAGGTATGAGCCTGAAAAAAAGTGTGGTTACAGCTACTTGCCTGCCTCGGAAGCCTTCAGATAGTACTGTGTGCCTTTGTGGGTGGATATATTTTTGAATAAAGAATGATATTGGAAGTTTGTTTTGCTGTGTGCAGTAGTGCAAATGGTAGTCCAGAGTGAAGTTAAGAAGGGAGTGAAACAGTGTCAATGGTTCTGGGCTATCTTGTGACAAGTTATGTTCGGTGAGAGCTCGCATGACAGGAAAGTGAAGTAATCTAGGCGCCATGTACCTGCAAAAATAAATCTGCCTTATTTTAAACTAGTATGGCTAGAAGGGTCAGGTTTCTAATGGAGAATAGCAGCAAGACAGCTTGACAAAGGTTAGAACTGAAAGTCAGCTGAACTCTGGGTCATTCAGCCTTTAAATACCACTAATTAAATACCACTTAAGTAAGCAGAAAGCACTGACAACATCACCAAGTGCTTCCCGGAGATGAGTCCAAAATTCCAGTACAAAAACGTTGCTCACTCTGCACGAGAAAGAGGCAGCTGGTAGCTGTTCAAACATTGCAATTCAAATTTCATATGTAAGGAGCACCACAGCTATGATACTGAGCTCATAATCACACAAAGAAAAGACTAGTGGTAACATAAACATAAAAAATAAACTAAAAGAATGTATTAGAAATGAAAAATATGAAATATTCTCACCAGTGATGTGACTAAGAACTTCAACACAAGGCCCTTTCATGCTACATAATCCACAAATTCCTACATTCACTTCTACCACGCTGCACAACTCGCCATGGTATTCAAGAAATTCACTCTTTTCACATCACCTGAAGTGATGTTTTCTGACAACCCATTAATGTTAAAGCAGTGGTTGGTAAAAACATGATGGGTTACATTCACACACAGTGATTCATACCTATTTCTAGACTTAAAAGGCTGTTCAATGTAGAATCTCCTCTGACACTTTAATTTCATCCAAGACAAGGCATATTCTGACCATCCTGAAAAGGATAAAGAGAAAGCGAGATTCATTTTTTGAAAGCACAGTATATATCTTATGCCGATGAAGTGCCAACAGCACAATCAACAAACTAAAAATTGTTAAATGGAATAAAATATAATATGGACAAAGTTGTTTTTTTACCCAATACATGGTACAGTTTGGGACATGTTGGATTCAAAGTCCATTCTCGGAGTGACAGAGGTGCACCCTCTGCAGTCAAGTCACCCATTATCTACTGAAAACATATGACTTTTACTTTTCCTCTTTCTTAGAGCTCTATGCAATGGAACAATGCATCAGATCCCACTAGACCTTTCAGACCACAGAAAGAGGCTCCTCAGTCAATAAACATTTTAACAGTAAAACAAAAAAGTTACTCCCATAATTGCCTATTACATTACTTAAGGCCAAACAAAAAGGGACTATTCACTGGAAGGAACTCAACTCACCAACTGTTTGTAGCTCTAATGGAGGAGAGTGAGATGTGATAGAACTCCACAGATTGGAACAGTACTCGGCCTGGCCTGCAGGTCGTCTGATGTGACAGTGGTCTTGTGGTGGTGGAGACCAGCTCCTCCAGCAGCCTCACTATGATAACTGGAAAGCTGAGGCACAGCAGGTTTTATTTCCACACCCTCCTCTCCCCTGCCCTCCCAGCCCCATGCACTTCCACCAAGGCTTTTTTTAGAGACTTCCATGCCTTCCATGCTGAGTTCCAGAAACCCACTTCCCTGACCTTCCTAAAGAGTCCCCCCCGTTCTATATCGCCATTCTTTTTTCCACCATTATATATGGTGGTAGGAAGAAGAAACAACATGAAGACCTTTACCCTGCACTTCAAAAAACAAAAACTGACAGAAGTTATGAATAACAAATACTGTCAAGAGGCTATATGTCAAGTTGGAAACATGCTGGAAGGTGCAGTGGTTTCCTCTGTCCAAAGCATTTATCCCTGTAATAAATAGCAAGCTGTTGAGCTTTATCAGACTCATACACATAAACTGTATCTTTTATATACCTCTTCTGTACTCTTTTCTTCATGTTTTCCTGGCTATAAATTACAGCCACAAGTATGCCTGGTTATTGCTTTGCTCATTTCATTAACACAGCAGAGACCAGCTAGATCTGAAAAGTTATTTTATAAACAAAGCATTGCCCAAAACATACCTCAAAGAGGGTCCAGATGCTGGAAAATAGAGCATGGACTTATACTCAATGGCTCGACTTAAGAGAGAGGTAGCTTTAGGGTCTTTATTTTGTGTCACTGCTGCAGTTGTGGGGCCTGGAGGGTGTCAAGTAGTACAGCATAGATCCCTGGGGCTTGGAGAAAAAGAAAGAGGCTCAGCTGGACATCAGACTATCTTCTTCAGCCCCCAAAGTAGAGGGATGAGGTTGCATGAGTTAGTAATGCAGTGGGATCTGGTAGTCTGGCATGGAGGTAAATGACACCACCTTGCTGTTTCCTAAGCCAGGCTGTCACCTGTGCTCAGAAATAAGCCAGCCGCCTTTCCACTCCTCAACGGCAGGCAAGTCTCAAAGCAAGACGATGCAAAAACACACATCTACTGACACCTGCTACCTACGTACAACATCAGAGGAAGAGAGAGAGAAAGAGAGAGAGAGAGAGAGCATGAAAAACATGAATGCAGAAGATCAAGGAAAGGAGACACAGAAACTGAACATTAATGTAAAAAGACAGTATGACACATTTTTTTCTTTTAAATTGGGACAATGACTATATTGCTAAGCTCAGAATGTCAGTTTTTAATGTGCACATGTTGTAGTTTTTTGCACACATGATGCATTTTTAAACATAATCAATAATTTAAACAAAACATAACCTTCTACCAAACATACTATTTATCACTGATTTTTTATCCTTCGCACTTTGTCTTGTTTGTGCACTGAAGCTGTTGAACTGTGGGTAAATAGATGCAGCATGTGTAATTTGTGTATTCATCGTGCTTTGCTTTGGCACTATGGCACCCAGGTTTGCCCTTGGGGAACAGTAAAAAACCAAATAATCAATAATGTCAGTCTATTTTTAATGAATTTAATGAAATGGTATTTATATCCACACAAGGCAGCAAAAAGGAATTACACATTAATACACACCATCCAATTTTACAGGACCAAGCAGGAAATTTGGTAGCAAATCATTTGTAATTAATGACAACCTGAAATCTGTCACTCCAGCACTTTGCAATGTCTCCATAAAACTTCACAGAACTCTTTTCCACTGACACTTTATGAAGTTGGCCTTTATATTCGTGAGGCTTATATATTGTGGTGAAATCTCAAAGGTCATATGTATCCATCTCTTTATACAAAGCTATGATTTGACACATCTTTGCCTACATCCTGGAGAGTGCTTTTGGGCAACAGTTGATTTTTTTTAAAGATTGAGGGAATTCTTCAGTCTTCTACTATTGTCATGTATGAGATGTGAAGGTAATTGCTACTTTTGTTGTTGAAAGAACTAATTAATTATTGTCTGAACAATTGTTGTGCTCTAAAATTGAATTTTATGCATTAAAATATCTCTATATTCCTACATGGTTCACCCAATGTAGATTAGTAAGGACTTTGAATGAAAGCTTTAATTAACAGTCTACTTGAACTGGACTATGAAATTTGACAGTTATATGCAGTACTGCATGTCTTTCGCAAAACAAGGCTTTATCCAGGTCATATTTAGGCCTGCATTTGTGGCAAATAGTATCACCATCCAAGATGCCATTCAGTCACCCTTAGCCACTTAGAACACAAGCTATATTTATAGAATCAAGACATGGTTTATGCAACAAGAAGCAATTCTTAACACACTCTGCACTGTCATCTCCATATCATATTGTCCTCTTTTTTTCTCTGCCTGTGAGTGTCTTTTGATGGTTAACCATGAAGTGAAGCCATGCAGAGAGGCTCAGGAGCTAACTACCAGCTGAGCCTGTCAGCTTACCTCCTCTCTCTCTCTCTCTCTCTCTCTCTCTCTCTCTCTCTCTCTCTCTCTGTCTCCTTGCCTCCTTACAGCTGTCTCTCTTTAACCTGCGTGCTGTCTTCTTCCCTTCTGAACCCTCCTTTTTTTCCCACCACTCTCTACATTTCTCACTTTCTAACTGTCTCTCCTTCACAGGAGCTTAGCGTTGACTTCCATCACATTTCATACCAGCCATTACATCTGACGGAAAGCATGCCAAGATCAACATGAAGGAGAAAGAAAGAGGGAGAAGAAAGCAAGACATAGTCACCGCACAGAGAATAATGAGCTACCTGTTCTCTTAAGAGCGTTTGGCACCTCATTTATCTCTGACAGGGTTATTCTATACACACAAACACACACACACACACACACACACACACACACACACACACACACACACACATACACACACATAACTAACTGTACACAATACAGCAGGTCAAGGTTGACACAACTTTTCCAGCAGATGAACAGGTAGTGACAGGGCCTGGACTTGGCATCGTATTCTGTCACTTTGGCATCATCGAGCTCATAACTCACCATCACAGAGCTCTGTAGTTGGTCGCATACGCTGCATACATGTTTGTGTTTAGTATTTCTGACCACTAACCCTAGGCTACGCTCAGTGACTGGCAAACACAACAAGGTGTCACAAACAAAATCTCACAGCTTGTTTTCACTAGACTGTGATTTATACCTGTCATCATAAATATTCTGCGGAGGAACAAAGAATGCATCAATGCGAAGGGCTAAGACGAGAGGAATTTCAAGACACACTTTTAATGCCCCACTCAATAGTATGCTAGTAAAGGAGAAGTTACAAACTAGTTATACAGTACTCTGCATCACCTAAAATAAACTTTTGACACAAAGGTATTGATTTGCTTCCTCATAATATTTTTTTTCCCAAGCACTCTCTTCTGCATGTCTCTTTAATATGTCAGTGTGTAATACAAACAGCATTACGGGTCATCAAAGGAATAATAAAGAAACATCAATTTCCAGGTTACAAAATACTAACAGCTTTTCAGGATGAAATATTCACAGGTCCCTTGCAGACACTGTCCAGCATATATTCCTCCATTTTATTACTTATTCCGAACATGAATGCCTCTCTAATGATACGCTACCCATTTTTCATCAGCCAGGTGAGCAAGGAAATAAAAGCACATCAAAACACCGGCTTCACCTTCTTCAAGAACAAAGTGCACAGAAAAGTAAATTAAAATGCATTAAATCATTTTAGATGGTTTAGCCTTCATTTCCAAATAAAAAGGGGAAAATAAATGAGGACAAATTAGGAACGCATTGGAAAGTGGATGAGACAGCATTTCCATGCTTTTTAATGACTTTGCTATAGCTATGTAGCATAATTAGATTTGCACTAATAAAAACACATTTGTCAGCCTAATATATGAGAATAAATACTGTCGTTTTACGGCGAAAGCTAATTGTGTCCTGACATTTTAAAATTGCCAACAAATGTTTTTTTCTTATTACCCTGTAATTATTTCACTACAGAGTTTATCACTCTAAAATCATACAGATTGATGAATTATTACTAATTCACAGCCCTGCCATCTGATGCACGGAGACACTGACATTTCAGCACTAACCAAGATCCCAGGATTGACTGTTGCCTGTTCATAGAAAAAACTGAGGGTCTAATTCCAGTAGCACCTGACTTCTTATATATTTTTCCAAAGTAACTTGGATTTCCTAAACAATATACAGAAAAATTACAGTTTTCAAAAAGAAGGTCGAGCAATTGTATACATACAGAATAGCAATTTAAGGAGAACACAGGGTTTTTTTACTGTATTGAGAGAGCGAAGGTTGTGTCTTGACTTGAGAATAGCAGGTTGGTGTTTGCTGCAAAGAGCTGTCAGAAGTCCTTCAGGGCATTTGCAGGTTGTTTAAATTTGGGTCTGACCTTTAAGACAGAACATGATGGATTTGGATATTAGACACACCCCAGGGCCACTGTCTGAAAAAGTACAGTTCAACACATGCTACATAGTATGATGAGCTTAAAAGCTTTCAGGGACAGCTTTTGGGTTAAAGGCACAGTCAAGACAAAGGTAAGGAATGTATTAAGCTTGGGCTTGCACTAGACATGAGGATTCCGTCCATCTTTAATCAGGACCATACATTAGACCAGGGCAGCAAACCGCTCAGCATGTGCCATGCTAATAAGCTGCAACAGCTGGCAGGTTTGGATTAAGGCCCCTATCAACATTCCCCTTAGCTTTCCTGCTTCCTTTGGCTGTGCACTGGATTTCTCTTCTCCAGAGGACTTGAGTGTCCTTCCTTGGCTTCTCTCCCAGACAGAACTGTGCATTACAAGATCATATTTTATAGGCATGGCGACACTCTTGCTGGATTTCTCTTGATGCAGACACTAATAAAAAAAGAAGTCTAGCACTACCAATAGTGTTTCAACTCACTGGGCTCCACAGGAAAATCAAGACACAGAAAGTGCTACAAAAAAGATTCCATTAAATATGGAGCAATAAATTGCTATTTAAGGGCTGGTCTCTCCCTCAGCCTCCACAAGCTTGCCTGAATCATTCAAAAGAGCAGAAGTAAAAAAGCATCAGGCTTTAGCACCACAGTAATGGAAATTCTGTAAAAGATCAGAACATGGAAGTGGCTAAACCACTGCACACTCATAGGTGAGACTCCAGCTGACCCATATAAAGTTAAGAGTTACTGTAGCACACTGAAAGCCTGCCAAAGAGTGCTGGGCTCACGCAATCTGCTCTATTCTCTAATTCTGGCTTTATGTCAACTACCTCCACTCTCCTCCACCCACTGAAATCTCAATCACAAAGCCATTACTGACAGTAATGTGCTCTAATGCTTCTTCACCCATCAATCATGGAGCACCAACAATACATGATAATAAAGCTGAATCAATGGGCTTTACTGTGACTACAGAGACTCTGTCTGAGACTTGCTTTGGGACTTGAAAAGTGCTTTGAAGAGGCAAGAGTTTTGGTTGAAGTGAAAGTCAGTAAAAAGTTTGTCATTTCTAAGTAAGTTTAGACAATATACTACAGTGATCACTAATATAAAAAGTTGAGTGCTCTAACCAATATTTTCATCATGAACATTCTAGGAGTCTGTTTAAAGTAGAGCTTCATTGACATGAACATTTCATGATAGTTACCAATATTGATTTTAAGGAACTACAAGGCCAAAATTCTGACTTCTTAAGTTAAGTGTCCAACTTAGTATGGAAGTTGAAATCAGAGCTCAGAGCCCCGAATGATGTAATTTTCAACCTTCTTGTGTTTGAGTTTCAGAGTGGAAAAACATGAAGGCCTAAATTAAAGCTAGACAGAATGATTTCTTAGTGTGATTTGAGTGGTAACTCTGACATCAGAAAGGCTTATCCTTAAACTTACAAGGGGGTGCTGGTGCTTAGTCTAGCAAATATAAAAAAATGCAAACATAATAACCTGTATTTATGACGATATGTGCTATGTGAATTTGTGATGTGTGTCTAAACCCTAAATATGCCACCAAATATGCTCCCAAAACTGTTACAAAATTAATACAATTCCTTTTTTCTTTATAATTTAGCACTAAAATGTATGAAAAATTATATATTGCCACAAAAAAGCCCAAAAAATACCTAATTTGTGACAGTAACCGGGCATTATATTTCAAGAGCACCCGCATATAGTTAAAAACCACATTGTTGTGTTTTGGTAAAACAGGATACAGCTTCCTAATACTAAATAAACTGAGACAACTGTTGAAAATTGGGGGGAAATGTTTAAAACACTAAAATACAAGGGCAAGACACAGAACAGTCACAACTTGCTGCAGCGACTGCGCACTACATAACGCTCTCGGATTGGCTACTTTCAAACCTACCGCCTCTAAGTACAGAGGTATTTTACTATTTCAAGACGACCTTTCTATGTTTATACAGAAAATGTTATCTGAAAAAATATGTGTTAGACTGAATCCACGACTGTTGATATATATACATATATAAATCACACACACGTCCTGAACTAGCTTGCAAGGCCATTGATGATATGACTAGGTCTAGTCTAGAGCGTAGGCTTTTCTGTGCTTGCGCAGTATTATTGCCACACATATGACCATGGTGCTGTTTATAAAAGGGGCCATAAAGTCTGGCCTGGACACAAGTGTTGGTGCACTGTATCACACACAGACAGGAATGTGTCAGCATTCATCATTCCTGTACACATTTCCCCCACACCCTGCTGAAAGGGCATACTGACATCACAGGAGGCAGCCCAAAATAAAAAACACACATCCAAAGTTTGTATAGTACATGAGGGACAACCACAGAAAATGTATGTGAAAATACCATTTCATATCAAAATATTTTGAAATACAAGACAAAAATGACACAATTCATCATGAAATCTTTGCTGCAATTAAATATTTAACTTGATATATTACATAAAAAAATGAAGCAGGGTTGAAAAGGGTACTATATTGTACAAGTGTGTTTCATGAGGTGGAAACCACATGCATATTTATTATGAAACATCAATAAGGAAATCTGTCACCATTCATTTTTAATCAAAAACCTGCAGTGCCACGGGTGCTGAGCTATCCTGACATACTTTCTGTGGAAGTTATCTCTGAATGGTAAAGGCTTATTTCCCCTGATTAGCCAAGAAACAAGTGTGAACAAGCATCCACAGACAACAAAAAGAAAGCTGACGCCAATGCACCAAGCAAAAACCCTAAAAGCAAATAAACCCAGCTCCCTCATCTGCAGCATCTCATCAAATAACATTTTAAATTAGCATTTACTATAAACAGGTTCCAGGAGCCAGAGCTTCATTATACACTGAAATCTGGGCTAAAATATTAAAGCTAATCAGTATGTTTTTAAATTTGAATTCAACAGTGGCTATAAAAAAGATATACAGTGCAATCCTTAAGTATTTGGACAGTATTTTGACCTAATTTGTCTATTGTTTTAGCTCTGTAGACTTGCACTTTGAATTTGAAATGAAACAAGGACCATGCGCTTACAGTGTAGGATGTTAGATTTAATTTAAAGAAGTTAAAGCTAATTGAGTCATTAAGCTACAGAAAAGCATACAGCAATCAAGCTCTTGAGTTCTAGGCAAACACAGCATTTGCAGACACCAGTCGCTAAAGGAGAACTTTAATGATGGATGCGGCTGCCATTTTCCAAGAATGACTGTCATTTCTTAGTTGTCACATTTTAAAAACTGTTTTACAGTAAAACATCAATGTTATGGTCCTTATGGAGGTGGATCTTTGCAGTATTTGTTCATTAATTTGACCAACTGTTCTGATTACAGAAAAGTGTTATTCTCATGCCAAAGGTTAGGTAGATTTGGATGCATTAGACATTTATTTACTTAATTGTTGTTATGTTTACCCATATGTTATTTTGGGTTCATTATAAGCACAGCCAACGTATCTTTTTAGCTTGGCCTTGGGTTTAAGGACATGCCATTGATGAGAGGACTAATCTAGGGTTAAGCATTATCTTTGCCTGTGCAAAGGATACAGCAATAAGATAACACAGATATATAGGGAGTCCCACTAGTGACATCCCCTAATAAAAATTATGTGAGGACATTAATTAGGTCTGGGAACACTATTCTAACGTGTAAGGAGTGGGATCTAGATAGCTGATGTATTGTCATGACCTAGTAAGGCATAGGAATAACTTAATTACCTGACTCCCACCCATAACTCTCATAACTTAAATACCTTGTTTCCACAACATGCAAAGTCAGGCTTGTGACTTGGCTCTCAGTTTTATTATCCCAAGAATTGCTATATTGTGGCCATGCATTAAGATCCCGTCCCCACATCTTAATAAGGAATTTTTTTAAAGAAGGGGTGATACTGGCCTGGCTCTATAGGTAGTTTGTCTTATTAACACTTTAATCAATTGCGTTGAAACCCAGTATGTTATTTTAATGACAAGGAAAAGAATCTTATTCTGCATTGCCCTTTCTGAATACGTCAACATGTGTCTGCAAGAAATGCCCCAACTTCTTCCAAAGTCTCAGAATAAGGGATTGTTATGGGGTGATGTATAAATCTGGTATTTTATAACATTATAAAAGAACAGAGAAAGAAAGTGGAAGTTGGCATTGGGAGTACAGCTGCGGGCTGAGGCAGTGGGGTATGATGTTTATTGAGAGGTCAGGGCTATGATTAAAATATTGTTGATGACATTGTCCCTTACTTTCCATTATAAGGCTCCTGTCCTGTAAAGGAGCTGCTCCCACTGTTTAGCAGGAGTCTAGGAGAACTGGACTGGACTGTGGTTCTCCAGTAGAGAGTGAGTGTCTGGTGTACAGCTATTCAAGTTTTCCTATAAAAGAGAAAGAAAACAAACACTTATTTGCACGTATGAAGGTAAGTATGTTGTTTAAGAAACAGTTGTATACTTTCACTTTCCTTGTCTCAAAAGTATTGTTTGTGGATATTCTCTTTGTTTCCCTTGTCCCTCACATTTTACAAACGTCTGGTTTCTTAATAGCAAAATGAGGTTATCAACGGGAAAAACAATCCTATTAGATTCACCAAGATGGCACTGGCTTTAATGTAGAGTAATAGCAGTAAACTCTGTCTTTCATCTGAAAACATCAAACCGCTGCCACATTTTTGATGGGTGCAGTCCCGCTACTATGGCAACACTGAAAGCCGGTTCACTAATAAAAAAAGTACACGAGTAGCCTATAAGCCTGCTTCCGTTTTTTTATCCTCAGGAAGCTAAAATGCTAAAAAGCCTTTTTCAAGCACACACTGTCGTCTCAAAGTGCTTATCGGGCCTTCAGGCTGTGAAAACTTGCTTTTGTCTCTAAAATCTATTTGCAAATCAAATGCTCCCCTGACGGTGCTTCCGCCAGAGCTCCTCTAAGGGACTGTGGGTAGATTGTGGCGGGAAGAGAAAACCCTCCTCTAATCACCGGCACAGACAGAGACAGCGCTCTGCTGTGCTTTGTTTGCTGAAACACCGTGTCTAAGAAAATCCGGCATGACAAAAGCAGGAACAACACAAAACTCAAGGCGGCTCTTTTCAGGAATATCTCCCCCTGGATCAAATTATCGTCTTTCGCTGACGCTTATCCCTTCCTCTCCTTCTGTCTCACTGTGTGAATAGTTCTCCTTGCACTTTTTAAACATCTCGCAAAGTCACTGTGAAGTTCAATACCTTCTGCTTCACCACAAATAGAATATCACAGGCTGCCCTCGGTTATTGCTTTTCATAATCATGTGGGAAGATTTGCTCTGTGGGAGAGAGATAGAGAGAATAGCATTAAGGAGCCGTCATACATATATCTCTCTCTCTCTCTCTCTCTCTCTCTCTCTCTCTCTCTCTCTCTCTCTCTCTCTCTCTCTCTCTCTCTCT
>JBBJLR010000002.1:15019756-15035205 GCA_037577145.1 Brachypetersius gabonensis | reverse complement strand
AGAGAGAGAGAGAGAGAGAGAGAGAGAGAGAGAGAGAGAGAGAGAGAGAGAGAGAGAGAGAGAGAGAGACTGAAAGAGCTGATGGGGGAGAAGTCACTCTTGTGTAAATCTTCATTTGAAGAAAATGTTGAATTTAAATGGCAGATCTTTTGTTGCTGACGCTCATCTTTTGGCACGCGCTGGTCTCTGGTGATTGGCTGTGGGAGTGAAGCTCTGTTTTGTTACTCTACTTTGAGGGAGACATGCTAAGCCGGTGTTAAAAAGCCGCATCCAGCAACAATTCACAGCTCCAACTCTATATTCAGCAAAAGCCAAGATCAGGAGTGGAAAGATGTTATACTGAAATCTAAACTGAAACAAATTCTGTACGTGTGCCTGTTCATGTAGCACTTGTGAATGATTTATTTATTCGTCAAATGTGCAGAGTCTGACATTTCTATAGCTCTTCACTCTCTCTTTCTCTTAGACTTTGTACTACTGGTCCATTTCATATTCTCAACTGTGCGTGAGCTGCAAGAATGCGTCTCCCCTTCAGCTCTCTGTTAGAGAGGATTACAGATGATGTTGGAGTCATATCACCTGATATGACTCAAACAATGATTACCATCATTTCAGCGTCGAAAGGTAGCTGCCTAAAATTAGTGTTTCCACAGATGTTTAAATTTCAATGTTATTTCAATGTGAAATTTGATTATGTACTTATTGAAATTTTGGTAACATTTCTAATTGCATTGTAATATTTCACTGTAGTCCTGACTAGATTTAGTCCCAGTTTCTACATTTCATATGTACTGGCATCAAAGCTGTCTGATATGTATATAAATATGCTGAATATTTGCATTGACCCACATTTCTATTACTGGTGCATATCAGTGCAATAATTCAGCTTAATCATAGTTAATATATAATAATAATTATAGCGTAATAACAGCCTTACCCTAGTTTTAACAGACACACAAGATCTCAGATGTAGTCAACTTGTTGGCTAGTAATGGATGGTATTATATAGAACATTTTTAACCTTGTTTCAGGGCACTTGTAGTCATCAAGAGACCAGCCACCTGCAGAACCTCCTTAACTGCAGTCACTTGTAAGCAACCTTTTTTCTATCATTATTGAATATCAACAGCACTTTTAGACTAAATAAAACAATCATTTTTTCTACATATTTAGAGTAATCTACTTCAATACTGGCTAACAGGATCACTGCTGTTATCATTCAGTAGGCCATTAAAAAACATGCTATTCTCAATAACCTGTCAGGTCCCGTCATCTGCCCAATGAGGCCGCTCTTGGTTTAGTTTTGTGTTTTGTGACTTTTATTTTGATATAAAAAAAACCTGAGTACACCAGGTTTGAGTTTTGTATAAGTTAGTTTCAGCTGCCTGAGAAAGTGTATGTGTGTTGTGATTGCTTAGTGGGATTTTGTAGTTAGTATTTAGTTTGGTGTGTGACCGACATGCATTGTCGATCAACAATCCGCATTCTCTCTTTGGTGTCTCCTGTCTCTTAATGTTAAGTTTTGAAGCTGTAGTTCTGTGTCTGACCCTCGAGTCAGTTTTTGTTTCGTTGATATTTTTGAAAAATAAAAGAAAAAACTAAATGCAGCACTTTGACAACGACTGGTGCGAGTGTGCCTGCTTTTTGTGCCTGGGGAAGGAGAGGGAGGAACATGACATAACCAAGCAATGAAAAACAAGTGGAACAGAGGATGAAGGTTTTTTTTTTTACTTATTAGCATTATTTAATTTCAGTTAGACTAAGATTGTATTAATATTTATCAGCGTTTTTCATACAAATTAATTTCATATTTTTTTTAATTTCTTTTTCTGTTTCTGCTTTTTCCAAAACAAAACAAAAAACGTAATATAGCCTGGATCTCGACAGACTCTATTTGTTCAGGCTCAACTCTAAAGGTTGGCAGCAACAGTATGTAAGCGATCTTAGTTTTGAACAGCCATGAAAATAAAACTCTTCCTCAGTCCTAGTCAAGCTGCTGACCAACTGAAAACCAAACCTTTAAGGCATTCTGGAAAAGGCAGACATGTGGGTATTAATTATTATAAATTACTGCTGGGAAAATGTCTATGTTAAATAAGGAATTCTGCTGCTGCCAGGCTGGTTGCCTATGGCAAAAAAGGTCAACGGTCTATTGACGTCCTCTATATCAGTGGTTCCCAACCTGGGGTCCGGGCCCCCCTTAGGGGGGCGCTAGAGATCGCAGGGGGTGCACGAAATTTTGTCTGCACTGAGGTTACCAAAATTATATTTGTACACATTAAATTCATAAAATCCCAATATCTGAGAAACATAAATGTGTATGGGTATAAGAACAAAAACCTACAATCGCTGTTGATTTTTTGCAAATAAAAGTTTGTAATTAATTAATTAATTATTATGGCGTGTCTATGCGGGTAGGCGTTGGGGTTGGGGGGGCCTGGCTTGTCTTGCACAAAGGAAAGGGGGGCTTCAAGGAAAAAAGGTTGGGAACCACTGCTCTATATTGTCATCAAAGTCCTTAAGTCTTCCACTACACCACAAAGGTGAGAAGATCTCTGAGAAATATTTATATGTGTGCTCTCGGCCAGTTATGGTATATCCACTACTTCAGACCAGACCATGCCACGGGTTCTCTCTTTCTTCATTAAAATATAATATGATGAGTCTGCCCCATGCTGCAGACCTTCAACCGGAACTTTTCAAAACCTTTGACGCTCCGAGAGCCATGGGAATGCTGAGGATTCGATAGTGTACAGCCCACGCAGGAGCCATGCTGCTATAGGCTCTCTAAACGGTACAGGTTGCTCCCAGGCTGTTTGGAGGAGACAGGGCTTTGTCTCTGATCTGACTGGAGAGAAGGTGAGAGGAGTAGAAGTAGTAGGCCGCAGGCAAACAAACTCTCCCTCTCTTCTAATTCTCTCTCTCTCTCTCTCTCTCTCACCCACTCTCACTTTTCCCTCTGGTGTCTCTCACTCCGCCATCCCCCCTGCTCTCTTTATGCCTCCAGGATGTTGTGGTGCAGTAATTAGCACCACGCTCAGGTCCGTTTGAGCGAGTGTTTGATGAGTAAAATGTGTGTTGGTGTGTTTATTTTCTGATACTCAAAGAAAGTGGTTAAAGAGAATCCTGGGAGTCAGTCTGAGAGATGTACCAAGAGACTGTCTATACAAGTTCTTAAATACATCAAAGGTTTAGGGATGTTTGTGCGTGAGTGTTGACTTGGCTTTCTGAAAGGATGCATAAATACATTAACAGAAGCGCTGCCTCAGCCATCCAATACCAAACACATTGATAGCACCCAAATTCACAGGCCAGGCACTGATAGTACACATGTGTACTGTCTAAAAATACAGAACAAACAGGAGCTGTAATGGGCTGAACTTATTTGATTCAACATGTGCATCGCTTCTACATAACATAAACATCCACGAGAGCTGGGTAGTACTGATAAAACATAGCTATATCTTCCAGATTCTAAGATAGTATTAATAAAATTAATAAATTAGCATTAATGACGTTTCTCAAAGGATTCTACTTTTTAACTAAATCACTGAGGTTTAAACAAGGTTATTCAAAGTGGCTTAATGTGAAATGGTGCGTTGAAGAGAAACTCTTTCTTTGCAGGGAGGGTGATAAAAACAACCCCTTACAGCACCCAGGATGAAGCTATATGCCACAAATTAAGGCATTTAGGCCAGAACATTGTAGCTAAAACATGTAGGGATCATGCAGCATATCTGAAATTGTTTCCCATAAACAACTGTCTGTGTGGTAGCTTTGTCACTAATGTGAACAGTTCTGACTCTTCACATCAAACCACTTTGAATGATGAATTCAATACAAATCAGAGAGCATTAAAACAAAATCCAGAGCCGGTGTCCTAAACCAAAGGAGTTTCTTACAAAATCAACACAGAATACTGAAACTGGACAGGAATGTTTATGTCCAGTTCAACATTAACCACACAGAAACATGGTCTACTTCAGTTTAAAATTCTCTTGTATACTGTGGGTAAATAAAACATACCATATAGATAAAAACAAACTTCTTAGCAATTGGGACACAATTACACGTTACCTTTTTCAATGCACACACTTGTACACACACACACACACACACACACACACACACACACACACACACACAGGTGCATAATCCAGGGCAGATACAGTAAAAGCCAATTTCACATACAGCCTCAAAACACACTCCCTTTTGCAACCATATCAGCTGAAACCTAATGAATGCAAATCTCTGCTCTGCTGCCTTCATCATCCTCCAGAAACTTTGCACCCTCCCATCGCTGAGTTGGAGCCCGTCCCGTTTCTCCCGTGCACGTGTGGGCTGGGCTGATCAACCATTTGGTGTTAAATCTGGCGTGGGTGAAGGCATCATTTCTGACGCCCACACGCTTGGTCTGGAGGTCAGAGATGGTTCAGTTTGTCTGTTGGAGGAGGGAAAGAGAGGCGCTAAGTGGCTGAGCTCGGTTATGATGTTGAAGGGAATGATAGAAAGACAAAAAAGAGAAAACCGAGAGAGGAGAAAGATAGAAAGAGAGAAAGAGGGGGGGGGGGGCATGAGAGAAAGAGGGGTCTTAATTACACCGCTCTCCTGTTAATGCTTTAGTCTGATGCACACTGCTGAAATGACCTTCACACTTCCCATTACAGCCACTTTCACTCTCTCTCTCACACACACACAGACGGAAACACCACTCAAACTCATTCTCACACATACTCAGTGCTTCTCTCTCATTCTCTCTCTCTCTCTCTCTCTCTCACTCACACATACACACACACACACACATATTCTCCCTCTCTCTCACTCACACACAAACACACAAACACACACACACACACACACACACATATTCTCCCTCTCTCTATTTCTCTCTCTCTTTCTCTCTCAGCCTTTCACGTTTTCCTCTCATTTCTCTTTGCCATGGCAACTGGACCCCATTTATGAAAAGTCCTTGCTTTTTATACTTGCTGCCTTTGTCAGGCACACTAATTTCTACACCTGATGTTTACCCAGGTAAGAAAATAAAAATGATGAGTGATATGAATGGGAAAAGCACGGATCTACTCTGCATGCTCTAAACAACATGAAAATAACTTCTGCTAATTTAGCCTTTGTCAATGACACAGAACCCAAGAATCAATGTAAGGTTTACAGCTGACACTTTAGGCACACTCTTTAGTACAGTGTGTCTGCCCTTGGCTCCAGGAACCTGCATTACACTGTCTAATGGATGGATTATTTTCTTCACTATCTTCAGAATACAGCCAATGTCTAACTGCATCGTTAAAATACTGATTATTTTAAGAAAGGAAGAGTGCATTGTTTAGGCTGACTGTGTCAGACTGTGCCAGAGGATAGTGCCTTTGTGCTACATAATTGATGTAGTGGCAGAGAACATATTGCGCCCTCCGCACGCTCACGCTCACACACTCTCTCGCACACAACACACGGGATTCCTGGCTTCCCAACGATGTGCTAAATGAAAAATTCTCTCTGGACGTAAACCAGCAGGCCAG
Source organism: Brachypetersius gabonensis (assembly GCA_037577145.1). Lineage (NCBI taxonomy): Eukaryota > Metazoa > Chordata > Actinopteri > Characiformes > Alestidae > Brachypetersius > Brachypetersius gabonensis. Next base: position 15,029,671 of record JBBJLR010000002.1, on the reverse strand, counting down.
ACCATGACAACATGAGGGATGACCGATAAGAATTGGAAGAGACATTCCAAATAGGAGCAATGGGAATAATACATAAGCCTGATCTTTAATTTAAGATGGAGGAGCATGAGGATGGATGGTGCTGAAGGTGAAAGGGGGATGAGTTAACAAGTCTCCATCTCTCCACGACTCCCTGTCCTTCAGCTAGAACGAAGGTCTTGGAGAATACATATCATGCCAGAAAGATTTAAGGCCGGCAGAGGGCCCAGTGCTCCTTATCCCGCCGCCTTAATTAGCTTTCTCACTATTCCGGAGAAGGAATTTATAAATCAAAAATGAAAACAGGATGAACCTTTTTCCATTTCCCAGGAATGAAAAGAACAAGCAGCTGAAGTCATGCACAATGTCTCCAAATCTAACACATTCTGCATTCATTAGGAATGCATGATAGGAATCAGTCAAGTTGCAAACACACAATCAGCAATCAGGCAATTTATTATTCTGATTTTGGCTGGTCTGTGTTTCAGTGTTATAATGCAAATCACATGAGGCAGTGCTTACACCTGCACCAAAATGTTTGTAGTGTAATTAATGTGACTGTGTTAATAGTAGCCTAAATAGGTAACATTTCACTTTCAATGTTATTTAAGTAGCCAAATGATTTTCCGTTAAATAATTTAAAACGCTAATTTAGCCCATGAAAGATTACACAGTATTGTTTTTATTGCGTCTTTGGCCAAAAAAGTACTGGAAATGTGATAATGTGTTTCATGTATTTCATTAACACCACACAGTGTAGGTTTTGGCTTTAAAAAAGTTTAGAAACATGGGCCAACATAATTAGCCATCAGCCTATTTGGCTGTAATGAAACTGGATTTGGCCATAAAAGAAGCATGACTGGAGCACCCCTAAAAATGACTTGTAGCTGAATATGCTTATTAGAGGAACAGTGCGCCTGCTGAAGCAGGATGTCACTGGCCTTAGGGACCACACGTTTTTCAAAAACATGCAGAAAAATTTTAGGAAAACAGATAATACTTTAGTTTTTTTCCTCCTAAAACAAGTTTGGATAAGTTACACCAGCATGTAAAGCATTAAACCAATTGTCAAAACCTGCCCCTGCATAGATAACTCTTTGCTGTCACTCCATCTCCATCTCCCTCTCCCTCTCTCTCTCTCAGACATACATACACACTCACACACACATACAAACACACTCACACACTCATACACACATACACACACACTCACACAGACTTAGCTATCTATCACCCGCACACAGGTCTCAGTAAAATAATGATCTGCCACCCTTCCCATTTGAGCCCAGGAAATTCTCAGGAGAAATCTTTTTCTGTTGGGTGCTGCTCCAGATATTTTAAAAGTGGAAAACTGAGGAGCCCTTACATGAAGGTGTGAAGCAGAGGATAAAAACTGTGCATACACAAAACAAATTGGTGTTGGCATCTTTTTGCCAGAGCAGTTACAATTTCACAACTGTGAGTAGCAGCTATCACAGGCGAAACCACTCAAAAAAGGAAAACTGCAAACACGTGAAAGAGTGGAGCACCACAGCAAATCAGGAGTGTCCGTTACAGCAGATAGGCTTTGAGGGGCCCTGGATAAGTTAAGATGAGCATAACCTGACATTCATGGTAACAGCAAATATATTTAGCCCCTGCTTGTCCTATGAGACAGTCAGTCCTGACACCCAATCTCAGAGCCCAAAAATTCAGAAAGAGAGGCTAAATATAACTGTCTCAAGTGACAAAAGAGAGGGGACAAGGACCGGAATGACCTACATTCGCCCCACACGAAGCCATGCGTACAGTTGCTGGTTTGCATACAACTGCAACAGGATGGAAAAAATCTATACACATTTTGATCTGAAGCATATCGAGTAGAAAATATTCACATCACCGCATCCCAGTGTCTACATAAGACGAGGCAGAGGCATTACAAACACGGCACACATGGGAGAGCTGAGAGGCTGAGACAGTTCTTCATTTATCAAAGGCCTGAGATGACAGCCAGATGCAGAAATAGGACCTTTGATATTGCTCCCTAACAAAAGAGAATGTGTGGCTGTGTGTGACTGACATTTATCAAAGAAGAAGCATTCTTTTTTAAAACTCTTGAACCAAGGTTTGGCAGTTTATGTTTCAGTGTTTTCCTTTTTAATATCTTTGGGGATCACAAAAGCAAAAAGTAAACAAAAATCATCAAGCATTGCATTTACAGACTAATCAGATATGGCATGAAGTCTTTTCTCTAGAAGTCTTTTTTGTTTAGTCACTTTATTTCAAGCCAACTGAAGTCAGGAGCAAGGTACAGAGGGCATGCTTGAAAGGCCAGTGGTATAGCAGCCGAGATATTTCTGTCACTGTGATGCACCAAAACTGGTGGATGTGAAGAACATTAACAGATTCACTTCATTACACATGTCCTCACAAACGTCTTCAATATTTCTCTGAGCACCATTATTGTTCTAACATGCTTCAAAGCGACCACCATCAACCCCATGCCAAAGAAGTTGTCAGTGTCCTGCCTCAATGACCATTGTCCCATTGCACTCACACCCATCATCATGAAATCTTTCAACAAAGCTGCCCCCCTGACTGGACCCCCTACAGCTTGCACATCATCATACCAACTATTCAACAGATAATACTATCATGCCATTCTTCACCTGGCTCTCACCGACAAAAAAGACACTTACATGAGTATGCTATTTATAGAATAAAGTTCAGCATTCAACACCATTGTTCTTCAGCTTTCTACTGTATTCATTCACACAACAACTGTATCTGTCAGATGGACTGTATGTTGTCTTGGCCACTAATACAGTAACAAAGCTGAGACTGGTCGGCCTGAACACCTTTCTTTATAACTGGATCCTGCACTTCCAGACTGGACCATAAAGAGTCAGGATCAGAAGAAACATCTCCAGCACTACCACGCTGAGGCTGTGTGCTCAGCCATCTTCAGCAGAGGGACTATTAAGAGCATTCTCTGCAGCTGCATCATGGCTTGGTGTGGGAATTGTTGGACAGCTAAAATAATAATCAGGGGCTCTCTCCTCTCTGTCGCTAATATTTACACTGTACGCTGCATTCGCAAAGCCACCAGCACTGTGAGTGATCCCACACACCCTTAACCCAACCTCCTCTCTCTCCATCTGGCAAAAGGTTCAGTAGCATCCGGACCTGCACTGCCAGAATGGGAAACCGTTTCTTCCTTCAAGCCATAAGACCTCTCAGTCAGAACTGAATATACTGCATATACACACACACAAAGACTCCCTGAACTTCTTCCTCCTCCTAAGGCAATGCATGTGCAAACTGAACTGTTCTGCCTAAAACAAAAACCTTACACCTGACTGCCACTGTAAATACCCATTGTTCATTATATACCACACATCCTCCGTCCAGCTACTGCGCAATTTTTGCGCAATTACTTTTATTTATTTATTGTTCTTTACCTCTGCATTTTTGCACACTTAATGACTGTCAGTATCATACTGTATTCATTCACACAACAACTGTAACTGCTCCTGTCAGATGGACTGTATGTTGTCTTGGCCAGTGATATAGCACTGTTGCTCTATCTCTATCTGTCTTGCTCTCTTTGTGCTCTGTGTATTCCTGTCCTGCCTACACTCAAGTAGTTATGTGGTGCAACGTTATCCTGGAGGAAAGTTATTCCGTTTCACTGTGTACTGTGCATATGGCTGAAATGACAATAACCTTACTTGACTTGAATACACATCCATCTCATTACAATAACTGCTAATTTCTGGCAGATGGTTGCCCCTGACAGACCCCTCTCCTCTGGAGAATTGTAATACTGTAGCCCTAATGGCAGGCTGGCAATTACGTAAGAAAAGAAACTGCGAGCGGCCATAAGTCTAAAAGACATCCCACTGCCCCCCTGTGGCGAAAGACCGTCATTGCGTAAGTTTTCAAAGATTTCATCAGCAAGATGCCAAAGCCTCAAACAACAGTCCACACTTGTCCACATAGCTGCCATAAGGTTTGGCAAAAAATGTACAAAGCCGTGAACTTACTAACATCTTATTAGGCACCAAATAATTTCAGAATTGCAGTACATCCTTCTCATTCGCAATTAGAGATTAATGAGCTGATTTGCTCCTCAGCAGGCTGCTGCTGAAAATGGCATAAGTATTTGTGATCATCTGGCAATCATTCCCATTCACTTACTAATACAGTATCTCTCTAATCTATCTTCTCTTTCGCACATTAGCCCCAGACTCAACATTTATCTTCATTAAAACACATTGTGTATGACTACATGTCGCTCTTTCTCTCTATGGAGCCCATCAATCTGATGCACGGGTCTATAACCAATCCCTCTGCCATGTCTCACAAATTGTAATTAATCTTGAATAATACCAGTGCAAGATGAGAAGGCAGATAATAAAGATTGATGAATTTCATTGTGACCCCATAGCACACTGGTCTGAACTAACTACAAGTCTGGACGTGCATCACAAAGTCATGTTGACACACTATCAATGTACAACAGAAGAAAATATAGTGATCAAAGACTATTGAGTGTCTGAGAGTGACTTCTAATGCCCTGCTAATACAATGTCATACATTTATTCACTGTGCTAGCATTCGGTCCTTTATAATTATCATCAAGACTTGTCTATCCATTAATTCTCCCATGGTCACCTTGCCATTGCAGAGGCCAGAGAAATCAATCCTGAGAGAAACACAAGAAAGGAAGGCAAAGCCCCACTCATGGGGACATGGACACACAAGGACTAATTGCAAGAGAGGGAAGAAGGGAGAAAAGAATGGCATGAAAGAAATGGCTTTCATTAAGATTCATTAATGAGCAAATGACCAGGCTTTGGGTCAGAGAACATACTGTTTAAGTTAAGCAAATTAGACATGAACCATGACTAAATGTAATAAATGACTTCACGCTGACTTAAATCACTTCTTGACAACTTACTCTGTGGGTGGGCTGGAACTACGCACGTATCGAAGGATTTTCCGTGAAATTAGTGTGAGCCTTTTACACATCCCAGTCCTTACACATCCCAGTGTGAAGGTATCCTCACATGCAAGTCTCACAAAAATGATGCAATGTGTTTAAATATTCATATGACTCTCTTTGGGGATGCACTTAATTCTGTTTGTTTTTATGTCATTAAGAATTAAGAACAACCCTTTTCCCTGGCATGTTTGCCTGCACTGCCGATCCTTTCATTTGACAAATGACCTTTGAGTTGATAGATATGGCTTTGGGATCTTGGAAAACAGTTTGCTTGTAATTAGGTTTGTGGATAAGACCCCTGTAATCCGCCTCCATTCAAGGGTTCAACACCACAAGAGCAGTGTAATCCTCTCCTAGACACATGCCTCTGACTGAACCAATCATATACGACTAGCCAAGCTGACCCCTACACTCCCTCCAACATAGGAAACCCACTAAGGTACACAACTACAAGTATTTTAAACTGATTGACACCAAGACAGGATTTATCATGGTCTTTAAATGTTCCCAGTCTGAAGCAGTTCTTAGATGACCCTATGTGACTACAGCAAAAGTACATTTCAAAGAAACAATACAAATACAAGCACGCTTTCCATTATGATAATTATGATTTGTTGCAGCAGTAAGTGTGGATGACATAGTTTAACTTTCTGAAAAGCCTGGTCTATTTAGGGGTTTTATTCAGTACTGTTAATGTTAAGGTGAGAATGGAAATATGTTCCTGTACAGGTAGAAACTTGACAGTATCACAGTGAATTAGCATCACAGAGAAAAGTAACATGTTTGTAGACAGTTACAAATGCAGAATAATGGAAAAAAGTAAATGAAATACAGCAAAAAGCAGACTTTTTAAGCATTGCTGGTAAACTATGCTCTTTGGCTCTTTCAGAGTTTAAATCTTTTCAAAATTACAAATATATCAATACTTAAAGCAAAGTACCTGTCCAGTAATGATAATTCTTTTAAGCAATTATCACCAATACAGATGATGCCATTATAACTAACCCATATCCATTCATAATATTAACTCCCTTATTTTAGCTGATGAAGGTAATTAAGATCAACTACTTTATAAGTAGTGCTGGTTTTGAATCCCCGTAAACTGTCAATCTGTAAAAGGGAGATGGCTTATTAGATACTAGGCTATCTGAGCACAAACAACAGACCACATCTTGCATACTTTTAAACTGATGTTTTGTTTTTAATACATTTTTGATGGGGAAAATATGAGACAAATTTGATGCTAAATGTAGTTTCAGCAAATTGCTGATACATCTTTTTAAAAGGCACTTCAATGCCTGCACCTGCTCTCTTATTGTCTAAGAGGGGATTGTTGATTGTATCGATGAGAAAAGAAGAGCATAAAGAAGTTGTTAAGCTCCATCATGAACGATTTGCTGTGCTGGGTAGTGAGCACAACTGAGTTATGTTTCATAATGGCTCATTTCATACCTCCGCTAATAGGATTTCGCCTCACTAACCGTCATGCCTTACAAGATGGAAAGCTTGCAAACAACTCTCTGATGGCTTCCGCAAAAGAGAAGGCATGTAGCTTACAAGAAACCCTGTCAGCCACAGAACAACAGCCTACCAAATGCTAGGAAATGCATCAGGATGAATGTCATTCTTCGACACACCTCTAACATTTCATTACTATTCTCATAACAACAAAAGAAATAAGATGTCTGCAGTGTCATTTCACATTTGCGCAAAAAATTATTCTCACACCTGAGTAGCTCTCAGATATAAAATATGCACCATTTTTGTAGTTACACTAGTGAGCTGAATACCTCATTCTTCAGAACAGCTAAGACTTCTCTTTTCCCCCCATATACCCACTGTTCTCCTCTTGGAATTCTCATTTGAATGAGCAGCATGAATTAAAGAAACTCAATTCTCAACTCTGACACCTCATCAGAACTGATCTGAGTCACACTGGCAGCGTTACGCTGGAACGCGTCTGTTGCTAACTTTAATGCAATATTCATGCACTTTCAGTGTATCTTTAATTAAAGCGTCTTCTGTTCTCTTGCCATGAGTTATGATGATGACACTATTAGAATTAATACATAGCCCAGGTCATAGCCCTGCAGTACTGCACGCACACCTCAGGACACTGAGTAATCATAGCAGGTCACCTGGTTGGTTTCCAATCAAAGTAAAACAGGTGAGATAAAAATATGCTGAAGTGGCGCGCATGCAGACAACAGAGCATTGCAGGGGGCTGCACCCTCTGCATATAAACTCAGCATTTACATAAACGTTTATAGTGTTTCGCTAAGCTGCACTGATATTAAAACAATATCTCCCCACCCTCCACTGCCCTGTGCCTCACCAATGCATTTCAATTAAACCTGCCAGGAGAGGACGTGAGCTCTGCACACCTTCAGCATACTTACATGCTGGTTTTGTATTCGGAACACAAATGGGTGTGTTGTTAAAGATTTTATCAATGAGGCTTTTCCTCTCCCCTTGTCAAGTTCAAATTCCAGCTGCTCTACGTGCGCTCCACAGCTAGAGCTCCTCTCACTGGGAGGGATATGACAACACAATCCTCACTGAACGGCTGTTAAGGAATACAAAACCATACCGCTAAAGATTCACTCTCCATATGGGAAAATGGCTTAAAAACTGACCAAAAACTATTCAAACAAATAAACATGTTAGAAAGCTATTTTCTGAGGATGGTCAAAATGAAACAAAAGTTTTGGTTAACAGAAGACATGTAATATGGAGATGTGAGACATGTCATATTGGCTCATTTAATTGGATAAATCAATGGCAACGTATAATATTTTGTCTCTTATGTTGAATGAGCTCTCTTTATCTACATTTAGGACTGTTTTAGATCATATATATGCAGAAATATAGAACATTCTTAAGGGTTGCAAAACTTTTAAGCTCCACTGTAGCTGAAAATGAAGAACTGTTTCAGACCTGCAGGATAATTATGTAGTATCTAAGTATGTGTACTTTGGAAATAACTTGTGTATTTAAATGTAAAACCAGAGGTAGGATTTGATCGGGAATAGAATCTCAGGTCACAAAAAAAAAATTTTTGTTTGAGTGTGTGCAAAAAATCCTGTTTGTTTGAGTGTGTGCAAAAAATCCTGTTTGACTCGGTACTTAGCTTCTTGTTCATATGTGTTTTAACTACAAATGACTTTGACAGCAAGTTAGACTTGCTAGTAAGTCACATTCCAGGTACAGTATGCTGTATTTGATTTTTTTCCCCCACAGGTTTATTCAGTAATGCTCTCTTCCACATTGTTTAATTTACATCCAACATGTGTTCTCTTGTGACTGGTTCAGGAAATGGGACAAATTTAAACTATTTTAGAGGTCAGACACTAAACTGTGGCTCAAACACTGAAGTAATGCCTATGTGAGCCTAGTCACAGTTTGATTGGTAAAATGGTCTTTATAGGTTGGTTTTACAGAAGAATGGGGTGTGGCTGGGGCAGTATGAGGAATGGCTGACACATTTCCTCAGTCAATCAGTGCACTTACAGCAGAGCTTAGAGAGAGCTTGGGAAAATTACTTACTCTTTAATTAAGCTCCTCACAAGTGAGAATAATTCTGTACATTGTGCAACCCCTGATCAAGTGCCCCTCAAAGCAATTGCATAGTTCATAATCAAAGGCAGCCCTCGAGGACACATCAGCCCTATCTATAGCCTGGACCCAGAGTGTGAATTACCCCTCCATAATTGGGGGGTACTGACCTCCTTACACTGTTAAGAACCACCCACCCCCAAACTGCTATTTTAGCTCTTTTGGGGGGGTAATTCGAACCATGCCTGGACCTACTCATGCCCTTGGATAAGGCTTCTATCACCTCTTCCTCATGTTTTAACAGATGTGTAGTTCCAAAAACACATCATTTACATTTACCAGACAGTTTTATCCAAAGCGACTTCCATTCCCTAACCACAGGGGACAGACTCCCTGGAGCAACTTAGGGTTAAGGGTCTTGCTCAGGGACCCAGTGGTGGTGCTGAAGGTAGGATTCGAACCCATGACCTCTTGGTCTGGAGGCAAGTATCCTGAGCTACTGAGCTACCGCCACCCCTACCATCATCACCCCTTCAAGTATAACTGAGCACAACTGCAAAGTAATTTTCACTGCTGCATATAATTAGGAAGCAATGTATATCAATATATAAATGGAAATAAATTAACACAAAATTAAAACCATGATAATAACTAAACAACGAATCTAATTTACTACATTCCTACCATCTACATAGCTCATACAGCTACATACAGCTACATAACTCATACAGCTTCAACAAGAGGCTACAATTGTGGCTTCTATGGTAACATACAGCTCACAAACATCCCTGGGATTCAGTTGCATATTATACATTATTGTCCAAACTGTGCAGTAAAACATATGTAAAATGTAAAAAAAATGTTAATACTGTTTTAAGGGTGATTTGAGTATTTAAGTAATTGTTTTGAAGCCAGTGCTGTTCTGGCAGCCCTGCACACACTCTACAGGACGATATTTCACACATCTCCCCTGTTCCAAATGCTGGGGAACCCTGTTTTTCATGCTCTAACACACCTCAACTAATCAGCTAATTAACAAGCTCTAATAACTTTGGAAAGAGCGTCTTCACATTAATATGGCTACTCCTGGATCAGGATTGGGAACCCCTGTTCTGAAAAATCAAAGCCATCTTTATTCCTAGACTTACACTCTGACATTGTATTCATACATTACATCCCATCAGCAAACATACTCACCAACTCTGTGTTGCTGCTTCCCATTAAACAACTCCTCCACTCTGGAGAAGGTAAGTCCTTTCCATTGAGAGAGTAAAAAAGAGAGAGAGGGAGGGAAAGAGAGAGAGAGAGAGAGAGAGAGAGAGAGAGAGAGAGAGAGAGAGAGAGAGAGAGAGAGA
>JBBJLR010000002.1:15003702-15019211 GCA_037577145.1 Brachypetersius gabonensis | reverse complement strand
AGAGAGAGAGAGAGAGAGAGAGAGAGAGAGAGAGAGAGAGAGAGAGAGAGAGAGAGAGAGAGAGAGAGAAATGGGGATTCCGGCCTATCATAGCTCCTCCATTTCCTGATTGAATTTCCATTGTTAAAGAAACGGAACCACTGTCTCACGGGCCACTGGACACATGTTATGGCGATGATGATAAACCATCATGGAGAGAGAAAGGTGGGCCAAAAGAAGGGAAGGGGGAATAGAGAGAAAAAAACATTTTGATTTCAGCTAATTCAACAGCATAAAAAACTACTCACCATGAATTATGAGTGGGAGGGAAAAAACTTGAATGATTTCTTCCTCATGTACAGTGCTGAGTGAGGAATGTAAGATAGCCTGGGTCTATCTGACATCTATGCATAATTCAGGATCACCTGTGTAATGTGAGAATGTAAAACAGGTCCTCCAATAGTCTCGTATTACTCAGGTGTATTGAGAAAATGCAGCTGCCTCTCCACTGGCTACTGACAACTTAAAAGGCTAAACAATGTCACTCTTTTCAGGCTCAGCTGCCGAAGGTAAAAGTGAGAGGAGCCCTGTTTTGGAGTTTGCAGCTGCTGCCAGTACGTCATTGTTATGAGTGGACTTGTCATACATAATGCATGTGACACAGACATTATTAAATGCAAATTGGGGTCCAATTCACTGCTTCAAGAAATGCTAGAATCAATCACTGCTATTATGACATGCTACATCCTCCATGCAAAGGTACAACTGACAGAGCAAGGACCAGCAAGGTCATTTGTATAATTCAGTGACGGGTCATATAAATGGGTCTTGGTGGTCAGCAGGAGCTATGTGGCAGAAATAATGCAACTACTGATATAATAGATAAGTAAGTAAATAAATAAATACAGAAAATTGTTTATAATTATATAGATCCCCCAAAGAGAATATTGTTTTGTTGTTGCTAATTATAATGATAATAATACAAAATTCCAACAAAAAAGTATAAACATGCAGAAATGAAAATATCGTGCACACACCCCCTCACACTTCCGGATGAACAAATCTGTCTCTCCAAATCATCAGCCTCACAGGTAAATACCTTTAATGCATGCCATTTTCAACCATTAATCCAAATTGCTATACCCATGTGGTTCTAAAAAGCTGCCTCTCTAAAACACAAGCCCCCCTATCCTGGGAGACACACACAGATTTGTCATAATCATATAAAGTTTTAATGCGCTCAGGGCTCTAGCGATAGTGCGCATTTCCATTACCATAACCTTCAATGTATGCAAATAAGTCAGTGGGGGAAAAAAAACAGTCACGGCTCCGCACAGGACTGAGGAGAAATACAAGCAGCAGAACCCACCCAGGAGAGCTCATTTGAGTTAATAAATGCCGTTTAAGTTGAACAGAGATCACCCATCTCATTTAAAGAGTGTGAGGTACAGCTGTGCATGATTAGTGCAGGCCGTTCAACATATGAATGGAGACAGTAATAAGCATGTTCAGATCAGTAGACAGTAGATTCTTCATCTACCAAACACATAATAGATGTGGATGAAGATGAATGGGTGTTTTTTCCCTTTGCTGAGACCTCAAAGTGTTTTTCACACATCACCCTAACCCCCCGCTCCCAAAAAAATGCCTATGGTTCTTTACAAAATCCACACTGCTGCTGATGGAGGTTTCAACAAGTATTTTACTGCAGAGAGCCTAAAGGATAAATTCTGCTCTGACCAGTAATGACTGCGGGTTTGCAAAGGCCTGTTGCACAAAAGAACCAGAAGCCAGGTATTGTTGCTAAGCATTGTCATGATTATAGCTACATACACACAGGTGCAGCTATGTTTCACAGGAATTATTTTTAGCTTCTGTGGTATCAAAAGAAAGACAGTTACTTACGCACAAGTGCCCTGGTAAATGAGGTATGCCAGTTGAATGTCAATGCTAAACAAATGCATTGGAAAAATAGCATACTATGCTGCAGTTATTATAGGCATAGTCATTATAGGCATAGCTGTTCTAAGACAGGTGTATGAAATTACTACAATGGGGGTAAATGTGAACACTGTAATCATGGGATGTCATGCGCAGCAGGGATTTCTATTCTGATAAGTTGTACACTGCTATTGAAGCTGCAGTCCTACTATTGATTAAAGCTATTTGACAGCTTTTTTTAGTATATTGAGAAAAAAAGCTGTCAAATAAGTAGATCAGTTTAAAAAAAACATACTTAATGCATAGTTACATCATAATAACCACTTTATGATTTTCATCAGTGTGACTTTAGTAAAACACACTTGGAAGAAAGGTTTTAACGATCCCCAATTTGTCATAATAATTTTACCACAGATCTTGGATGAGATGATGGTATAATAATATGCACATTCGAATTCTTTATTGTCACAGAAACATCAAACCTTAATGAAGCAGTTTGTAGCTGAAATTGTATCATTTGTATGATTTGTCATTTTATTCATGTTTCGTTTAATTACAACTAATTTGGTGTAAAAACATTATTTAAAGCCTCAAATAAGAGACACCACCTTGCACAGACGTCTAATTTTAACAGCTCTTTCATCAGCACACCATCAATGCAAAAGGCAAAGCCATGTTTTAATGAAGCACATGAAAAGCACTTATCTTGATTTGTACCAAGGCTGTCCTCATCAAACAGGTCTCTGCCACACTTTGCCAGGGTGGCATTTAGAGAGGAACAGAGCTTCAGGGAGATAAAGACCAGTGACAGAGTCTAGTTGTGAACCGTAACTATAGTGGCAGCAGGTCATCACTTTGTGCTGTAAATATTCACTCTTTCCCTTTCAGGGTTTTATACATGGATGGCTGCAAACCCTGTCACTCATGTATGAAACATAGTTATGACAAAAGTTCAATATGCCAGATTTTATCTGCAAGGATAGGTCTCAAAGGAGTGCCTTGAAAAAAGACGTCATACACCAAACTATGGTGTTACTGCCACCCAGTGTCGAGTTTAAAATGTTCGTCTTGAGGCGACAAGCTAGTTTAATAGTCATGTTACTGGGGTGGGTGAGTGAGTGAGTGAACATGTGGGTGAGAGTCTCAGGCATAACAAGAGGGTCAGAGGCACATGAGGTAACTCCACTGTGGTAGATCTTTTAAGTCTTCTTTTAGCGAGTAGAGGTGCACTGGTCCACTGTGTAGTGCAATTACACAATCAACATGGAAAGGTCATCAGAGGACTTTAACTGTGATCTTACACACTGTGATGCTACACAATACTACAATAAAGCATTGGCATTTTGTTGTCAATTGCTTTCGTAATTGGACCTCTTTGGTTGCAATCACCAAAGTAGTGTAGGATAATCATTCCAACTTAAGAACAACTTGCCAACTGATAAACAGGGCAAGGGGTATATTATGCTTTGGGGTTGTGTAGCAGTCAGTGGCGCAGGGAAAGGATAATAGGAACATATGAAATAATCTACTAAATTCATGCCTGGAAGCTAATCTCTTTCAGAATGGTCTTGAATGAAGAAGCTGGAAAGACAATGATCCAAAACATGCACCAAAATCAACCTTGAAGTTTAAGGCAGCATTCACCATCCCCAAAGTTATTGTATTATCTATTATTGAAAATCTATGACTAGATATTAAAGATATTATTTATGCTGGATGTCCTACTAATTTTTCTTAATCAGAAAAGGAAAAGAAAAAAGAAAAAAATCATAAAGAGAAAGACTTTTATTTGGGCTAATTAGAAACCTACAAACGTGGAACAGATTTTTCAATAAGCTATGTTTAGAAAACGGTTTGATCGCAGGATACCCAAAAATTTTACAAAGAACTCTTTTTTAGTTGCTGTGTATTCTCAAAGCAGAGTCAGTTTAAATATTTTGCACAGCAAGTCTGCCAGACTAGACTGCTGTCACTTCTATGTTTGGCTCATGGAGACAAAGTGTGGCCTTTTTAATACCACAGTTAGTTCCAGTCCCATATTTAACCTCTATTTCATATTTATATTCATGCAGAAAAACAAGATTTTTGTGAAACGTTAACAACATACAGTTAAAGAAACGTCTTTAGCTGAAAGATATGTTGATTAAAAATGCCTTACATTACACTCGTGCACCAACTCCACTCCTCCATCCCCAATGATATGTTTGTGTATGTTTGAAAATAAAAACTGCGTATTGAGCTTCAATAAAGCTACAAACTCACAAAACCAAATGCAATATGATCTCAAACAGTAACCAGTGTAATACACAGTGCGTGCCACCAGAGGGCAGCATTTGATAGTTCAGCGAAACAATCACATCAAGACATACCTGTAAAGTTTATAAATACAGCAGAAAATTAATCTCACATTAATTACTTTAATATTAATTAATCCAATTGTTTTGCTTTGGGGATATTTTATAGGCTACAGCATTTTTATTGTGTATATAATAACCAGTCAGGCTGGAGTAAGCCAAAAATATAATAAAAGGTCTGCTGAGCAGTTCCTGGAAATTTAAAAGACCAAACAACAAATAGCTCTACAGGATGTGTGCTCCTGTGATAAACTTGTAAAAATTATCTGCACAGCGTGTGTGAACAGCCAAACCAACTTACACAGATCTTGGGATCTTAGGACTCACCGATGTCTTTTTCTACATCCATCCACATACCTCACGAGACTACAAGGACAAGGTCACTCCAGAATATGGCCCCTGAAAGACGAGCCTTCTATAAGAGATTTTTCCTTGACAGGCCCACACAGAGCCCTGATCTCAATCCCATCCAACACCTTTGGGATGCTGGAATAGAAAAGGTGTGCTGAAGTATGCTATAGCAAACTAGATAAGACATGAATGACCTGCAGGGGCAAATAGCTGAGGTTTTATAATTGACTTGATGACATTAATGTTTAAGTTAACTTAAGATTTACAAGAAATATTTGAACTGCAACTTGTAACTGTGTTAAAGGTAACACTGCTGTTAAAAAGCTCCTTTGTTTGTTTAAAGTGTTTACTAACCAAATGTTATTGCACTTTTGTTCATATAACTGTACTTTAAAAATAAAAGTGTGCAATAAACTCATTTTGAATAAAACATTTAAATGTATGTATAACAGTGGGATTAATTGTGATTAGTCGCAGAAAAACATGCGATTAATTGTGATAAAAAAATTAATCACTGCCCATGACTGGTTCAGTCAGTGGTGACTCATCTTATGAAGTGTGGAAAATGACTCTGGTAAAGACGCACATGTAAACGTACTTCATAAATCCACATCATCCACAAGCGACTAGAAACAGCTGCAGTGTCATTATTTTGATTGTGGATTTTGCAATTTACCATAAAAGTCAATTGCTCACACTTCATTTAGACAGTTTTCAGTCCGCTAGTAATGTATTGTTCCTTAACGAAGTGTTCGTTTTGAACTAATCATCTGCAGGACTCGTCTCAAGGAGTTATTCGTTCTCTGGGCCACGCATGCGTACTACTAGTTTCGTGCCTCCGATTTGAGTTTAGCCTCAAGCTTGTAGACTTGAAGCTTTCATTGTGTATGGACGACTGTTTTATTTACAAATCATTACAGATTTTCATGTCCGAGCCTGTCCTTTCATTATTGGCAAATCCTGTAACAGCAGTAACATGATTAATATTATTACTGGTGAGAACACCTAGCTAATGTCACCAGGTCATCCAAAACATTTCTGTAGCTAGCTGGGAGTAAAATGTAGCTATACTGAATAGATGTTTTGTCGCTTTTCCGTTAAGCACTTCCGACAACAGTTAGGCTAATATGAAAAGTTGTCACAGAATTTCATTTTGTATTGATAGGTGCAGCTATAAAATGAATTGAGCGATTTAACAGAAGTCATCGTTTTAGTTTCAGAAAAGTAAAGATGTGTATTATACTTTACCAAGTTAGGCAAGCAATGTTGTCTGCGTACAGGTGTCTGTGGACCGTGCACTTCATATCCTCACTAAGATGAGTAAAAAGATCCAAACTTCCCATCACTATCTCTAGCTCGCACTCAGTGTGTTAAGTGCACTTTAGTGGGCGTGTCCGGTGCAGCGTCTTGAAGCGGGGCGTGGCCAATAGGAGTGACTTATAATGGGTATGTCTAATGGATGCGTCTTATTGCGGGGCATGTCCAGTAGGAATCTCTAGTCATTAGTATATCTTAGGAGAGTGTCTTGAAATTGTTTTTTCCATTGATTGTGTTTTGGGGGCGACATGTCCAGTGGGAGTGTCCCAGCGGTGTGAGTGTTCAGTGTTCAATGTTCAGTGAGGGTCTTGGGGGACATACCCAGTGGGAGCGTCTTGTAGTGGGTATATCTAATGGGATGTGTCTAATGGAGAAGTGGAGTGTTGTACAGTTGGAAGTGTTCTGTGGACATGTCTAGTGAGAGTGTCTTGGGGGAAATACTCAGAGAGTGTTTTGTAATGGGCGTGCCCAGCGGGAGTGTCTTTTGGACATGTCCAGAGGGAGTTATCCAGTGTCCAGTAGGAGTGTCTTGCAGAGTTTGAGGGTTGTAGCGGTTCCTGTAGAGGTTGAAGTGACATCCCTCGTGTGGACATGTCTCAAAGAGGGCGTGTCCGTCACTGGGCGTGTCTTGTCCAGTGCAGCAGCTCTAGTGTGATGCATGTCCACCGCTTCCTGCTAGGTTACTCCTACCGTGTGATTGGTCAGACGGAGTCACGTGCGTGGTGCAGCTGTCCGCGCGCCGTGCTCCATTGTTTCCCATCGGCCGGAAGCGCTGCTGCCGCTCTCGAGCCGCTCCGCAAACCTCATACCTCATCTCACACACCATACCGCACATCAGCCCTCACACAGCAGCGCCTGCACACACCCGCGCTGTCTGCATGGCATGCCATCCCCACAGAATACATGAGTGAGGGAGCACGCTGCTGTCAGGTTTTTGGAGGGTCGGAGCAGAATGAATGGTGAGTATATCCCTTTATTCTTTATTCAAAGAACTGACGGTGTGTGGTTTTGACGCTGGCACGGCTTAACTGGGCGACACGGCTTCAGTTCAGCATGGGTCCCTTTGTCTGAGCTTAGTGTGGGTGTAAGTCTGGTTAAGGTGGGATCTATGCTGGTGCAGTGTTATGTAGCTCTTATGGGGCTGGAGATCTCAAAGCCAATGCTGCAGTCAGACAAGCCACAGAGGGGTTAACAGACTTTTTTGACATACGAGAAATAATACCATCATCTCTGTCACACCCAATTTATGTCTTAACATAATCCTTAAATATTAGGTAGAGTTGCTCCTAGACAATGCATTCTTATGCTTCTACAGCAGTAGGCTCATTCATGTACAATAATAAGCAGTATGTTATTCATATTCTGAGCTGTATGTGTGTGTGCATGTATTTATGTGTGTGTGGTGTTCAACATGTGTGTGCCTATAATGGCTTGTGTGGTATGTCATTCATTCATGTCTGGCATTGTAAAATACTAAGATTTTTTTAATGTAAAGCTTAAGATCATGTACTGTACATAATAGTGAGTGAGCCCGTCTCACCACCCTTCTCTCCTGCCTCTAAAGAGGCAGTGAGGCAGAGTTCCAGAGAGGAGCCAGGCTGCCGTCATATCTTTTCCTGAGAACGGGCAGCTGTGTCAGGCAGAGCTGTACTCCCCCCTCCCTTCCCCAGGGAATACTCCCTCCAGTAATGAGGGAGCACTATGAGGGCCCACGCAGGGCCTCTAGCCAGCAATCTAATGGCTACTTTTACTCACCATATAATATCACTTCATAACAGGCATGTTCTGGATATTCAAGCCTTCATATGCATATGTCATTATATTATATGATTGTGTTAGTGCTTATTTGTTTACAAAATATGTGATATGTGTAATATATTTGTAAAGACTATTGTATTTGTTATATATGATTGTACATATGTAGCTTTATATATCACATTTGTCAAAAAATTCTAATAAAACATTATTTTTTACAGAAATTTGACAGCACTTATATTCTTCTTTTAAGGTAAGAATCTTCTGGGGATTTTTAACTAATGAATTTGTTATTGTTAAGAAATTGATTGACATTGATTTGTTCATTTCAGACATGAGTTTCTGTTCTCAGCTATCGTAATTGCCCTCAAAACACCCCTGGGATGGCTTCAACTTTGACAGACAATTGCACTTTAGTATGTCTTGTTTTGAAAATAATATCACTTTGCCCTGTGTTCATCACTCAACCAATTTGATTATCATCTGTCAATAAAGATAATTGCCTAGCTTTGGAAGCCAATGCCTCATGTAACTGACAATTCTTTTGCCTTTCGTTTAGCTTGAGACTGCATATGTCATTAGCGGGAAAGCTGATCTGATGGGGATTAGTGCTTTCTCTTTGGCAGATTGGTTTGGATCCTTAGTGGGTTTCCTCAGTGATGGATTGCCATTAACAGGTTTTAAAGGGGAAGTCCTCAGTATGTGTGATACTGCCCCTCTTTTGAAAAGTGACTAATCACTATTATTGTCTGAAGTTTACAGTATATTACATGTAATGCATTGTGCTTTTCCAGCATAAGAGGAAAAGGGCATTAGAATGATTGGTCATGCGTTATTTATAAGTATGAGATGAAGATGATACAGGAGTTAATTTCAGCTGGCTGAGAATATGGTCTTGGGCAACATTTCTGTCTCCAGAAGCCTGGCACACCAGCTTAGTGATTTCAAATTTATACATGGGGCATTTAGTTCATTATTTCAGAAATATGTACTTAGTTGAACAATGCAACATTGTGAAATTAAAAGAGCATCTGTGTTGCACAAGTGCCGATAATAAAGAGCAGGATTTCAGATTTTATTTCGCTGATTATAATAATTGCTGCTACAAGGAGCAAGTTGTAAAACTGTTACAGCATAACTGTTTCTTTAAGAAATATATTGCTTTTCCTGAGGCGGTTTAAATGCACAACACATTAGGCACTGGATAAACATTTGAGAGAAATGTATTTAGCACAAGCACAGTAAGTATTGAGTTCTTTACAGAGAACTAATATCAGAAAATGCTTTTTTGCACTTGGCAGATGAGAAGTAGAGGTTGCTTTGTTTTTTAGGCTGATAAGCCATGTAGCTTACTAAGAAAACAGCTGTGGATCTGTAACAATCAAGTGACAAGCCAAAGGGATATTCCTACTTATTATAGCTTTAATTAAATCAGGCTCAGGTGTAGATGGTTAAACATGGTGCCAGTTGTCCATAGCAGCAAAGTGAAGTGGTGCACCAGTGAGACGGGACACTGGCTCTGAATGTAGCACTGTGCCTCATTATCTGCTTCCACTGTTGCACCTCCACAATCCCTCTTCAGGGAGTGAGCTGAGTACAGCAGTGCTTCACAGTATGTACACACACATTGACACAAATTCAAATCCACACACACACACACACACACACACACACCTATATATATATATATACACACACATACATACATACATACATACATACATACATACATACACACACATACATACACACATACATACATACATATACATGCATACACCCACACACACAAACATGTTTTTTGTTTAGCAGTCCATTGTCTACCCTCATCCTCATAGGAATATGATTTAATTACCAGAGCCACACGGCACATTTAAATGACAATGAAAAATATTTTAATTAGGTATATACAATTACAATTTCTGTGATGATAACTGATAATTGATATTTGTAATTATGCTGTGGCTTGTTCATATTAAAATAACTGAAGATGTTACTCATACCATAAGACATGTTCAAACTCTAAAGATTATTAATTAAGGTCACATACAGATTACACAGGTAAATCAGACATGACAATTACTGTAAGGAATTTCACATTATTTAGCAAATTCTCTTGTCCGGGTCATTTCACAAAAGTTTGTGAACACAGCTTAGGGAGTCTGGTGCACAGGGAATCAAACCCTAGTGTCCACTACACTGTTTCTTTGTATGAGAATGAAAGAAGGGAAATTCACAGCAGTAGTGACCAGAGCAATGTGCCCCTGCAAGCACAAGCTACAAACAGGGCACAAAATTATCAGTTGTTATTATCAACCATAATTCCAGTATTGGACTGAGTTTATTGTTTGAATACTGAGTGGTTCTGACAAGTGCTGGTGCTGAGTAGGGGAAAGTGCTAAACTGTTTTTACTGATAACAGTCCAATCTCTCACAGTGTGATGTCACAGTGTGCACACACACCCGCGCACACAGAGCAAAATCAATTATACTTCTTTTTATGCTGGAATGGCTTGAATTTGTGCATGATTATAACTGCCCTAGCGCCCCTTTCATGTTAGGTGTGCTGTAAAAGGTCAGGGTTTGTGAGGTGTCCTAGGGAGAGAAAGAGACCAGTGGCTGGTAGACATGCATAAACAGACAGTTTGATCAGTGAGAAAGCCCTGCACCATACCATGCATACATGCCTTCAGGGCGAGGGAGGGAGAGAGGCCAAAAGAAAGGATGCCTTAATCTGTTTTTGATTTAGGGAACAAAAACACTCCTGGGGGATGAAAAGAATCCTGCATTTTCTAGCTGGCTAAATGCAGCAGTATTTTCATCACATATTAAATAATACTGATAATGTTGTTTAGTTGGACAAGCTGTACAGGACACTGATTTATGGCCATTCAGTTTAATGAGAAATTGGAATGGTCTTTGTTTAGAATTGTTGAACATACTATGTAACTTTGCTACAATAAATTTGTCTCTATGCTGTTTACAGGTTGATGGCAGCTTCCTACAAATACAAATTAATTATCACTAACCTAATAAAATTAATAACTTAAGTTAGTATAATAGCTAAATTCTTAATAGGTTGAATGGATTTTTCTTTTGGTTTGCAAAAGGTCTGTAATGATTATAAAACCACGCATTAGTTACTGTGAAAGAATGCATTTGGGTGAATACTAGGGTGGGTCAATGTACAGCCAATTTAAAATCATGAATCACATGGGGTTTCCTTGGTGTACCGCCTTCATAGGAATAGTGAAACTTGCGTAAACCTATACATACAAGAGACCGTCTAATCTTTTGGATGTCTCAGCTTATGTAATACTGCAGTCAAATCCAATCTTAATGAAGAAGCACAGTCAGTCACTCAGTTCATTTTGTCTGCGACAGAAGGACTCTTACAGATCAGTTAGAGTCTATGGGTGTTTGATGTGCCTCGTTGGCGCCTTCTCTCTCTCTCTCTCTCTCTCTCTCTCTCTCTCTATTTCTCTCTCTCTCTCTCTCTCTCTCTCTCTCTCTGTGTCTGTCTGTCTCTGTTCCATGTCTCAGTGCTTCTCAAGATCTTGCCAATGGGACTGGTTGCCATGACACTTGTATGAAATGTTCATATGTGCAGAGAGGAGAGCACATGGTTTTCTTAGTTTTCACTGCAAAATGACATCATATGTGGCAAATACACTGTGGTTTCTGTATCAAAGTATTTTCCTGTGCATATTGGCCATAATAAAATTTTCTTATTATGTTACATGATTTTTTGTGCAATAAAGCATGTTTGACTGCTTGGAATAATTGCTTTATAATTTTACTCATATATTTGATTATAGCGTTTGCTACATGCAGTACACTTAGGTTGTACTATTAAATATTAAATGGAATTTGCTGCATTTCTGTTAGCACATCATTACTGCATTGTGCTTCTAACATTTCTGCTTAGTAATTTTCCTTCACCGCAAACAGGGAATGCTTTTAAGTTTTATTTTAATCATGAGTTTTATTTTAATCACAATCATGAGTGAGACGGCATGTGGCTTCTACTGAGCAGATGTTTTCATCTTGATGTTTTGTCACCCTTTACCCTGTCTGCAGTTAATTACACTCTTCTAAATCACTGCATTGAAATTCAATAACGCTACACTGAAGGCCATCATCACTAAAGGTGCCACAATGTGTCTTTAGAAAGTGGGCCGCTGGAAGGACATCACAGAAGCTGTCATAAAACAGACTTTTGTTTCAAGCTATTCAAGTCTACAGTTTTTTAAACAGAGATCAGGCTTTAGTACATGGTCGTAATCTGTGGTTGTTTTTAATATCTCAGGATCAAATTTCTTAGCTTAACAAAGAGGTTTGCCTGATTGACGTAAGTGCTATAGAATATCTGTCAGTCTCTCTGTCTCTCTGTCTGTCTGTCTATCTATCTCTCTATCTCTGTCTATCTATCTATCTATCTATCTATCTATCTGTCTATCTGTCTATCTATCTGTCTGTCTCTGTCCGTCTGTCTGTCTGTATGTACATTTTTTAAATTTCCACTACAGAATATTTTTTCCTTTACATATAGGCAAAATAAACCTGTGCTTTCATGTTCTCCTTTCAGCACACTTTGTTCATTTGAATAGTTAATATTTATTCAAGATAGTAATTACATGAAAATATATGCAAACGTTATACAGTAGTGGCCTGAAATACTTGAGCTCAATATCTTCATTCATATTTTGAAAGCAATGGAATAACCTGTATCATATGAATGATGAAACATGCAGTATCATATAACTGTCAATGCAATTTCCACAGCCGCCACATCATTGCACTGACATATTTTTGACATGAAAGGAATGAAAACAGAATGGGAGAGCATGAGGAGTCTGTTCTGTTTTCCTTTCTGGTGTCAGGCTAAAGCGTGAACAGACAGGGAACAACAATGACCGTGCATTTGCACCACCAAACTGTGCTGGACACAGACCTGCCAATACTAGGGTTGGGCACATAACAGTAATTCATTAATTCATATTCTTGGGATGTGCTGCATTGTAATGAAGGATTTTATACTGATGTCATTTTACGGACCGGTACCATTTTCTTAAAATAATGTTATTATTCTGTTCAGAACATTCAGATCCTGCTCTACCCCCCTTCCTTTCTCTCTCTCACATTGCTATGGCAACCAGTTTTAATGTGGGGGAAAAAAAACTCAATGGGGAGACAGTTGCCGTATGTTTATGTATTCCAGTCCGTCTCAAAACTAGAGGTAGACAAGCTGGACATAAAATGATCGTTAGTCAGCCATGAATCACCAAGTTATTAATTGGCATCATCTACCACAGCCGTTTTGATGGGTCAGTAATATGAAGCTGATGGTCGATTTGTCCATTTTCTTTGTTTATTTTTTTTTTACATTTTCCAAATCTTTCTGTAAATGATGTGGAAGCATGACTGTTCAAGGTCTTTTTACAGAAATGTGGGTGTCTCAAATGAATTCACAGTGAATATGTACAGGGCCAGCTTGTGTGTGTGTGTGTCTGTGTCTGTGTCTGTGTCCGTCTGTCTGTGTGGATGCAGCTCTGTAAGGGATGTCTGTGTGTGGTTAGAGATGATTCTTTGAGCTGGGATAACTAAGGTTACATCAGTTATCCCAGAAACATGGCAATATGGCCACTCCAAGGTTTTTTTTTGTCCAAGCAAATATTTCAGATACAGATGAATGTACCGCAGTGCTAAGGTGATGTTCCAATTACCGGGTGCTCTGCTGTGCTCTTAAAAGCTCCATGCAGTGAACAGTGAACAATACCAAATCCAGTTCTCCAATCAGTACAGTTACAGGAGCTTGCTGTGGCGATATGCGGGATTTGTACTAGACTTAACTAGTGTTGAAAAAGGCATTCTGTGCACAGCTGCTTGTGTGTCTTCTCAGCTGGAACATGGGCTAATTAATACAGCCCCATACCAGCATGTCTGTCAGATCTTGCTATCAACCCAACAACAATATGCGGATCGTACCTGCTGATACTGATTTCTTCCGCATATGAGACATACTTCTATAGGAACAATGTCATTTAAGGTATTGATAACATTTACAGCTGATAATATAGTGTTGTAGTCAGGGGGTTGTGAATTTTTTAATAAGTCCCATGAGCTGCAGAAGACTGAGGGCATGTAGTCCATTGAACCACATGTTATAGTTCTTTGTGAGCCATAAGGAGCAGTCCAGCAAAGACTTTTTAAACCATGGTTATGAGATCTTTAGTGGGTGCAGTGACTGCCATACACCCATCACCAACTACCGAGACAAACGTCTAGAACAGTAGGTGTCTAATGAATAGTTTCTACTATGTGATGATTTGCTCTTTGAATGTGGGATAGCAGACAGTATGCCCTGCTCCTCATTACAAAGCTCACGAAGGGTGTCACTATCATCACCAGTCAGCACAATATTCCTGAAAAGAAAGTGATACAGTGTTACATATCTAATCAACAATGTGTGGTTCTTGACTGAGTAAACGATAAAATAAACAAAGAATTATGCTCCTGATTCCTCCTCTGCCTGTAAAACAGCTACTTGTGTGATTTTGCCATCCCACAGTGATTGTTTGGCATGAATGGCAGTTTAGTCATCTTTTGGTGACACACTCACAATGTCTCAGCCTACACATGCACTCATCTAATTTTAGACTGCACACACGCTAGCTGTCAGGTAGCTGGCAATCAGCAAAGGCTACCGCTCACTCCAGTTAGGCCCTGTACATGTCAGATCTGCACTGTGTGAGTGACGTATGCTATTGTGCATGTTATTGTTTTATGGTTCGGTCTGTGTCTCATTTCAGTTGCATGAAAGTGCAAAAAGATGAGTCATATAGTCTGGCACTGCTTCAGTCATCCACAGCATTACTCAGCTTCAAATTACAACCGTACCATTAGACTCGATTCACTGCGGTGCTTCATTCACATCTGATCTTTCGGGTTTTAAGATAATTGTCACTTTCAGCATGAAACAAAGAATTGTTTCAGTTTGAGTCTTTCCAAACTGAAGTATGTGTTTTCCTTCACTGAAAGCATGATCCAGCTTTGAATAATGTGTTATTGATTCCAGGCTGAACAGAGACATGTCAAAATCGTGACGCTGTTCTAGTGTTTTCTGCATGAGACTTTCTTTCACTGTTTCAGTAACCACAAACAAGATTAGCATCATAGATCTTCTCTGAGATCACACCGATGCCTTTTACATATGAAAATGCCATAAGATCTCAGTGAGAAAGGGAATTAATCATGTGCGGGTGTGTGTTTTTGTGCATGTGCGTGTGTGTGGGTTTGAGGGCTTGCATAGACCCAGACAACCCCAGCCTCCCAGCGCTTGTATTAAAGATGAAAGCATCATTCGCTTTGTGAGGTGTTCTGCGTCTCTTTCTCTCTTTCTCTCTCTTTCTCTCTCTCTCTGTCAGAGCTCTGGCTTCTTCAGACTTTTTTTCAGGTGGCATGGGAGAAATGCAGACATAAATAAAATATAGTTGAATAATGAATAATTCAGGGGTGCATTGTGATTGACACGAGGGTGAAAGTACCTGATTATGCCATGGTGGTACGTGAGTGGAATGAGGTTTGGAGCAGTTCTGATGCAGTTGGGATCTGCGAAACTGCAAAGTTAGATCTCCCCATCTGCATTTCTCTCATATCAAACTCCAGCTTCAGGAAGTGCTCTCTGAGTGATATTTCTTCTCTTTTTTCTTGCTCAGTTCCGAGTGTCTTCTCTGTGCCAGTTGGCTTTAGTTTTGTCAGTGCTATAATCAAAAATCTATTCTGCCTCATAGAGAAATTTCTAGATATGAT
>JBBJLR010000002.1:14971967-14990825 GCA_037577145.1 Brachypetersius gabonensis | reverse complement strand
AAAATGTCTGTATGTACTTTCTCTGTAATTATTCTTCTGTTCTTGCTTTGGCTGTGAAATGTACTGAAAATAACGCAAGCAGGTTTTCTTAGATCAATTGTTTTAGATGCAATAATTTACCACAGCTTACTCTACTTTCCCATTTCTGTGCTGGGGGTGTACTGCTAAGCCTTTTAAGTCTTACTTTATTTCATTTTCAGCCACACCCTGTTGTACACCTGTGATTAATAAATTCTTTGAACCAATGCTTTTTATGACTACATGGGGAGAAGCTATGGAAACTCAAGAATCCATTTTTATTTTGAGGCCACTCAAAGACAGACTAAACATACTTTCAGGAAGTTGGAGGTAGCATTTAATTAGTAGATTTATTTCCCCATGTTCCATCTGAGGCCCTTTGTGGCAAGGTGATCAATTGCCTGGGGAATGTCAGGGAGAGAGGAGAGACAAAGAGAGCGAGAGAGGATGTGTGTAATGTTCCCCTTGCTAATTGAGTGTTTTGAGAATTGAAGCAGACATAAGCGGGATATTAAAGCATCTTTCTTTTTCCCTCTCTCACACACACAGGTGTGGTTTGCTGGCAGCCATGAGTGGAATACTGAAGAGAAAGTTCGAGGAGGTGGAGGGGGCATCGCCATGCTCATCACTAAGGGAGTCAGAGGAGGAGGAGATATCGAGCAGTGAAAGTGGAGACAGTAGTGACAGCGTCAACCCCTCTGCCTCACGCTTCACACGTGAGTCATCCTCTCTGTCAACATCGCCGTCAGCATCACGTGGAATCATGTGATAACCTGAAGCATAGCTTATTAGGAAATATGTCATAGTTTTTACTTTTATCTATAGTACAACTCTTTCAGGCAAATATGTGGGGCTACATGATTCTTAATTTTCTATCATTTTTTGCTTAGAATTGAGGTAATGGATTCTACTAAATGATTCCTTATCATAACAGTTTTGTAACAAACAATACGTATACATACCAAATTTAACATTGAAAAGCAGCTGAGACATCAACATAAGTAGCTATTACAATCATATAAACTGAGATAAAGGAATTTCCATATAAACTATGAAGTGGATAAATAAACAAATCAATAAAATCCAACTTGGGAAGCAGCAAAGGAGACCAATTTGATCCGTGCTCTGAATTAAAAAATCAACAGTAGTCTTTACAGAGCCTTATGGTATGCACACTTACAATGTGTTAGCATGCAAAACTTTGTATGTGAATATTTGTTTAATACATAATTGAGAGCACTAATAAACAGGTCTCTACCTTGACATTAGGCTAACTCAGTGTTATTTTGTTGCACTTTGAAGCACTGAACATCATAGCACTGCATATATCAACAGCAAAAAGCCTGTTTGTTTAACACTTGATGTGGAAAGCTTCTGATCAAAAATGTGCTTCTTTTAGAAGTTATCTCATTAAGAAATTCCTGGTTATGGCAGTAAAATGTCTGCCTGCTTCCATCAATGGTCTGCAGAGTGGATGCTATTACGGAATAAAATCATATTGAGTTAAGAAAAGAAATGCAGGCATGATGGTTGGTTCTGAAGATGCACATATTTTTATTATTAAAGAACATTGTTTTTATTAATATCTTAGTCCAAAGAGAGTCCGGCCAAACACTGAGCCTGATTGACACATCTTGCAGACATATAGATATGGTCTTGGATCGACCAACAGTTTCCACACATCTGGCAAACATCGGTTTAATCAAACACCAGTTTGATAAAACCGCTCTTAAAATGCAAGGAAAGCAATGAGATCCGATACATTTGCAGCACGACAACAATAATCGTAAGGTCCTGAATTTAGCACTGCGATTTAATATTGATTTTTATTCGAGTCTTTAGTGGGTCTGCAATAAGATTACCAATAACACAATAAACTTAAACTACCACAAGTCATGAGTGTCAAGTTGCTGGACTCTGTGGACTCTGGACTTTGTGCTTGCTTCTGATTTTCTGGTATTTGACTTCATAAAACTAGAGAGCGCTTAAGTATTGGGGGGCATGCAATTATAAAACCATCAGTTATGACGGCTGTGAAAACACAATACGAGGATCTATCATGTTTGATGGGTCACATTAGATCAGATATAAAAGGATTGTTTTGCACTGAGTAGTTTTTGAGAGGTTTCAGCTGTTCTAACCTGTTCATGCTATAAAACACATAACTGTCTCTCATTTAGCAGGTAAGCCTAGGCCAGTGAATCTATGATTTAGAGCTGCAGCGGGCAAAGCTACACCAATGAATCTGTGATCCGCCCCCACTGAGTTCAGAGAAAGAGTATGTGGGTTTCTAAGAAAAAGCCACAGCTGAGTAAACCTATCCCCCATTGCTCATCACATAACCTAGCGCAGTTGCTGCTCACTGAGCTCATAGGTAGAGGATCCCTTTGCTTGGCTGATGCTAGCTAACTGCCTGACGGTGGGACTCATTAATGATTAATAGCACCAAAGGCGGCTGGCAGAGCTCAGGTTGTTAGTCCAGTGCTAATAGGTTGGCAGAGCCTTGCTTCTGTGCTGGTTTCAGAACTGGTAGGGAGCCCTTTCAGCAGGGAAGGAACAGGTCCCAGAGGTCTTCCCACAGCAACTAATGCAGACAGCAAGGTCTGTGGGGAGTTCTGTATGATTTCCAGTCATGCATGGCAGACAAGTGCAGCACTGTGATTTTTCACTGTCCTCTACCCACCACACAATGACAGACTGAACCAGGGTCACATTGTAAATGCTGCAATCCTATGTTTTGCTTTAGCTCAATTTAATTGATTATATTTTAAAACATGCTTTATTTTGAAATTAGTGTCTACCACATAAGATGCTTGCAACAGTATTCCAATAAAATAGCATGGTCACAATTATGTAAAAATGTGAATGCTTGTGGATACAACTTGTAATGAATCTTGTTCAGAAAAGCTAAAAGACCTTTGCCTCAGGCCTGTCTGTCATTCGTGCAGCTCTACAAATCTCCAGCCCCGGACTCCTCGACTCGCCATCTGGAGTGGCACTTAATTTTAAGAGCTCCATCACACCTCCTTGCTGTTTAATGTTTTGTGATGTTCTTATCCACTTAAAGAGGCCCTCGTTAAAAATTATTGAAATTTTATTTGCTCTAGATATGAACTGCTGGGAAAAAGTTCTCGCAGTCCTCTCTCAATTTCACCTCAAATTAGAAAGTAATGATCATTCTAAGTAGTATTTTAGAAGAGTTCGGATTCATAATGACCATAAATGCAGATGTTCAGTAATCACAGCGGCAGTGCACAGTTACATACACAAAAGTCATTTGTTCATCATTTTTGGCAAATATCAACATTATGCAAAGGGTTTATATAAGAATTAAACCCTAAATATCTAATAACCTTTTCTCTTTATGGAAATCTTTGGCGAGATTTGCTCTGCTAGTCTGATGCTGGAGTCCGTGCTTCCCCAAGCTGTGAGAAAGTGTGAGCGCTTGTGGCTGTAATGAAATGTACTGTCCCTGTGCTTGTAGGGCTGTGCTGTAGGAACAGATGGTTTCTATTTGTCCTGTGTCTGTCTGACATGAGGAGAGCACGCAGAGAGGCAGTGGGGAAACTCTGCGGATATTAGGCAGGACGAGAGATATTTATGCTGGGTATATTTACACTGATGCCACCCTCCTCCCTCTTTAAACAGCCAAACAGTGAGAACCACAGGCATATAGGTTCCTAAAGGAGCCAGTAGAGATTACTGTTGGGTTAAATGTTAACTGCCTGTGCTGCTATGCAGGTGTAGGTATAAGCTTCATTTTATGAGGTAGTCTTATACAAGGGAAGAATGCTATAAGGGGAAAGACAAAAAACACATCTGACTAAAGCTGTGATAAAATTAGTGTTTGTTCAAATCTGTTCAAATTCCTGGAACTCTTGAGCTAAGATAAAAGAACATCGTCACAGCATAACTATATTTGCGAAACTATGAGTTCATTTGAGATCTTTGTATCTCATTAAATTAGACAACAATTTTTACAAGTTTCACTTTATACTTTTTTTATACTATTTTCATTGGTAATTATTGCATTTACACACATGCAGATCCCAAATAACCAAATCAAAATTTTACATTTTTTTAAATATGGATCCCAATGAATGTCTCTCTTTCTCCAACAGCGTCCTCCATCCTGAAGCGAGAAAAGCGGATGAGAACTCGCAAGGTGCATTTTGAGAAAGTGACCGTATATTATTTCAGCCGACGGCAAGGCTTCACCAGCGTGCCCAGCCAGGGTGGCAGTACCCTGGGCATGTCCAGCAGACACAGCTCCATCCGGCAGTACACACTTGGCGAGTTTGCCAAGGAGCAGGAGCGTATACACAGAGACATGCTGAGAGACCACCTGAAAGAAGAAAAACTCAACTCCATCAAACTCAGAGTAAGAAACAGATGCTATAGAACTTTTTAGACTAGGCTAGTTTGTAAGATGACATCTGTAATAACATTTTACAAGCTTCTTATGGGTTGTAACTTCTACTAATTCAGATAAATGATTTATACTCTCAGCTGCCATTATACTTGCCACTTTTAACCATCTGTAAGATTTTGCTTTTCTGATTGACTTAATCTCCACCAGTTTCTGTCTAAATTTGAACATTGCCCATTCAGACAGAAATAAAATCACAGAGCAACAGTGGTAAAAGAGCAAATTACCTCAGGACCCCACATACATTTAATCCAAGCCTGCTTCTTAAAAAATGGACAATGATTGCACTCGAAAATGCAGCAGAGTAGAAGAACTCTACACCTTTGTAAATTTCCTCCATGCTCTAATCACATTTTTGTCACTCATGAACACTAAATGTTTTGTTAAAGATATGAGACTGTTGAACCACCTGAGTTACATTCTAATCTGTAATAATTTAAGGTCCCTTATTTTAATATTTATCCATTAATTGCGTGTGTGTTGTACAGTCACAATTTACCGGAAGTCCCGGAAGAAAAAATGTTTTAATATTTAGATTTTTTTAGATAAGTTAAGTGATGTGAACAAAAGAAACATGTTGCAGCACTTTTTTTTTTTTTTTAATTGTTTAGTTTTTACCATATGTCCTCTGTAGTGGACAGTGGGACTTGATAAATCACATTTTATCATAGATCCATATAATGGTATCATATGGGCAATTCATATAATTAAAAAATTAAAAACTTTTAAACATGGAAAAAGCTTGTACAATGTAGCAATTTAACTTTTGATTACTAATGCAGATAATGTAAAATGTAAAATGACAATTCATGCCTCCAGAAAGCATAGCAAGGTAAAGGTAAGGCAAGTAAACTTGGGAAATGATTTTGGTCAGTGAACGTGTTCTTGCCCTTATAAACCTCAGTCCAGCATCAGACCACTTAGACTGGCAAGCACAAAGGCTTTCAGGCTGGTGGGATTTGGTTTCCCAGGCAAAAACGGCCGCACAGGACTCCTGCCTGTGTTTCTGTTTAGTGAACAATGGTCAGTTTGAGAGTTACAGAGGACATTGTAAACAAGTTGTGTTTTCAAATGGTTAAATTTGCTGCACATGTTTGAAATCTTAAAAAATTAAGTTAAGACTATCAAAATAAAGAAACAATTAGATTTTTGACAGCACATACATATTTTCTATGAAATAATCAAGACTTAGGTCTCCTAGCGCCGTAAAATTTGTGCAATGTCGGCCATTTTGAAAAGGCAGTACATGTGCTCAGTAAGCCCCAACCACTTTCTAGTGACATCATTAGAAAGCCCAGGATGTTTCCTAGGCAGTACAGTAGGAATGAATTTGGTTTGTCAAATGCCATTTAAAATAAAATGACCATAATCATGTCCCCTACAGAGGTACAGAGGACAAAAATGAATTGCCAGGACTCAGGAGGTTACATGACAATTTTCCAACCTCTCTTTATCCCTCAGAGTAACCCGGATATTTTGTTAGTTTTAAAACTGCTGTACTTTATGTAAATGCCACTCACTAGCTGCCCTGTACTCATTCAAGCAGCCTTGTCTGAAAAGCTCCTTATAACTTCCGAATGATGGAGCGGCTAACTTACTGGATGGATCTATAAAATGAACTGGATTTAATGCTATCTCAGAAATCTCCACAACAACGCGGAATCTGCAAATAGTCTCCACAAATTTTTTTTTTGCTTTTTTGGAGGCAATATGTTTTTTATGCATTTTGCTTCTAAATTATTAAGAAAAAAATACTCATTTTGTAACAAATAGTAGGGATGCACCGAATGTTTAATTTTTTTTCCTCAAAAATGAGGAAACAGTTGGCTGAAAACCGAAACCAAAACACTGAAAGAAATTATTATTAAATTATTAAAAGAATTAATCTGTTACAAAACTATGAAAATATTTATTTAGCATTCAAACAATACACAATAAAATAAAATTTGAAATAAAATAAAATATTTTACTTGCCCCCACTCATTGATAGCCTAAAAGCAAAATGAAATACAATTAAATATCTTCTCATAAAAAAAGTGAATTCAAGTGCATTTTCATATTCTGAACAAACTGCATGAACAAAGTGCATTCAGAACAAGTGCTTTAAAACTGTTGAAAGAAATAACGTTCTCTGTAGGATAAAATACAAAATAGTGTATTAAAACAAATACTGGTATAGCCCATATATTAACCATAATCACTGTAAAACATTTCAAAAACACAGACGGAGTGGGTGTGCTCGAAAGGTCTTGCCTCTTCTGTGCTTGATCAGGATGTTTTGATTTTATATGATAACATTGATAAATTCTTTGTGGATGCACAGTTGTTGATTCGGTGTCGTTAAAACAAAAAATCGGTGGCCGAATATTCAGTGCATAATAATCCAAATATAAATTCAGCTACATACAAATCAGTGTAGGGGTGGCGCAGCCACATCCAGACGCCTTCTGGACCGCTCCATTCAGAATGTGCTCTTTTTTAGTTTTTTATTTATCTATTTTTTGCATTTCTACTTTAGTTTCAGAGAATTTCATATTTTTAATTTAAAGCTACTTATTGTTTATAATGTTTGCGTCTCGGCCGAGAAAGACAGGCCGATGGCCGCCATGCATCGGGCAGCCGTTCTTTTCCAAATGCACAGATTGCCAGTCCGCCCCTGACTGTTTCTCTTGATTTTCTTTTAAAACCCCAGTAGTTTTATTACTGTACTGTAAAAATATGCATTTTTAGACTTTTTTTTTTTTTACCTAAACACAACAACACATTGTTTCATTATATGCGGGTGCTCTTGGAACGTAACCCCCATGAATAACGGGGGATTACTGTATTTTACCGTAAGCTGTTTATTGCAGCTCAGTTTCTACCTGTGAACTGTAAGGACCAGTATATTTTGAAACTTGAGCAATACAGGCATATTATATCAAATTCTTGTATGTTTTACACAGTGAGGAAATTTAGTTTTATTGGTTGGGACGTGTATGTTAATGCTGCACACTGTTACCCACTGCCCTGCCTATGAGGGGCCATTTAGGAAATATTTCAGACTTTTGTTACACAAACACATTTGAAACACACACACATTCACATATGAAACTGTCGCACATGCATCCATTCTACTGAAAACTCACACACATATGAAACACGTATATACATACAGGTGAAAAGGACTCACACACACACTCATACATGTGAAATGTGTTTTCTCACACACACACACATATGAAATGCTCATACAGATACAGGTGAAACTGACTCACGCACGTATAAAATGCTTTTCACATGTTGGTGTGCGTGAAAACATTTCAGTATATCCGGAAGGTGTTTCACTATATCCGGAAGGCGTATCAAATCCACGTCACTAGGCTTGAAAGACAAGGCGGGCTTAGCCCCAGGGTTGTAGGAAGGAATTAACGTGTATAGAGGGCTAAAAACTTTTCACCAAACCTTTCCTTTCACTTAAGGAAACAAGTAAAGTTAAGCAATGAACAGTTATTGACACCTAATCATAGTATTGTTCTGCTGAACTGAGTACAAACGTCGAGAAATATTAATAACGGGCTCTGGTTGCTGCTTGGTAGCGAGTAGCAACCAACAGAGATGTTCACAAGTCATTTTTAGCAAGTCCAAGTCAAGTCTCAAGTCTTTGAGTGGCATCGTTTACAAATGGTGACTCTAAATGTGGGATTTTTGAGCTGTAAATGTTGAGCTCTGGACGTTTAAAAGATATTCTAATTGGCCACGCCCCATGATTACAATTGGCTGTTCCTTAGCAGGGGGTGGGGCTGCATGCTGTGATGTGCCCTCACCAATGATCTCATGAATGATCTTAAATCTAAATATTAAATATGAAAAAAATGTCACACTCTAAATGTGAAACTCTACAGTTAGATGGGGCTCGGTGACCCCTTTCCAACAACCCCTCGAAAACTGCTATTAGCTGAAAACCGTTCACCTGTGACAAAAGTAATGGGACACCGGGGCGAGTTGAACGGTTTTCAGGTCGCTGGAAATAGTGTGAGATATAAATAAATAATTCCATGAAATGAACATTGTTTACGAGTTATGACTTACGAGTCACAGCACCCGAGTCTGAGTCAAGTCTAAAGTCAAGTCACAAGTCTCTGTTTGTGCGACTTGAGTCCGAGTCTCAGACTCAAGTCCCCATCTCTGGCAACCAGACCCCGTTAGTAATATTTCTCAACGTTTGTACTCAGTTCAACAGAACAATACTATGAATAGGTGTCAATAACTGTTCATTGCTTAACTTTACTTGTTTCCTTAAGTGAAAGGAAAGGTTTGGTGAAAAATTTTTAGCCCTCTATACACGTTAATTTCTTCTTACAACCCTGGGGGCTAAGCCCACCTTGTCTTTCAAGCCTAGTGACGTAGATTTGATACGCCTTCCGGATTTAGTGAAACACCGTCCGGATATACTGAAATGTTTTCACGCACACCAACATGTGAAAAGCCTCACTATGCTATATGAATTTATTTTTGTTACAAAATAATTTCACATGCATTTCATACGTGCATGAGTCAGTTTCACCTGTATCTGTTCACCTGTATGAGCATTTCATATGTGTGTGTGAGAAAATAAATTTCACATGTATCAGAGTGAACGTTTCATATGTGTGTGTGAGTCCTTTTCACCTGTATGTATATACGTGTTTCAAATGTGTTTGTGTAACAAAAGTCTGAATAATTTCATAAACGGCCCCTCATACCTGCCCTTCTTTTCTAGTTGACTAAGAATGGATCTGTGGAGTCAGACGAGGCCAATGCCCTCACACTGGATGACATCTCAGATGATGACTTGGACATAGATAACACAGAGGTGGACGAGTACTTCTTCCTCCAGCCACTGACCACCAAGAAGCGCCGAGCCCTGCTACGTGCATCTGGCGTCAAGAAGATCGATGTGGAGGAAAAGCATGAACTGAGAGCCATCCGAGTGTCCAGGGAAGACTGTGGCTGCGACTGCAGACTCTTCTGCGACCCAGAGACCTGCGCCTGCAGCCTGGCAGGCATCAAGTGCCAGGTAAACACGCCTGTATGTAATAAATTACAATAAACATTTCCATATCTTACACACACACTCATTCTGACTTACCGCTAACCAGGCTCCCCCAGGACAGGGTTAATAACACACACACACTTTCTTTTTTTTTTACCCGCTCATCCTTTCACTTCATTCATTAAGAAAATTTAAAAAAAAGACAAAATACCAAAAGCATATTCACCACATGTGGTAAAGTCAAATCCAGCATGGAAAACATTACATGGCAGACTGACATGTTAAAATGCTGATTAAGATGTTACAGAGATATTGTATAATTGAGATATGGTCTGATAAAATGAAGACATCAAGCACAAAATGGTAGACTTAGACTGAGCTGATAAAGAGAGTTAATTTAGCTTAAGAGGCCCCATGCTGACAAGTTGGCCTAATTTGGTTTCACATTGAGTTCCATTTGGATTCTGCAGTCTAAATGCAGGGTGGTGGTGCTGTTTGTGTGCAGGTGGACCGCATGTCGTTCCCATGTGGCTGCACTAAAGAGGGCTGCAGTAATGCGGCTGGCCGTATCGAGTTCAACCCCATCCGTGTGCGCACGCACTTCCTGCACACCATCATGAAGCTGGAGCTGGAGAAGAGCCGGGAGCAGCAGCAGCAAAGCTCCGCCTCTGCCCCCACAGCCAGTGGCTACCACAGTGAGACCAACGGCCACTGCAGCCCACTGGCATCTGGCCAACACGCGCTAGAATATTCTCTGTCTGATCCTGTACAGCAAAGTGCCATCATGCACCTACAAGCTGTGGACGATATGGACGACACCCTGGAAGAAGAGGAGGAGGAAGAAGAGGAGGAGGAGGAGGAGGAGGAAGAAGAAGAGGACGAAGACGATGAAAATGAAGACGACGAAGATGAGAGCAGCAGTTTGTGTAGCCTGTCGGACTCGAGCACTCAGAGTCTGGCCAACAGCGACTCTGAGGAGGAGGAGGAAGAGGATGATGTTGACAACGATGAAGACAAAGCGGAGGAGTTTGAGGACGGGCTGAGCGCTGTGCCTGTGTCACACAGCGAGGTGGTTCCTGCATCTTCTGTAATGTGCTACTCAGAGAACACAGTCACACAGGAGAACCAGACTAACGGCAACTCCTTCTTCATCAACTCGTCAGCTGAGTACTATCATATGGAGAACACTGCAGCTTCCGTCTTAGCTGCTGCTAGCCAGGCCAGCGAGAGCTATGGGGGAGACTCCACTTCATATCAAGACAGGGTTAACAGTTCAAACGGAGTGATGACACAGGGACCCTTTAACATGACCACTGAGCATTACGCTGACTACTCGCAGACGCCTGAGGAACAATATGTCAATCACCATTTTACTCTTACTAACGGATCCTCGACTGTGATTGGCTGCTGCGAACCAGAACAGGACCAAAGTGTTCAGTCAAAAGGGACCTTCCACAGCCAATCAGGAGAGCTGAGTCAGATGGAGTTCCAGAACTATCTAAACAATAACACACAGGATGGCTACACGACAAACGGGAACTGTTTTGTGGTAGAGCAGCCGAAGGAAGTTCCTTCATTAGCGGACGCCACTAAAGGACCTCCAATGATGGAGCCTTTCGCTGAGCCAACGCCAGTTTAATTACCTACACTACATCCAGTACGAGAAGAAATCTTTTAACTGGTGAAGTATGAAGCATTTGATTCAGATATCATGTAAACAGAGAGAATGGCCTTTGTTCCTGCACTTCAAGGAGTTTAATTTGGTCACGTTTACTTCTATGACAATAAAGAAGATTCATACATATGTATTTTTCAATGAGCCAGGAAGAATAAAATCTGTAATTTAAAGTGCAAAATGGGATCAGATAACAAACTGTAAGCTTTAGGCCTGTGCAATGTATCTTGTATTTCAAAAGTAAAAGTTCTAGTTTTGAGCAGATATTGTGGATAGAACTTTTTTATGTTTGTGTCGGTGGTGCAAAAAAAAACAAAACATTGCTGTTCATTAATATGTACGGAAAAATGTGTATACCTAATTGTTTTGATAAAAAAAAAAGCATGTTATTTTGTAGCTTATGTTGGCAATTTGTTTTTTGTAAGAATTGCATTGATGTACTGTAAAAAAAAAAGAAAAAAGGTTACGTTCTCGTTGTTACATATGTATATCATGCTTTTGAAGCATTTGAAAAAGCATGAAGCCCGCTCTTAAAATGTTTGCTGTTTTGCCTTTTATTACAATACCAAAATCACAAGATTTAAGTTGTGAATATAATACATTTAATAAAAATGATGCACTTTTTCCAGGGGCTGATGCCACAATGAACGGCAAATAGCCTTTTGGCAGAGCACTGACAAGGTGGACTTTCTCTTACTGTACCATTATTTAATCCTTATCACAACATTCAGGTTCAGAAGAGTGAGAGAAAGGAAAGAGTTCTTCATTTCAGCCTTTCCAGCTGTTATCTTTGGGACTATACAGGGACATGATGAAATGCACTTTGAAAAGCATCAAGCGAATTATGAGGCATCACATATCTTTAAAATGAAGTTGATTATATAACCGTGTTTAAATTATAAAAACTGTGACGTCTATGGAAACTTATGAACTAAATACGCAAATAGAATTAATATTTCTAATATGACATGTGTAGCAAGGTTATTACAGAACTAATCATACTGAGAAGATCTAGAGATCTGGTGAAGTAAGAGTTCTCATGCATTGTAATCACTAAAGTATAGAAGCATCAGTTCATTTCCCCATTTAATGTGCTTTTATTTACTGAAAGTGAAATAAATGCAGTTCAGTTGTACTGGAAGATCTGATATGCAGAAGTTAAATTGGGTAGTAGCTATATCTGTTTAACATAATGACAATAATTTTGATAAATTCTCTATATATGAACAAATTAACTAAGAAGACTAATTAGGTTGTCAAGTGCAATAGTGTACCGTAATGGGTAACCTTCAAGCAATGGCTTTGTTTATTTCCAAAGGCTATATTTTACAGAGGTCAGTCCTTTACTAGCCAGATATTCCACCTCAGTACATTTATAGATGGGCCTACATCTGGACATGAAGGCTTATTAAACGCACAAATACTGTGGCATATGTCTTTGTAGTGTTTAAAGAAAATGTAGACCTTTTTCAATTAGTTGTTTCTCAAAAAAAGCATAAGATAGGACAATCATATTCCTAGTGATTTCCCCGGTGTGCAAGAGAAACACAAGACTGACCACAGCAGGTACGGAAACATAATCCTTTTACAGGAAACAAGGCCATAAATTAGATACTTGTAGAACAAAGCAGAAACCTGAATCACTGAACAAACGACGGGAAATAGTGAATGTTTCTAGAAGAGACAGATAGCAGAGATAATGTAGAAGTAAACTGGAACGTTGCCTTTGCTGTGGCTCACAGAAACTAAAGTGAATGCCTTTCTTTTGCAGTCACGACGCTTGGAGTCCTCCATGGTCTCCTGCCATAAGCTAAAGTCCTTACACTTCGCTTTTGCCTTGGAAGACAACGTCATGATATTTCTAGTCTGCTGTTGTTTTTTTTATATTATTTACGTCTTGACTTACAGTGCTCGTATGACCTCATTCTCTGGTGGAGTAGAAACAATGTACAGCCTTCAGGCCGCAGTGGCCTGAGACAGCAGTGCTACAGCCTTTGGCAGCGGGCCTCATTCACCACACTGCAGCCCTGTTAGCATCCTGGGACATTCTGTTTGCAGTATTTATTATGAATGATCTATTGAAATGTGTATTTATTGTGGTCTCCTGATACAGTAGCTATGTATTGAATAAAACTTTTCTTTGCTAACGCCGGATTTCTTGTGTTTTTGATTCGAATACCTAGAAATTGTTTTTTTTTTGTGGTTATAAAACTGGGCCTATTAAAGGAAAAACTGCTAAAAAAAGAAACAATTAGTTTTACACAATGCTAAATAATATGTAGGACATCCCTATAATATCACAAAATGAAGTTTGATAGTGACAGTAAATGTAGGTTTGTAGGTTGACAAAATGTAATCCATATATTTGCTTGAGTAATTTTGCTTCAGGTTGTACATTTAGTCTGAAATCCTGTGGAATAGCTTACTCTAAAAAAAGGGGAATTCTGTCAACTTTGAAAAATTAAAAAAATTGGCGTAGGCCTCACTGACTTGTTGAATTAGTTATTCAGCATGTGTATTTATTGAATGTTAAGTAGGGTTTTTTAATGTAAAATGATTGCCCTAAAAATCTAAATAAATATGTTTTCTTTATATTTATGCCATACAATAACTATTTTGTGTAGTAAAGTCCTGTGAGAAATAAAGTCCTTTGGGATAAATAAAGTTTTCTGATCCTAACCATTTTAATCTGAGATCAACACATTTGTCAGAAAGAAAAGTTTATGAAAGTTGGGTTTTATTTTTTCATAAACAATAATAAGGGCTTGAAATGACACTGCAGTTCTGATGCCTTGAGCTGCACCACTGTCAGTTCTGCTTATGCTGCAATTTGGACACAAACCCTTTGAACATGATGCCCTCCTCTGGTGAAAGAGACAACCTACATTTTTCTGCATTGCCAATAAAAGACTGGTCCAATTTGCCCATACCTGCATTTAAGATAAAATACTTCTTCATAAAAAAACATGATCAAACAATGTAACAAAATACACAAATCAATTCTGGCATCAATTTCATTTGGGCTGAGAGAGTTTACAGTGTTTACGGCACTCCATTTGTATAAAATCCACTGATGTCTCCACATCAGATTTGACCAAGAGTGTGAAACTGCTTTAAAAAAAACTTGGATATGTCATGGATCCTCCCTGGAATATAAACAGATCTCATGGTTGGGGTGGGGAGAAATTGCACTTGGTGAAATCTGGGCTTATAAATACTCTTACAAAGTCTTTGGTGCATTAAAATGTGCAGGACACCTCAAATGAACTTAAAGAAATGTGAAGGCCTCTTCATGATGGAGTTTTGTTCTGACACAATG
The DNA here is from genome assembly GCA_037577145.1 of Brachypetersius gabonensis. Taxonomy (NCBI): domain Eukaryota; kingdom Metazoa; phylum Chordata; class Actinopteri; order Characiformes; family Alestidae; genus Brachypetersius; species Brachypetersius gabonensis. The sequence goes on along the minus strand of JBBJLR010000002.1, from coordinate 14,976,370 downwards.
GTAACAGTTCTTCTAGTAACAGAGAGAAAGAAGAAAAGCAAAAAAAGAGTGTAAGATCTTCACTTTGAGTTTCAGTGTACATCTTCAGCATCCTTCCTGAAGGTGCTTTGTTACTTTTTGTGTATGTCTGTAAGTACTGTATGCACACTACTTCCAGCAGCAGTAACTTCACATAAAAAAATAAATTAAAACTCTTTTGTTTTGTTCAGCGACTAGAGTGCGTTGGATGCAGAACGTGTGAGAATGCGTGCATATAACAAAAGTCCTCTCAGGTAAACACCCACTGTTGATATTTGTCTGCTGAGTTGCATGTGACCAGAGAGGGGTTTTCTAAACGAGCGCTGAGACACAGCCTCCAGGCCACATTATATAAGAGCTGGTCCTACACATCCAAAAAGAAAGAGAGAGAGAAGCAATTAGAAGCAGCACGCTGAAAGCCAATATAAAAGCAAACACTACAGAAAAGCCCCACTCTCCACTGAAATAAACTTAACTGTACTGTATGTTACATAATATTTTAATCTGAGTAATTTTGGACCATGTTTATTATAAAATATTCACACAATGTAAAGGGTAGCTACAATTTTTACATGGTGTAAAGAAAACAGAAATGTATTTAGGATGTTTTAAAATGACAGATATGCTAGACTCATGCATGAGCCCCTCTTGTTCTGAGAATGCAGCAGCCACAGTATGGGCAAGGAATCATTAGTGAACAGTGCAAGCAATAGCAAATTGCACAGATTAATCAATTTCTGTAGAAACCAATTATTGAAATGTTAACAAAACTATAATTTCTTTACAATAGAGGAAATAAGAACAAAAGAGCTGCTATGTCTAGTAAAATAGCAGTGAATAAGCTTTCTTTGGTTTATTATGCCTTGCAATGTCCTGCATATACCTCTCAATCAAGAATGTATTAAGAAAGTAGGTTTCAGACCAAAAACGTCTTAAAATTGTCCAAAAAAGTGTCTCAGACATATCTATTCATTTCATGTAATAACTGTGATGTATTTGTCGTATAGGCATTAAAAAGTTTGGACTACTTTATGCTTCCTCACCACCACAGTAAACTATTTGTACTAAGTTTCTCTCGAACAACGTATTTGAATTCAAACCACTCTGAATGACTCTGCTAACATCTTCATAATTATAAATCCCTCTTTTATGGTTCACTACCTCCTGCAGCTCCCATTTCTGTTCTGCTCCAGCGAAGGTGTTATGGCCTTTATATTGGCATTCTTCCAGTTTCAATGGCCCGTCTTTCCCCTGCAGGCAGAGCTCCTTCTGAATGTTGTGTCTGATTTCATGATGTGTGGAATATTCGAAATACTGTGAGGAATTTTGAAAGAATAAAGAAACATGCGGTAAATACCAAGACAATGCAACAAGGGTGCTGAAATCTATATTGCATATAAACTACACTAAATATCCTAAAGCATCCAGACACAATTAGTGAATTCACTTCGTAAAGGCTGGCAGTTGTTCCAACTGTGCACATAGCTTATGTAATATCTATAGAAAAGCTCTGTCAATACAATAGGATTCTCTGGTCACCCTGCCCAAAGCTAAACGTAAGCTAGAAGGGTTTTATTCTCCACCGTGTTGAATTGTGTAACAGTAGAAATGCATCTCTGGAGAGATGGGGCTTCATGGTATATCCTTAGTTGCATTTGGGACTAACCATCAATCATTACCTCACTAGTGCAATTATGGCTGAATACAATCACATCCTCATTGCAATGTTTTAACATCTAGAGTGAAGCCTTTCCAGAAGAGTAGCCTTTCCAGGCTGTTACTACAGCAATAAATCCCTGATAATACCTTTCAAAACTGCTCTAGTTTGGGTGGTATGTCCAGTTATTTGGGTGCCACCTAAGTATATGCGGACACGGTTTAAAAATGGTTATAAATCCATTTTTAAAAACCCATTGACTCCACATTTTTCTATAGAGGGAAATGTGCTGTGTGCATAAGTATCTGTTATTAAATGCCTTTCAATGTGTATGATCCTTAGTTAATTTCATGCTCACAGACAATTTAATTTGCAGTTGCAGTGACTTACTAATTTGTTGACTGCTGTTAGCATCTAGTTTACACATTAGTGCTGCTCTATACTGCAGAGCTGTAAACGCTAAATGGATGATGTCCGTGGCATGTGTTCATGAATATTTTGTATTTGCTGTTGATTGTACAGCCCAGATGCACTCTCACGCATGCATATGTGTTCATGCTGCCTTAATGAGTAAAGTGGAGAAAGTTTACTCATATTGAGTGTGTGCGCAAGCAAGGAATATAATGCTTTTTTCTGGACAACATCAGAGGTTCTGTAACATAACATCTGCTCTTGCACTCTGAAGTGAGGTCACTTAAATGCCTAAAATAAAACAGCTATAATAAATCCTTTTAATTCGTTTCATTTTTACATTTTACTAGATACTGCTGTCCTTTTAAAAGGCCTTTGCTGAAGAAATGTGTTGTAGATTAGACTACAAAACTTTGCCTTAAAAAGACAAACCTTCCAAATACTAAATACAGACTTCAGTACTAATGAATATTTCAATGATTTTGGTCATTCCTAATATTGTCCCTGATTTTGGTAGAAATGTTGGTGTCCAAGCCCTCTGCAAAAACGAAGACAAGTGAGTATTCTACAGATCTAAATCATTGAAATCCACAAGGCAGGAAATGGCTACAAAATGGACTGAAAAGTTTGATTAAGCACTGATCCAGTGGTTCATCACAGCACCCAGACCCTTATCAGAACAGTGCCCTGAAAACTAGACATGAAAGCAAGATGTCAACTAGTTAGAAAAACTACCAAAAAAATAATAAACAGTCACTCTCAGAGGTCTGCAATCCTTTTTGGTTGAAATTGGAGTGAAGATGCACAGGCCACAATGTCAAGAGCTCTTCATAAGAGGGTAGCAAGAAAGAAGCCATTCCTTAAGATGGTTCACTTAAAAGCATGTATGGCATACAAAGCATGAGAAAGACTCCGCTAATTTGTGGGAGACAGTTTTATGGTCAGATGAGACCAAAATAGAATTTTTTGCTCAGACTTAAAACGTATGTGTGGCATAAAATTAACACTGTCCATGCCACCTATGGTGAAATATGGTGGTGGCCGCATCATTCTATGAGGATGTTTTTCATCTACAGGAACTGGAAATCTTGTCAGGGATGGCTGGGAAAATACATGGACACAAATGCCACAGAATATTTTAGGGAAACCTGTTCCAGTCTGGTATAAACCTACAGCTCAGGAAAGGATTTGTCTTTCAATATGACAATGACTGAGCTTAAGGCCAAAGAAACACTGGAATGGCTCAAAAACAGAACGGTGAATGCTCGAGGTCAAAGTCCCGATCCTCTTATTCTGTGGCACTATTTGAAAACTTCTGTCCAGAGGTGACACCCCACCAACCAAGAGTATCTCTATAAATTCTGTTGGAGTAAATGGGGACAAATCACTCCTGAAAAATGCGCAAAACATACTTACTCCAAAATAATTCTCTCTGTAAAGGGTTCTCTACAATGTGTTGAATACCCCATACTTGAGTTGTGTTTTTTTTTTAGGTAAAAATGTGTGTATAATGTGTCATCGTTTATTTTTAGGGGTTAATAGTCACTCATTATGCCAACTGTTGGCAAACAGGCTGTTACTTATTTGACACTGCAGTCACTGGTCACAGACTGTGAAGTGCTGATACCTGGTTTCCGCCCATGCCATGGCAGGGATACATGATGAGGGGTTTACCTCCCTCATTGTTCTCTCCTGCATCCAAACACGAGTCCTTCCCAATATTCTTTATCTGGAGTGAGAGAATGCGTGTCAGAGATAGATTCACACTCAGAAACTAAAAGACATAAAAGAAGTAAAGAGAAAAGAGTCAGACAGAGAGAACGAGGGCTAGGAAGGAGAGTCAGAAGAGTCAGGTCCAAGCTGTTTAAACATGAAGCCAAGCTTTCTCCAAGACCCACTGCAGGGAAAGAGGTATAGCGGGAAACCACAGTGGCCAGACACAACATTCTGTGGTCTGGAGGGGTGGAAGGGGGAGGAAAACAAAGACTTGGAAATAGGGTGGGGTGGGGGGGCAGTTGAAGAAACTGAGAAGCCAAACGAAGAGAGAAAGTAAAAGAGAGAGTAATGAAGAATTAAAGGAAAGGGAAGGAATATAAGAATTAGCGAGAGTGAATGAGAATGAGGGAGAAATACACAGAGATAGAAAAAGATGAAAAGAATGAGCCCAGTGAACAGGAGACATGAACATGAGGTTGAGAGTTAAAAAGAAAAATCCTTGATACTGCCCGCACACACAGTCAGTCAGTCAGACACACACACACACACACACACACACACACACACACACACACACACACACACACACACACACACACAC
>JBBJLR010000002.1:14947869-14971867 GCA_037577145.1 Brachypetersius gabonensis | reverse complement strand
CACACACACACACACACACACACACACACACACACACACACACACACACACACACACACACACACACACACTTACTGCACCAAACTGCAGTGGGTTAAGATCAGGCATGAAGACCTCAGGATACACGTTCTTCAAATACCAGCCGAAGCTCTTACACTGCAGCCTCTCCCGGAGGTCCAAGCGCTTGGAGACGTCTCCGAATGATCTCTGTGAAAACAGCCCCAGACTGCCATTAACCAAGAGGGCGAGGGGGTTGGGGGGGCTCATTTCTGAAGCAGCCTTTGAACCACAAGGAGATCATCTATTCCGTCTGCCCACAGGCCGTGTGTGGAACCACTTTTAAGCAGTCATTCCTCTCAGGTTATGGACTTGTGGCGGGTCTTGGCTACATATTGTAAATCGGGTGAGGGATTTCCGTGGTTAGGGCCATGAAAGAGCAGCGAGTCTTGATCTGGCTTCAGATTGAGGATCTGGCACAGTGCCTTTGAAAGCAGCTTAACATTGCAAAATGACCAAGCATTTTCCACAGTACATATGTGGCCACAAATTATAAACATATCACAAAAGGGACAAAAGAAAGCAGATTTCTTAAGAAGACATCTTAGCAAAACATTCGCATTATTAGAAACGGAAAATTTCTAAATCAATTAAAACTCAGCCTTTTCGTGGAGTATCCAATATTTTTGTTTCAACAATGTTGAATATCCAGGCTACACTAAGTATTGAGTTGAATATTATTCCTTTCTTGGCAATCACTAAAAATAACAAAGATCAAAATCTCTAGGACTTTCCTGGTTAGGCACAGGACAGGCAAATAAACATCCTATAATCAAATAAAATATTCTGTATACATAGTACAATATCATCTTTCTTTCTGCAAGCTGAGAAAAATCACTGTGTAATTACAGATCCTCTCCAAAAAAACATTTAAGAAAGGGGAAAAAAAAAAAAAAAGAAAAAAAAAAAAAGAACAGGCTCAAGACCCACAGCTTTTTCAGGATATATTAATGACAGATGAACACACTGGTCGGGGAATGTCCTACACCCAAGCAAGCATTGCTACAACATTCCAAAGAGGCCTTCTCAGAAACCACGAAGACATGGTGTTAAGCATGCAGTGGGACCCATTGTACTTAATAAGTAACTCGTCATCAGTTCAGACAGATACATTCTAGCTAGAGTGAGTACAGACAAAGCTAATACCAAAAGACCACAATTCTTTGGCAGATTCAGTTTGTGTTTCATACTGTTTCAATTCAAAACCAGGTGGAATGTGAAGTAGCAGCACAAGCCCCCAAAAATGGCTATGAAAATTTAAGCATGCCTTCCTCTGTGTAATTCAATACTACTATCACACTACTATCACTACCATTGTGTCTGTGATACTACTATCACAGACACAATGAACCACTTTGAGACACATGAACAATGCTGGTTTTAAATTACGACGCATTATTAGCCTATGTGTTGGCCTAATCCATATCATAAATCCACACTTTCATAACAGAGCCAGTTCTAGGCTGGCCTGTATGCAAATAATAACATAGCCATACAGACAAGGGTCCTAATGTTCACAACGTTTTACTTCCAACAACAGCTTCTATTTGCACAAGGTCAGTGCTTTCAAATAGGGAGTTCATGTCACAAAACACAAAACAACCATCCAATCACAGCTGTTGAAAGGACATTAATGAAATCACCACTTAGAAAGGACTACCGCAGTATCTTTCAGGCACAAACTGCTTTAGTAAGTGTGAAAAGTGCTTCTGGCTTGACCTTAATAAAAGCAAAGGTTTAACAAAGGTTTAAAGGGTTGAGACCATGCTGTTTGTAAACACCACTGCACAACTTATGACAGCAGGAACCATGACTGAACACTTGGGAACACAGCATTACCTCTTTAGCCATCTGTGCGGCCTGCTGGTTCCTGCGGTAAAAGATTTCTTTATAGTCATCCATCCAGACCTCGGCCAGCCGCACCTGGTTGCGGGCGATCACCTGCGTACCCTTGGGGAAAGTGTGAGGGCTTTTGGTGCGGAACACATGACCCACGATGGAACAGGGAATGATCTCCAGCTGCCCCCCGCACTGCCACACCTGCAGGAAAAGGGAAAAAAAGGAGGAACATGTCTCCAGTATGTTAGATTCTACAGAGAACAACAAATACTATTCAACTAAGTAGAACTACTCTGAGAAAATCAAAGAGATGTTTTGGCTAAAAAAATATTTGACAATATCCAAACATTTCAACTTTGTATTTGCAGGACTTCCAGTGGTATCGTGCTAACAGTTTGTTGGACATCCCATTCAAAAAGCATGGATGAAAATATGGAGTGGTTTGATTTCTAATAATTAAAATATTCCTGAATTTATAAGCATCTCTACAGGAATTACTGTATGTTAGCACAAGTTTAGTTTCACTTCACACTGAATTTAGTACTATTTACAACAGGAAAAAACCTGAAGCTCTCAAGATGTTCATATTTAGTTTTGTTTTCAGTAAATCCCTAAGAAACATTTTGGGGGAATATTGTGACCAAATATATGGGAGTACATAGTGATGTAAACGTAATCTACTATATTTATGCTATTAAGACTATGCTGTTTGTTACCCTTGGAGCCAAAACACATCACACCTACTGCATGCAGACATGTCTAGTACAGACACATAACTGGCACAGTTATTTAGCCACACATATTAAACCACTGACTAAACAAGAATACATTTTACTTTGCATTGGAGATGCTGGAAATCAGTAGTTCACTTTCTTACCCTGAAGGACATTTCAATGTTTTCTCCTCCCCAGATCTCCATCTCCTCGTCATAACTCCCAATGTGATAGAAGTAATCTTTTGAGATGGAGAACAGTCCTCCAGCAAATGCAGGTGTTCTGTGCAGCAAAGAAAATTTCTAATTTAAATTAAAGAGGTGATTCCTTCATTCGTTTATGGATAAACATAAGCACTTAATAATTATTTGACAAAATAGTTTCTGTACAATTTCTAACCCATAAACACTGAGACAGAGACTGTATACTCGGTCCAGTTATAGTGTGAAACAGCTTGCAGGTGGTATCTATCTTACTTGATGGGGTAGGTTTCGTCTTTTCGTCTCTGTTTTTCATGTTCTGGCAGACTTTCCCAGCCAAAAGACAAGCCCCAGTCAAAGTTGCCCCGGTTGTGGTTCTGCCCGTATGGAGAAGGTTTCATGAACTCAAAGGTGTTCAGGTCGATAGTGGTGATATCGGGGCTCACCACTGCTGTTTTATTCTCTGCTATCCTAGCCAGCAAAGGCTCAAGCCAACCGTGGAAGCATTCACCTGCACAAACAGAGCAAGTTCAGGGCTAGGGGTGGGGAGGCAGGACTTGAGTGGAGAGCCACTGAGATTACTTAACTCAATTGCTCAATTTTTTTTTTTTATTATAAATTAAAATGTATTACCTCATCTTGTCTCATCTCACTTGTCTCCCACAGAGTAAAAAAAACCTATTTGTATGCATTTTTCAATAAAAAGTAAAAAATCTTTGAGTCTTCCTTGTTTACCCTTTCTAAGTTAAGTGTTCTTGTAAGAGTCTTTGTATGGTTCATTCAGTTAAATGAATATTTACTATCGTGTTGATTGTGGATTATTAAATAATACAGCCAACAGAGGCAGCACTACTAAAGTGTTTGCAAGGTGGCACAAGAGCATGGGTTATGACCAAACCAGTGCCAAAAACAATGATTTAGCTCTAGCATTTCCTGCATGTTAGGCACTGGTGTTGGTCATTAAAAATCACAAATAGTGACTGAAACCACACTGCATGACAGGAGCAATATTTACTGGTCTTAACTAAACCAGTATGACAAAAATCTGCATTTTTTTTTCCAGTTAGAGAAGTCATCACCGACCACAGCTGAAATGCTAATTTGTTTTGCTTGAGGACAAGACCTTCTGTGGTGTGGCTGCCTGTGGTGCAAACTACATCGTGGGAGTGTATGAATGTAAATGGCAGGGTGACCTCCAAACTCATGATGACTCAGCATTTTTATCACTGAGATATGCACTCACAGTGGGCGTCAAGGAAGGTGAGGGTGTCTCCAGTGGCAACAGAGGCTCCCAGCAGACGAGCAGTGATGAGGCCTTTCCTCTCCAGCTGCCGCACCACGCGGACGATGTGCAGCTGCTTCAGGTACTCGTCCAACTCTTCTTTCAGTCGCTCTGTCACAGAGGAAGCACATATTGCATTTGAATATTATAGCTGAACCTGCTACACTTGGTGAATGAGAAAACACATATTACATTATATCATAGTATGAAGTGTGACTTACTAAGGAGCTGCTGTGTTGCTAAACTAGAACATACCAGTTGCAATATTTTGGATGAAGGAAAACAGAAAGACAGTTTACCTTTATCTCCATTACCCATTATAACATCATCAAATGCTACGAAAGATTATGCATGAAAGGGAATGAAAATTATTGCTCACATTCTTATGGACTCCCAAAATAACAGAAGCCTGGTTCTAACAAGATACACTATGAAGTCTTTACACATCAATTTCGTCATAATAATAAAAGATGTGTACATGGAAACATTCATCACTGAAGGCAAGCGGGCCGGCTTACACTTGTACAGTGAGTCTTCTTGTGAAACTGACATTGTTCGTGAGGGATAGAGAAGTACAGAGAGAGAAACAACCTCTGACACTGATTCTCAAGCCTGTTCCTGGTCCCTGCACAATTTAACTGGGCACGTTAAACGCTAAAACATATAAAGCGGATGTACCGCATGACAAGACACTGAAACAACTGTGGGAAACACTCTCAAAGAAAAATGTTCTTGGCTTAGAGAATTTGTCGGACAAACCGCTGCTGATCATTTCACATACAAAGCACACAGTTACATTCCAGCATTCTGTTTGCTTTCCACTTGACTGCTGATGCAACATTTGCACAACCGTTGGATGTTAAAAATGGCCGTTGTACCAAACTGCACATTTTTACCTCTAGCTTAGGGTTTATATTTAAAGTTTATTCATAAATGTGTATTGTCACTGTATGTGTGTATTTGTATACAGCTAAGATGATGAATAATTTGATTCTTTCAAATCACACTAATCGTTCACAAAAGTGGTTTAAAGAGCTGTCCATCAAAGTTGTTGTTCTATGGCAAGGGTCACCAATCTTACTTACAAAGGGCTGGGAAAGGCTGCAGGTTTTCATTTCAATCAAGCAGAAGCACACCTGATTCCACTTTTATAAACTGTTGGTCTCGGCCTTCAGACACTAGATTTGTTATATGAGAAGTGGGGGAGTGCTCCTGACTGTTTGGTATAAAAAAATGTCTCTTTGTAGATAAAATTGGTGACTTCTACTCAATGGCATTGCTCCAAAGAACTCTTCTGGCACCAGTGCATGATAACAGACAGAGACAGAGAGGGGGGAGAGAAAAAGAGAGGAGATAAAAGAGTGAAAGGAAGAATGAATATGAGAGAGAGAGCTAGAGAGAGAGAACGACTTACTGATTCTAATATCCTGTGGCAATCTGCCAGTCCCTACTTGAGCACTCTCTGGGTGTTCAGCCTGGGGAACACTTTCATGACTAAAACCTAACAGAGGGGTTGTTCCTTCCAGGTGACTGAAAAAGAACTGTATTCCCTATAGGCTTTTTTCTGCTTTTGGCCTAGGGCCAGTTACAAAAAAAACTCTTGCTAAACATCCCCCTGACCACTGCGAAAGGAACGCTTTCACGAGCGGCTCTGCTTCCTACTGTACTGCTCTTCATGAGCCAGGTGTCCAAAACTGTCTCCGAAGTACAACTAGACGGCTACCCAAGTGAGCTGCTTTCCTGAAAGCAGAGCTCAGTAGAGCCCAGTGAAACACCAGGGTGGTCCTACAGGGCTGGACGCTGGAGACTAGTTACCGTCTGTGCTGGCGTCATCCACCAGGATGACCTCCATGAGGAGCAAGGCAGGAGAGGTGTGCAGCACACTGTAGACCGTTCGCAGTAATGTGCTCCATGCCTCATTGTGGAACACGATGATCACACTTGTGGTCTGCAAGGATGGGCAGCGTCGGAATGTCTGCTCTATGCATCTGAGAGAGAGAGAGAGAGACAGAGAGAGAGAGAGAGAGACAGAGACAGACAGAGAGACAAAGACAAAGAAAGAGAGAAAGAGAGAGACAGAATGAGAGAAAGAGAGAGACGCAGAAAGAGAGAGAGACGCAGAAAGAGAGAGAGACACAGAAAGAGAGACAGACACAGAAAGAGAGACAGACACAGAAAGAGAGAGAGAGACAGAGACAGTGAAATGGAACAATAGTGAGGAGAGCTGGAGCGAGAGAGATCCATGTCCTTCTTCCATGGCCATAAAATCAGGGTGTACGACAATGAGCTGAATAAAAAAACCTATGCTGCAGTGGATGATCGACGCTCTTTACGACAGAAAGACCAATAAAATTGGGTTTGGTGCTCTGTAAATTACCCAGTCAAAATTATAAGGACATGAACAAACTTGTTTAACTAGCCAAACAAAGCCAAACCTCTTCCTACACTCCTTTTTCTCTCTTCAATCAGCCACAGGCTTGGCAGACATGCAGAAACAACGTCTCAGGAAAAAGCCAGCCTGTGGTTTTTCAGAGCTGTCTTGTATAACAGCAGCAGCCAAATCTACATGGCATGTTTTGGTTTCAACGTCCATCTACTGGCAATGAAAATGTGTACGTTATTATAACATTTGAAATGATGGGTCTTTCATCAATTGTTTTTTTTTTTATTCATTGTTTTTTTCTGATGGTTTTAACATGAGAATGGGATTTGATAGCCAGTGCTCATTCCCATTGATTACCATAGGATAGCACTAGATGGCGCTACACCTACAAGTCAACTAACAATGTATTGAATTCCACTTTAATCCAAGGGCCAACTCATCATAAAATGCAGTGTTTTCCTTAAAGGAAAGCAAACACAGGCCAGTTTTCACAACTCTAAATAGATCTAACCTTTTATTTCAATTATACAAATACTTTGATTCTGCCAAATACCACATTAAGGACTAATTATGCAACATTTTTCATTTAGTGAGACATTTTGCTCCCCCATCAGATATTTGTAGCATTAGCATTAGTCATGAGGGGATGACCCATGAGCACTAGAACTGTTTTAGTTCTAATTTTGTGCATTTTGCATGTGATTTAACCGACTCTTACATCAAAAACTTAACTGTTTGTTTGTTACTTTGTAGCATTGTTTATGAGGTGATCAAAATGTTCATACTTTTCTCCTTTAAAGAATTGCACCCGTGATTGTGTGCATTTAAGTGATTAAAACCAAAAGTATTTGGTTTTTACTGAAAAGTATTTACTGAAATTCAATTGCTCGGTTTGGTAAATTTGGACAGCTTTTCTTCAATAAATAAATTTAATATATTAGTCAAGCCGTGTTTTGTGTACAGTTTCACACTGGACTTAAAAGGCTTATATAATTAAAAAGTATTCATTAAAACCTCCACCAGCTGGCACTATTCGAACTATATACCTGAATAATCACTACTACTGTTTTTAACAAAATGCTGCAATTCTAGTGAGGGGATTAGTGTAAAATTAGTATAAAGGGAAAACTGTAAATGTGACTCTTTGCAGAACTATCACAATGACAATGGGCTACATACTCTGGAGGTCTGGTATCAGGGCCGAGGTCTCTGCTTAGTGAGATGCGGTCACTAGCGTATAAGTTAAAGCAGTGCTTCTCCTCGCCTCGCTCCTTCTCTTTCTGTTCATCTGGGCTCAGGTTATCTGTGTGAAAGGGTTTCCCAGAGGCCCCTGGGTCGCTGGGGTTCTGCGAGGGTCTCTCCAGTGCAGGCCTCAGCTCAGCTGCCGTGTAGTAGCCAGGCAGACATGACTGGCTGCCCCTGCTCTCCTGCTGCCTGACTGGGGCTCTAATCTGCATCTTTGGCATGGCTTCCCTGAAGTTATTCACTGCACCCATTACCATGCCCAGCACGGCATCCCGTTTCCCCACGATCCCCTTCAGCCACGGCTCCTCCTCCTGCGGGCCCTGACTGACCACCTCTCTCTGCATCAGGAACACAAACGTCACAAACACCAGGGCCACCATGGCAAGCTTCCATGGATGCAAGCGCCTGCGCAGCAGCCTGCGGAACACAGTCATTCTTCTGTGGTGGGAATGAACAGAGGAGTGAGTGTGTGTTTGTGTTTAGGGTGTTGTAGATAAAGCTTCACCTGACGCACACCCTCTGAGTAACATCACTGACTGCTAAACCTGCAACAAGAGAGAAGAAAAGCAGTGATGTTCACTTTATTCACAACCTGGAGGGCATTATACAATTACAGTTCTAAGAATACTGTAATCTCAAAAGAAAACCCAATTTAAACACCTCAGAGTATAAGCTGGAGGAAGGAAAAACTCCAATTCCGGCACCTGGGTTATCCAAAATAAACGTTTTCATTGATATTTAAGACCTTTTTAGAGAGACTGGGAAATTATTCTCCAGGAGAGAAAAATGTTTTTGCAAGCACATTATGCCCTTTTATACATCCTCTAGGAATTCACCATGAAGGTTCCTCACCTCCCAAAACTACATCATGCCACAACAGCCAGCGGAAAAATCTACTCATAATATTTGAGATTCCAGAGATCGGTGCTCTCAACACTTCATGTGACAAAGTTAATTGGTGTTTTGACATAAAACAAGTATCACGCCTGGGCTGGAACAAAGCAGAGACTCTCTGCATGGTATAGAATGGCAGTTGAGATCTTCAGCTGGTCAGTGTTTTTTTTTTTACCCAGAACAGTCAATATGAGATACTCAGGCATTAACATTACAGCCACAGTCTTACCTGCACCTACTGCCAGAAAGGTGTGTCAGTTAAAACAATCAGACGTTTCTGCGAGTTGCGTATCAGAGTATTATCCCAAGCAGAAGTCCAGCTCTCCAAATAGGGGAGATCTTCACATAATGCCAGAGCGAGCTGCAGTAATCTCCACTCTACTTCCGTCTCGTTGGATCCAGGTGTACTACTTTCAGGTACAGGGTGGAACCCTCCTCCTGCTGCGCATGCGTATTAGAAACCACCAGTCCACCCATCCACTCCACATCGGAACTTCAGTCTGTAGAGCAGCCAAGACACCTTTCCTGATTATTAGTGTAGTCTTCAAATAAAACTTAAAATGACCCAACAAAGCTCCATCCTTTGATCTGGCTTGTGTTGAAAATTAAGAGTTGAATAACTATCCTAAATTCTCTCAGGGGGTGTTCACGGTCTCAGTGAACACAGGGGCTGGACTGGAGAGGTCAGTCAGCAGCAGTGTGAAGGAACAGCCGTGTGACCGTCAAGTTAAACTCCCTTACTGGAACCCACTTCTAACACACAGCGTTTTTTCTTTCCCCACCCGTTTTCCACCTACTACGCTAGGATTGGCCTGTAGTACACGCCCATAACCAGTTCCAACGGTTGCCAGCCAATCATAAAGCAGAACTTTCAAGATTACCAACCAACCCCGCACGGAGAGCGTGGCTTGCCTTAATACAGGTGTGGACAAATTCGAATCGCATTGAATCACTCTTCTTCAAAAGCAGAGGTAGGAAATCTTAATAAAAAGTTTCAAACAAGCCTTAACTTATCGAAAGCGCCCCCATTTCGGAAGTCTAAGTTTCATTGCAAAAACAAAATGAAATAAATAAATTAAACATGTATTAAGGAAGACTTGAAGAGCCTTTTTTTGCCGTTAGCAGGTCTAAGTGTCCTAGCAACCGGGGTGACAGACATTCCCAACGACAAGTAAGGGAGGAAGGCAAACAAAAACAGTACTAAAGAAAGTAAACCCAGCCACTTCGCAATGAACGTAGCATGTAAGATTAAAATAATCTCACCGCCGTAGTCGTAAAAGTTGGGTTTTAAACCACCACTGAACCACATAAACACAGCATTCAAGAAGCTCTCGGTGTTAAGGGGTAAATGAAAGAAAAGTGGGCGAGATGGCCATTTGAGAAGAGGAGCAGCAGGGAGGCTTTGAGTCTCAAACACGGGGCGAACATCTTTTACCAAGAATGGGGAACCAGCCCCAATCCTCCTGTGACTCTAGCTCCCCCCTCATTTCTTTTACAACACCTCAACCTCAATGAATAAGCAGAGCTGGGACGGTGCAGCTCATTCACAAATTAAAATGTAACCCACTCATACTCCGTCCCTGAGCAAAAACGTGTCAAAAACAACATTTCATCTATCACTTTCTGAAATATGCAGCACCGAGTGCTATATTACAGCCTCAATGGTGGATCATGCCCCACTGAGGATACTCACGTAAGAAAAGCTTATGGTTGAATAGAATCAATAAGGAGGGATCCCATATGAATGAAAACAAGAGTTCAGCAACCTCCCCCCAATCATCAGACACAGAGTTAAGAAAAGCTGAATGCTCCGGAACTGAGGCTGGGTTGTATGTGTACAACACCTTTTAATGAAGTCATTAAAATCATGTCTTTTTTAAATATTTAATTATGAAACAGTAAGCACAAAAATATACCACAATTATGTGTTAATACAAAAGGAGATCACTTTTTATGAACACTATTGTTCAACATATTTTTTGCATTTGACACACACACACACACACACACACACACACACACACACTTATGATCTTAAAGCAGCTCTTGCTTTGTCCAAGATGTCCTTTCTTATCCTTGGATAGTTAGGGTGCGCATCCAAGACCTGAAAGAAAGAGATGTGCTTTGACGTTTCTGTTGATTACGGTTTACTTGAATCCTAAAGGAGGATTAACAAATCATTTTACTCACTTTGTGACAAACATCTATGGCGTCCACATATCTCTTTGCCTTCAGATAGTTGAATGCAAGCTTGTACCCTGGAACGAAAATAGTGAGATATGACTGAAAACCAAGGCAACTTACAGTAGGCAATGATGGGAAACAGGACATACCAATGGTTGGATTGGTCTGATTGCCATATTTCCTGGCCATTTCATAGTTCATAGCCGCATCCCTAAATGATTGTTCTTTCTCCATGATGTACCCCATGTATTCATACGCTTTGCAGCATGACTGAGGAAAACAAACATCACAAAACATACAAATCACACTTAATCATTGCTTTTGATAAACTCACTCTTCCCTAACAGAGAAAACTAAGCACATAATTTTATAGAGAAACTTAAGCCCAATTATACATTAGCAGCACCCCTTAGACAGGGATTAAGCCTAGTCCTACACTACACTTTAATTTTAACTGAGAATCTCCATTCCGGATCATTTGTAATCTAGGAACACCCACCTATTCACCCACTCATCTCTCTATACTACATTTGTCCCATTTTATGATACAAACCCCTTCATGGCATGGCTTAGCAATGAAATAAACATCATTAAGGAGTTTAGGGATTGCTTCAGAGCTGGACAAAAACATTTCTCCATGAAAGGTTATAAAGCTTTTCACACCAAAAAGGTTCCCCTGTAGTACAAACTAAAGAACCAAGCTAAGGAAACTGTTCTAGTGGGGTCTTTTTCTTTTAAGAGAACGCTGACCTTATTGTGGCGCAGGCAGCGCTTTAGGAGCTCTCCTGCCATGTCATATTTGCCAGACTGGATGTAGATATCTGCCAGGAGCAGCCAGCTTTTCTCAAACTCGTCTGCATCAATGATGTTCCAGTTCATCTTGGCAATGCGCTTGAGCTGGTTCCTGGCACGTGGAGTCTGTTTCAGGATCATGTAGGCTGTGGCCATAGCCAGCAGTGCAGGAACGTGGTCTTTCTGTCGTATAGGAGAGTGTGGAAGGATTCAGTGTCACAATGATGGAAAGTTTCTGGTTGGGCATGCACCTTAGAGGAAATTAGATGGTAGCTTAATTTTGAACCTTGAAACACCTACACAATTAGATGCTAAATAAAAGCAGGCCAGGCATCCCTAACATAAAATGACTAGTCAAGGTAAAAAAAAAAAACAAATCAAAGAAAAAAGTCCTAACCACTTATATTTTCCTCAAAATAGTAATTTCGGAGTGGAGTTTTTCTTTGCAGTTTGAATGGTTCTTGATTTCTACTTACTGAAATCAGTCTTTATAAATAGGTACGGTCTGTCTCATTCTAAGCGGTCTGTACTTTCCTTAAATCAACACAATTTCGTGCCTAAAGAGTTTCTAAAAACAATATAGTGGCAAATACAGTCATGAAATTCATATTTGAACTTTGTAAAATAGGCATATTTTGAATTAGTTTTAAGTAAAAGTTATTTGGCTGGACTACTGGATGTCTGTATTAAAACTTGTGTTTAGCAGGTTTACTGTTGAGTGAAGAGAAAGTAAGCTTGGTAGCTTTGTAAATTATGTTTGAACAAGGTTCCGTGTACAAAGGTGTGTGTTCATGGGTGTGTATGAATCTAGGCATTTTGTTTGTCTATGTGCAGTTTGCTTTGTCGATCTGCCCCTCACACACCTCACTGTTTGCAATCTCAGTAAACACTCCAAGGGCTTTCTCCACGTTGGCCTTCTGCTTGGTGGCCAGGTAACAGTAATGCTCCAGAATACGCAACTGCACATGGCCCTGAGCGGTCTGTGGCTTCAGCTCCTTCAACAGCTTCTCTGCTGTTCGTACAGCCAGCTGTTCCGACTCCTGCTTCTCAGTGGAGTTCCTAATATTGTAATAATAAAAAAAAGAAAACTATAATCCACAGCTTTACCTCCCAATCTCTAAGCACCTGTTCCTGATCCAGACTTCAGTTCCTCACTCATACCTTAACTCAACTACACACCTATTAGTTTCATCATTAATGAATAACTTGTCTTTGTTCAACCAATAACCCACTGCTCATATAGGTGGACAATATGAAAGTTGTCTTGAGTTTAGATTTTCAGCCTTAAATATAAACTAACTGTGCATTAACATTCTCAAAAAATGTCATTTGCAAAACCACTGCAAAAATGTAACACAAATATATTTTACACACATCACCCAGCATTTCCTGTTTTTTGATAAATGATGACAAAATAATTTTAAGTAAACACTTTTGCAGTAGCTTTTTTTTCTTTCCATGTATCTCAATTAACTACACTACAGAGAAGCTTTCAGTTCGACTACAGAGTGTTTTCTCACCCCATGTCTCCATCCAGGTTCTCAAATACCTCGCCTCCCATAGTCTCATTGTCTGGGTTCAGACAAATCTCAATCATGTTGTACACTGCATTCTGACCCCAGTCGTTGTCCTTACGAGCCTTATTGAAGTGACGTAAGCCATCATTGGGTTCCCCCGTGTACCTAAGATGTATACAAAAATAATCATCATCCAATCTCTGGTTCCTGCCACAGTTACTGATGGCTATGGTCACAGTCCAGCACAGTTCCCGTCCAAAAACACTCACTAAAACTGGCAGTAAACAGGTGCAAAGAACCAGGTGTGTTTGAGCAGAGACATTACCACACTGTGCTGAACACTAGTCCCTGAGACTGTAGCTGGGAATGACTGGTGCAATACAGAAGGGAGACGTTCATAATGAAAATAACAATAATTTCTCTCATTCAAAAAAAAAGAAAAAGCTATGATTAATAAATGCTCTTTAACTGAATTGCATTTGCTGAAAGCAGTTTGCATTTGTCACATCATAATGGCATGAGCGAATGAATAAAACACAGCACCATAAAGCTTTCATACAGACACCTGCCCTATTCAACACCAAGGTAAATTTGCTTAGAGAACTGTAAACTCGCTGCCAATGAATATAATGAGCACATAAGACTAACAATAATAAAGGCCAAATACAACTGAAAATATAGTTAATATTGTGATTCCAGTATACAAAATTAAACTGCCACTTCAGGTGGTATACCCAAAACACTGCAGAACAGAACTTTTAGCTTTAATATATATTGCCGGGTCTAGGGATTGCACTTGGTGTCTTTCCAAGAGAAAAAATTCTCTTTCTGTTCTTTGTAGCAAAATGGTGATTAGGGCTTTCCTCCATGCTCGCAGAAATTTTCACCTACACTTTATGCTTGGTGGCCTGAATAAAATAACTGCAGATTTCTTGCAGTAGAAATGTGTGTGGCCTTCCTTTTTCCAGAGTGTCGGTACCTTCAAATTACTCTGAAACAGACCTATTCAGAGAATAGATTCGGTGAGAATAAATTCGGTGAAAAGCAAAAAAATAACAGTTTAAATATGAATCATAGTTCTACTGGTTGATCACAATATAATGATGGTTTCTGGTAAACATTTCCCAGAAATTTCACTGAATTCTACATGGTATTCATACCACAGGTAAAGGCCTTTGCAGTAGTTGTATCCAGGATCAAACTTGGCCCTAGGTGAGTGTTTTTCAGCCATCTCCAGAAACCTTGGAACCTCTTCCAGTTTGCCAGCTCTGCGTAGCAGGTCAATCAGCCGGGACAGTGTTGGGTAGTTGTCTGAGACAGAGGAGACATGGGGAAAAACATTAACACAAACCCACACCAGTTCAACACAGAGCTCTGTATTTAAGCTGGGTTCTCAAGTTTCATTCAGCACTCCCTTATTAGCATCATTTTGATGGGGCACTGCGTGGAGGTGATGAAAGGCCAGTGGATGGCTTTTGGAAGGGAAGGCAAAGCCTGTCACACCTGGTTTCCTCTCCAACAGCTGCTGGAAATGGAAGACAGCCTGCTCATAGTCTTGTTTCCTGAACATCAAATCAGCCATCATCTACTGACACAGAGCAGACACAGAAATACTGGTTGGTAGACGTTTTTGCAGCAAGTACCCAAGTTTATAAGGAACATACTGAATAGCGACTGACCAGTGTTGCAGATTCATTCACTGGGTCATTCTTCAGGATGACACTGCACTGCTGCTGACAGGCCTCTACATCATCTAGAGTTAGATACAGCTGGGCTAGCTCCATCATCACCTGGTTTAAAATAAAGTCAAATTTAAATGTTAATGGAGATTTAATTGAGCAGGTTTGTAAGCTGACACATTAAGTATGAATGAATCACTAAAGAAAATATGAACATTTAAAACCTAGTTCAATATATTCCACAAGATATGACAAAAATATCACAATTCGTCAAACTTGATATACATGTATCACCATATTTCATGTTAGAAAAAGTGGAATCACCACATTTAAAGGAGCTAAAGTTTAAATATACTACATAATTTTGCAGTACTGATAATATTTCATATTATTATACAATGTAACAATTTAATGTGATAATGATCATCATCATAGTGCCCCAGGTTCAACAAAAAGCCCTATCAGACCCAAAAGGAGAACTAAAAGGAAGTGGTAGAGCTCCTGTGATGCAGCTGCAGAGAGATGAGCACACAGAACACACTGATCCAGCCATGCTGACCTTGCTGTCATTCTCACTGTAAACAAGAGCTTCTTTGTAGAACTTGACAGCTCTTTCGTAGCCACGCTGGTTGCTGCAGTGTTTGGCGATTTCGGCACAGATCTCGGCAGCGAGCTGCTTCTGCATGGGCACAGCGTCAGGCTGCTCTAGCTGAGCCCGTTTCAGGACCTTCGCCTGTACATCCCTCGCCTGAGCAAACACACATGGGACTGTAACATCAGTTCAATACTTATACTGGCTTTATCTGGCTCTTTACGAGATACACAGGCAATAATTGAGACCATTTATTCAATAATACGCACAAAACACCCTAAAAATAGCTGAATCCGACCCTTTAATTGATTGTTGTTTTTACAACATGCAAGCCTGCCATCAGAGACCTACCAATCACTGAGCTATCACACCAATCAGGCAAATATAGACTAATGAGATAAATTCAAGGTTTTACACAATCAAGAGACTCACCCGATGTAGGGACAGCAAAGCTTCATCATTTTTACTGACTTTACTCTGAATCTTGGCCAACAGAACAAGGTAACGGCAGTCTTCAGTTAGCAATGGCAGTTCATTCACTAAAATGTAGAGAAACACTAATGTCACTAACATGTAATATTAATGTCAACAGCAGATGACAGAAATAAGCAGTAGGAAGGTGCAGGGTTTGGGACTGAAACTCTAGGTTTATTATTTTTGTATTAATCTCAGGATGCATTACTCAGTAACTCCTGTACAAACCAGGACTAAATGATGAGCCCACATTTAGGGTGATTAAATACAATAGAAAATAAAAAGTTACATGCATTTGCATGCTTTAATGAACAATGTATGCATGTACAAGTCGGTTTCCTACCAGGATCATGGGTGAGAGCCTCATGCAGAACTCTCTCACAGCGCTCGTACTGTCTCAGCTTCATAAGCAGCTCAGCCAGGTCATAGCGCAGGAAGATCTGTTGACCACTCCTCAGAGCTGCCTCATAGTAGTTTATGGCCTGACAAACAAACACATTTGATACAGGCTGGAACCAGATGTTTAGAATTAAGTGCAGTCATTGGCATTGGTTGACCTCAAACAGAGCAATTCCAATTCATCAGTGTATGAAATTCTCAGTACTATCAGTAATCAGTACTATCAGTACAGTTTCTCCTGCATTAGCAGGTTAGTACAGTCAATTTTATCTGATGATGTGTTCGATTAACACTGACTGGGTCAAGCTGTGTCATTAATAGTCTATACAGGCCCTTACTTATCACTCTTATCTATCTGAGATCCCGAATTGTTTCTGCCGTTCATATCTGAATGAATACTTGAACTATAAAGGATATCTGTCTGATAAGTGCAGACTATGGATTTCCTCCTCTTCATTTGAAAGGCACAATCTTAGGTCATTGCTCCTCCTTGTTTGTTGATGAAGACTGAGTAGGAGGGGATGTTTTGGTGAACAGACTGCTGGGAATGTTTCTCCCCCGTGCTTACCTTAACATAGTTGTGGGTCTTAACGAGAGCTTTTCCAATCTTGCTGGCCACAGCACCATCTTTAGGATTTCTCTTCAAAGCTTGCTCATACACCTCGATGGCCAGCTCAGGCTATAAGCACATAATTTCATATTCAGACATAGTGGCACAGGTTGTGGGCTGTAGACATTCTTGGTTGAGCTATTCCTCTGAAGAAAAACAACACTGTGTGTACTATTATGTAAATATTTGTACAAAGGTTGGGACAAGCATTTGAAAACCATACGCCCCCATATGGCTCAACTCACTTCCAAGTATGAGGTCTCCTCCCCATTGAAAATATAACTAAAGTAAAGGTTGAATTAAAAACAGTTGTAAAATGTGTCTTAAACAAAGAGAACGATGAGCAGTCACTGTGGTGATGAGGGACACAATTCCAGTCAGAGGGTACCACACCAAATTATATGCCTTTCAGTGACCTCACTCTCAGCTGACCCTTACTGGTTGACCAAAGGTTGTATACCAATAACAGTGGGGGTAATAAGTTACTTAATACCAACCTCTTGGATATTCATGTAGGCATCTCCTAATAGGAAATATGTATGTGAGCTGGGCATCTTTTCCACCAAATCCCTAACAGAAATAGAGGCACATTTAGTACGAGAGAGTGTGTACAAGGGCATGTGTTGTTTTTTGTTATGCCATGAGTATAATGGCACTAGGTCTTTTATTAGAGATACAGTAGTTTGTTTTCCCACGTACCTGTAACAGCTTACATAGAGCCGTTTCTCCTTACGATGGTTTATGTAGATGTCCGCCATTTTCTCTTTGGCCTGTACATAATAGGGCTGATCTTGTGTGATATTTCTGAGCATGCTCAGTGCAAGCTCTGTGTCTCCTCTCAGCAGTGCAAGGTCAGCATTAGCAATGGTGACACGCAGCTCCTCAGGAGAACCAGTGAACTCGTTTATAGCATCCTGCATCACTTTAGCTGCTTCATGCTGTAAATACCACAAGAGGCAACATGGCCACAGGTGTCTCCCATACAAAAATGTAGTACATAAATAAATTATCAATACATTCTATTCATGTTTTGAAATATGCTGACAACATATTAGGGGTATACAGGAATTTATCAGGTTACACAAACCTAAAAATGAATGATATTTGAATTCAGAAAATATATTTACCTCTCCTAATAAGAAAATTCCTTTCTTTTACTATAATGAGTATTAAAACGCTTAACACTGTGGTGCATTAGAGTTTACATTTATGGCATTTATCAGACGCTTTTATCCAAAGCGACTTCCATTCCCTAACTACAGGGGACAGTCTCCCTGGCGCAACTTGGGGTTAAGGGTCTTGCTCAGGAACCCAGTGGTGGTGCTGAAGGTAGGATTTGAACCCATGACCTCTTGGTCTAGAGGCAAGTATCCTATCCACTACGCCACCACCACCCCCAGTGTTAAAGAGTAAAAGAGTAAAGAGTTAAAGAGTAATTTACTTATTCCATTAACCTCAAGCTTCTGCATAATGCTGGCAAATGTTACCTGTTCGCCATTGAGCCAGAGTGCCTCAGCCAGCTCGAGATACACAGATACACAATCTGCTGCACTGAGCTCAACTCTCCTGGCCTTGCTTTTGGCAGCAGAGCCGACTCTCTTCATGCCTGGCAGGCTCATGGCCAACTGCAGTGTCTGAATGGCCTCCTGCAGCTCACCCATCTTCCTCTGAGCCTGTGCTTTAATGAGGTGGTACAGCGGGTGCTCCCTCACCTGACCAGCACAGAGGAGAGCAAGAGAGAAGTCTTAACCTGTCAATAGGTTTGACAGTATGGGGAAATTAAGTGAATTGAAACTGTCCAATATAGTAAAGATACAGCAAACAGTTACAAAAAGGTTTTGTAATGGAATGTCTGGTATGGATCAACGTCATTAACATCTGTATCGAGATTTCCAGTACAGCAGGAATAATTTACCAAAAATCAATTGTACACAATGTACACAATTTTCCCTTCATAGACAATAAGCAAAGATAGGTTTGGTGTTTTCTAGTTAGGTTTTTTTTTTTTTTAGTTTTGCTCAGTTTGGAACATTTTGAGGAAATACGAGGATTTTGACATGCAGATTGTACAACGCCAATTATGGTTCCTAAGCTTGCATTTCTTGTTAGTCATATTAGCCTACAGCTACATTTCAGGCCAAAAATAGATAGATAAAATAAATAAATAAGGATAAACTGCTTTTTCAAACAGAAAAACATTAAGAGTAAATGTATCTGAATGGTTACTAAATACTTTGTAGTCTGCAGTAGCACATTATTTGTGCATGTTGCAAAATATCAAACACCAAACAAAATTTGGCTAATTAACTACATCCGTGTGTATTTTTTGGGATGGATTTTTATGCAGACCTATTACTCTTTCTTTAAGAAACTCTCACCTCAAAGTTGTGGCTCAGACAGAGCTCCAGAGACTGGGAGGAGAGTTTGAAATTACCCTGCAGGAGATAGATCTGGGCCATGAGAAGGTGAGCATCAGCAAAGGCAGGCTTTTGTTCCAAACAGTGCTGCAGACTGCTCTGAGCCGCCTCTATGTCACCTAAAATGACCAAACATGAATGGAGTGAATAAATAATGTTGGCAAGATCTACACAAGTTTCTGAGAGCCCTGGTGTTGACTTTGGGAACATTCTGACAAAATGAAATGTTCACCTGACAAAAACCTGACTTTTGCCATCAGAAACACTGCTTGGAGAAGCCCAGGGACAATCTTGACCACCGTGTCCAGCACAGAGGCACAATGCTGCAGCTGAGGTGCAGGGGCCTGGCCTTGGGCTGGAGGCTGAAGAGTGAACAAAAAATAATCAGATCAATAGAGTGACACAGGTGGAAAAAAAACCAGACAAATTGCACCCAACTAAGCTATGGAATGCTACCCATGTCCCTAGTTCTAATGAAAAAGTACATTAATATATACTAATTGGGGCTGCTGGCAGCCCAGTGGTTAGGTTGTTCGCCCTGCAATCGGGAAGGTATGGGTTCGATTCCCAAGACTGCTGAGGTACCCTGAGCAAGGTACCGTCCCCACACACTGCTCCCCGGGCACTGTGTTCCTTCTGCTTCACTTGGTGAATGGGTTAAATGCAGAGGAAGAATTTTGTGCTGTTCACGTATGACAGAACGCTCACTTTCACTTAATAAAGGTTTAACTTTGGGTAAATATGGTTGGTTAAATTAATGGCTCACCAAAATTTTAAATGAACAGAAACTTCCCCTTACCCCAAATGCAGTCATTCAGCCAAGACATGGTTGGTGACTCAACACTAAATGCTTTCAGATCCTCAATAAAAATGCTCAATCCTCAAATGTTCATTTTATTTACTGAAGAAAATGGTTTTGGAACATCTGTAAATATGCTCCCTTGGTTGAGCTACTTTTAGCAGCAACAGCTGCAACAAACTATAACTTGAGATCAGTTTTTCACATTGCTGTGGAATAATTCCTGCCCACTCTTTGCAAAATTGCTTTAGTTCAGCTATGCTGAAGGGCTTTTAAGCATGAACTGCTAGTTAAAGGCCACAGACTTTATCTGGGGTGAGTAAGGCCTGCAGTTCCTCAGTTATACATCTGGGTTCTTTTATTATTTCCCAGATGAGCCATTGCTGAGGTGTTAGGGACTTTTTTCATTGTTCTTAGTTTTCTCCATTTGAAAAGAATGGCTCTCACTGTGGTTCGTTGGAGGTCCGGGAGCCTTTGAAACAGCCTTTTAGCCTAGTTTTGTAGCCTTTTACAGGCCAATATAATTCAGTAACTTTGTCAACTTTTTTGGAATTCTTTGTGATCGTGGTATTGTGTGCTGCTTATTGAGGCATTTTAGCTCGCTTCACATTGGTGGAAAGGTTCTATTCAGGTGTTACTAAATTCAATAGTGCTGAGTGTAACCAAGCCTGGGTGTGTGCAGTCTAACTAACTCCAATTACTTAACACTAACAAAACTATCTCAATAGATCTGAAATAATTAAGTAACTATACAAACAATACTTAATTATAAAAAAAAAACTAATCAGTTAAAATGTAAAATGTAAAGTTAGAATTGGAGTGTTACATAGGAAATCTGTAGGCCATTATAAAGCCATTTGAACATTCTCCAAAAAGGGACACATTTTTTACAAATGCATTTGTGAGAGAGAAAACCAGCAGGATGTCATGAATGTGCTTACATGTATAATTAACAAATTTCATGTATATTATTATTTCTGATATGAAGTGCCCATAAACAATTGCTTAGTAATTTGCCCAATTCTTGATTACAAAATGAACAATGTAAGTCATAGTGACAGCCTTGGTTTGATGCAAATTTATGTAAATTAGATTTTCAGTGAATTGTTCTTTTAATAATTTCCTTCAATGGAAACCTAAAAGCTATATCTGTGTAATGCATACATTCCAAGTAGGATTCTAGACATTCACAAAAATGTTAAATAGACATTCTCAGAAATGCTAAGAAATGCTTTACACTGCGTCTCTTTCCTCATCATTTAAAATGATAGCACGTAATGCATGATGTACGGGCTCCCACCACAACAATAGCTAAATGATCCTGAAGTCAGTCTCACAGCTTGGGTATTCATTTAGGTTGCCACCTCGTACATGAGATGATAGAGGTTTACCTTACACTGAAATAAATATAAAATCTGCAAGTCCATAAACTAATAAACTGGTCTCTGAATGTGTAATGAAACAGTGATTGCAGCAAATGCATATGATTAGCAAGTACAAAAACCTTGGAAGGACAGAGTGCTAGATACTCCTTGGCAATCTCCAGAAGGAAGTCCGGGCTGAGTTTCTCATAGTATTCTACACTCAGTGGTAGACCTTGGAGAGTGGAGAAATGTGTGTCCACTGTGTCATTCAGCAGGTTGGTCACTTCATCCATAGATTTCCGTTTCTTAATGGCCAACATTGCCCGTAAGAACAGCAGCTCCTAAAACACAGACATGTACCGTGGGAATAAGCAAAGGCGCTTGTAAGAGACAAAAATGGTAGCAACACGAGTAGATGAGAGTTATCTTGTATTTTATTTACGATGTGTATTCTGTCATTACGTCAAGCCCTTGAGAAGTTTTAGCTGCACACACTCAGCACAAATCATGTTTACAATGTCTCCCCTACGTTATGACCACTTGCTTATCTAGTAAGTGGAAACATCCCTTACACTGTGTACTCGGCTCTGCGGTCCAGCTGAGGACATACTGTGCCTCAGACTGATGTCAGTAGGAAAAGCGTCACATGCAAGTGGCAGACACTGCGCACAGCAGATGACTCCATATAAAGAAAACACAAGTGGCTGTTTCAAAGAATTACCACTGTCTCGGGATGATTTGTGGAGGACTGACTGTGCAATTCAACGAAATAGTCCACTGCACATGTATGATTCAGGATTACTCAACTATCCAAGCCTTAAGAGATATAAAGACACAAATGTGGAGAAAAACTCAAATGAAAGATTGTGGATTTTTTGTTTGTTTGTTTGAAGATTGTTGTTTATGGAAGTTCACATGCTCCTGATACTCAAAATGTCTCTGAAATGTCACATATACACATTTTTACATTAATTATCAAAAAACTTTTGAAGAAATAAAATCAGAAGAGAACAGGATACAATTAAGGGAATGCATGTTTGTGGTCTCACCGCTGATTTGCCGATAGACTGCTGGATCTCAGTGAGGAACTCAAGCTGCTGCTCAGCGTCCTCCAGATGCCCCTCAATCAGCTGGCACCGTATAATACCTGCAGGAGACATATTTTATACTCGAGGTCTTTACAATACAAAGAGAAAAAACACTGGACATTTTAAGGAGCATGCACTGCTAATATAAGGCACCAGCATTGTGCTATTCTCAGATTAAGTGCTAATACAGTCTTCAATACAGTCATGCATCTGGAATCTTTACATAATTATATCCTGCCATTAGGACAAAAGTCTACTGCGAAATGATTTGTGTGTAAGATAAAGATGATACTGGGCTAATTAGTAAAGCCAAGCCTGTCCATTCTGAACATATCCTTCCATCATCAAACATAGAGAACTTCATAAAATTGAAGTTCACGAAGTACTACATATAGACCAGTTTTCATTTATCATGTTTCTGAAACAGAATGACACATTTTATAGAGTTTAGAAGGGTACTATGAAACTATAAAACTTTTTTTTACCAATCAGAGCAGAAACACTGCTCTCATCCAGACTCATGGCAGTTTGGTACCGCTTTATGGCCTCCTTTGTCCTTCCCTGCAGGACTAACTGATAGCCCAGTTCAGTGGCCAGCTCTGCATCACCCAACATCCGAGAGAACGCCCGCTCCACCATCATATGGGTGTGCTGCAGCACTTTTTCTGCTCTACCACACTGATGACAGGGCAGCATTATCAGTAAGAAAGCTTTCATTATTGTACAGTAGTATTCCTATTAGAACATTCGACAGTACACTCAGGGTGAATTCTTAAGCACAAGCTAAACCGCTAAACTGCTAAACTGCAATAACAATAGTGTTTTATTTTTCATTGTAATTATTTAAATCTTTGGGTGGAATCAGGCATTAATATTCTGACTGTACTTTTTCTAAAACAGGGTTGTAATTAGTGTGTATTATCACTACAATATATTATGGAATTAAAAAGTTTGTTACATCTTACCACTCGAGTGACAGCTAAAGACATTCTGTAGAGAAGTTCTGAGTTGTTGGCCTCTTTGGTTTCAATGTTGCTAATAAGGTTCATCAGCTGCTTGACTGACTAAAAAAAAGAACACATTAGTTAAATGCTAAGAAAAAAGCATGATTTGACTTTAGAAAGCTATGTAATTTAGTCCATTAGGTTTTATTGTTGGCAGAGTGTGTGTCTTACCTCCCCAATGTCTCCCTCTCTGCAAAGAGAATGTAAAACCAGCATTCTCAGAGCTTCCAGATTGTATTTGTCTCTCTGAAGAAGCCTAAATGGATAGACACAGTGAGTACTAGATAGAAAACCTAAACACACACACAGCATATCTGACAAAAGGATTGGTGGTTATGTATACACTGTGAGATTGAAATATTTTATGTATGTATGTATGGATGGATGTATATGCGCACACACACACACACACACACACACACACACACACACACACACACACACACACACACACACACACACACAC
>JBBJLR010000002.1:14906592-14916802 GCA_037577145.1 Brachypetersius gabonensis | reverse complement strand
TAGAATATGAATACGTAATATGGATTTATGTTTATAAATATAAGTGTTAACAAATGTGTGTAAGTATTTTTGTACATCCTTCATTAGATGAAGATAAGAACAAGAACTTTATCTAACCCTCTTAATTTATTACGCCCCCCACTAATTAAAAATCCTACATAAATGTCAAGTGTATAAGTGTTTAAATATATGTCATTCCTGTTATGTTTAACCCTCATATCTCCATTTTATTAGGTTGAATTATTATTGTACTTTATGTACCATTTGCTTCCCTTTTACATTGAATTAACAAGTTCCAACATCTAGTTTGAACGCACTTTAATACCCTTTGAACTTGTACTTTGTCTTTCAGGGCCAGGCCAGGGACTTTCTAAATACTATTTAGCCTGAGATAATAGGATAAGTAATATCTGGCCACACTGTCTGACTGATAAATTGCATCTAGTTTGACAGTCAACCTTTGCTCACCATCCGAGAAGCATGCTTCTGGATCCATGGACTCTTCCAGCTCAAAGTCCAGTGACTCCCCTCTCTCCCTCATCTGCCTAATGTCCACTGTGCTGCCATCGGAAGAGCTTAGCTCGGATAGTTTCTGCAAGAGCCACCCAGACATAGCACATATTTCCATGACAACACCTCAGCTAGGGCCGGTCGCCTCGGCGTCGCCGGGGAGATGATACATGGAGTCAGTCATTTTTGCTGAGCCGTGCGGCTGTCTTGTTCTATGAGAGCTCACAAGACTATCAACCACACCCTGAAGTTCATGCAAAGGCAATCAAATACACCTACAGACACATACAAGTTAAACTAGCATTTGTTTTGAAGAAAATTATTTGAGCTGTAGGTAAATTTGAGACCACTTTAGCTGTTTGGCATGCAATTTAAAACGACCTCTAACTGTAATGTGAACGTTGAACATGTTTCAGTCATTTCAAGTCTTCCGTCACATTAAAAAAAAGGAAAAAAAGAGGGGTCATTCGACAATGATATGAAAACACGTTTTCTGTGAACAAGACACAGGCTTCTGTAAAAGTTGTCATTCGACTAATGGCAGCATGCTGTGCAGTTGGTCAGAGGTAACACTGAGGGGTGCGTGAAAAAAACATGTAAAAATGGGATATTACCCGTTTTAGTTTTCTCACTATATACTGAGAAGTTTTCATTACACTAATATTAAATCACAGCAACTGTATCATAACGGTTTTGGTTCTCTTTGAGAAAAACAGACAAGCCAATCTCTTTATATTCACATCTTATAGTTAGGACAGTTGATATAGAGCCACCGTACAGTGCCATTCTGAAAACCAGCTAGCAGCAGTCTGCCGAGAACAGATTCAGCTGATGCAGGCCCAGGAATGATGTAAGGATAGGAAATACATTCTCAAAATCCACTCCCAGAATGAGAGATTCATGAGTTTCTCCCTAGATACATTGTTTCTTAATGGTAGATGATTTTAACTGCAATTGTTTTTAAGAGCACATGAAAGCAGATTGTGCTTCTGTAATACTCATGTTTCTTTTAAATAGTGTTTTTATTGTTTTACTATTTTTATTCTAATTGCAGTTTCATGACTATTAAATTGTGGTTGTTTTTATAAATGTAATACTATTTTAAAGACAAATACTCATATTTCAAGATGAAACACAATAAGGGACATTGATAGATAAGCTTTTTTAATGTTAATCTTCTTTCATCATTCCAGTGTAGAGAATGTGAAATGTCATCAAACATTGTGACACTCATTCAATGAATTTTGGCATTACGAAGCAAAATCCATTCCTCCAGGTTGATGTTATCCGAGTGAGCATTCACTGACATTTCAATGAACAAACCAGCCAAGGAGACATCTAACAATTAAATGAGTAATCCGGCCCATTCAGAATGTTAAAGTCTTGTAGAAACATTACATAAAAATAATAAAAATGCAATGGCATCATTATGTTGTGTCTGTAAGAACGAGAAAATTGAGAAAAACTAAAAATTCTGATCAGACAAAAAATGAAAACAAAAAAGCGAAATGAGGGATCTAAAGGTGGCTGTCTATTTCTCTTCTTCATGAATGGTAAAAGCAATCTCCATGGTAGGTGTGGTATGTACCATAAATATATCTTACAAGTCTCCTTTCTGAAAACTTGAGAGCATCTCAGAAAGAGCTGGAATAACAAAGCAGGTTTAGAGGGGTAAGACTCACACAAGTGAGAGCAGTAAACTTTTCTTTGAAGAGAAGATTTTTTTTCCACAAATAAAAAATATTATAAGCTTATAGCACATCGGAGTAGTTTCATCAAACTTCCAAAAAGAAAGTCTGTTTAGACAGTCGTGCTAAATACTACATGCAGTATGAAGGCCCACACACAAACTACTGATACATTCTGTGGTACAGTCAACTAACTACAATAACCATTGATGCCTTTTCTGTCGGTATTTCATGAATTAGAAAGAGGGTTAACTGGTGGAAGCACACACAGCTGGAATTACAGGTAATCTAATTGTGACATAGAGACTTGTCATAGATAAAAGGTCAAATTGAAAAGTGGTTTTTTTTTTTGGCTAATAGGAGAGTGGTAGAATATGATGACATGATAAAACATGACTAAACTGTATAGTCTCTTTAGTATACCGAAGGACATGACTGACCTAACACCCTCCCCACCCCTGCCACCAAATATAGATTGTTCATTTATGACAAGCTTTCTCTCTTACTTTTTACTGTCCTTAGTGCTGTCATTGGTGAAAAACTCATTAATTTTGTTAATCAATTTTTCTTTATGGTTGAGCCATATGAGTCGGATGGGAATTGACCTATATATCACAAAAGTGTGTCCAAAACACTTTTAGAGTAAAGTGTGCATTTGTCACATGTGAACACACCATTTACATTATCTATCAGATGTTTTTATCCAAAGCGACTTCCATTCCCTAACTACAGGGGACATTCTCCCTGGAGCAACTTGGGGTAAAGGGTCTTACTCAGGGATCCAGTGGTGGTGTGTTGAACTACGCCATCACCCCCACAGTACAAAACTGTTCTCGGAAATTAACCCATTTACCCAGACCAAGCAGCAGGCAGCCGGTGAGCAATCTGTGGGAACGGAACCTTGCTCAATGGTCCTTCAGTTGTGTCACTGGCAGTCCCGGGATTTGAACCCACAACCTTCTGATCACAGGGGCAATTCCCTAAGCGCCAGGCCACCAGTTGCCCAAGACCTAGCTTTTTGCTGAGCTAGCGTTCTCGATGTTTCTTGCTTTACGTCAAGAATTTGTTAATGTTGCTAAGGGCTTGACATGGATGACTGTTGAGCTTAGTCTAGTCAAGTTAGGATGAACTGATAGACATCTAAAGCACTTATGATGTATGCGTTAAATTAAAGTCTTAATTAGTGTAGTAGACCAGCTTACCTCTTTATCTTCCTCTAAGTCTGAAGAGTAACTGCTGAAATCCTCCATGTTCTGGCATTCTGCGTCAGACTCTGCAGTGGCTATGGGTACAGTGATAGTTAGGCTGGAATTAACAATGAAATTCTCTGAGTCAAGGTCTGTTCCAGATAGCTCTTTCATAGACCCGGGGTTTTTGATCAGCTCAACTGCGGTATGGTTGATGACATCGTTTGGCTTCTTGGTGTTTTTCAACTTGTCCTCAGATGGTGCCTTCTTTTTTCTCCTCCTGAGGCATGCACTTTGAAAGAAGCGGCGCAGACAAGACTTAATGAAAGCGATACCCCTGCGGATGCGGCCCATGGCGATCTGCAAGTTGTTCATTTCACTGTCATCCTCTGGGGCTGCCAGGTTATCTGCACTAAAGGAGCTTAGCAGCAAGGCCAAGAACAGGTTCAGAACCTGAAAGAATACAGGCTTCATGAACTACTGGTAAATACTGTTTTGCTTTCTTTGATTCATTCATTAATGTATTCATTCATTTGTTCATTCATGTTCAGCATATAAATAGCCAATACAAAGCTACTTTACATATTGCAATTATCAGTTAATCCAATAATAAAAACAAGGGGACTGTTTTATGTAAACAGTAACTGCAGACTGGGGTAACAAAGTCCATATATTATGACTAAATTAAGATATGAAAACAGACCATTAAATTTGGGCCTACCACAAGATTTCCAATCACCATGACCATGAGGAAGACAATTAGGCACAGAGGCTTTCCAGAAACCTCCATGCAGTCCCACATGGTCTCGATCCACTCCCCGCACAGCACACGGAACACGATTAGAAATGAATGGAGAAAATCGTTCATATGCCAGCGAGGGAGGGTGGAGTCTGGTGAGATCTTATCCACATATTCCTTGTAGTTCTTCCCAAACAATTGCATGCCCACTACAGCAAAGATGAAGACGATGATAGCCAGAACAAGGGTCAGATTGCTGAGGGCACCGAGTGAGTTGCCAATTATCTTGATCAGCATGTTTAGAGTGGGCCATGACTTGGCCAGCTTAAAGACCCTCAGCTATGATGGAAAAAATGCCAGATTATAATATATCCAATCATGATGTTTCGTATTGATAAACCTTTGGCATTTGAGCTATAAATACTGTATGCAATATAAATACTGTAACATGTAGTTCTCTTACCAGCCGGAATGACCTAAGAAGAGACATTCGAGAAGACGAACTTGCCAGTATAACTTCTAAGAGACTAATACTGACAATGACACTATCAAATATGTTCCAGCCTTCTTGAAAGTAATAAAAAGGATCCAATGCTATGATCTTGCAGATCATCTCAGCTGTGAAGATCCCTGTGAAAATCTGCACACAAAGATGTCAAACTTAAACAAGAATACTCACTAGCACAGGTCTTTTAAAAAACTCTGATAAGTATATTCATTTCTGAAATAAATCTGTATGAAATAGTGATTTCTTCATATTTCACAAAACATTTGCATCAGTGGGGTTGCCAGTGAAATTTAAACTGGAAAACAACAATATGAACACAATATTTGTAGTTGTCTACAACAACATGAAGCTAAAGCGTACTATATTTTACCAAAGCTCAGTTACTTCTGTAGTAAGCATCAGACAAATAATTAGTCATAGGATTCAAAAACTGAAGGACCCAGGACTCAACAGGCCAAGTCTTATTTAGGTGAAAATGCATATCTACTGTTTTTTGTTGTTTCAAAATAATAGAAAAGTATGTAATATAACTTAAAATTCTCTTACATAGTTTCCTGTTGTAAGCATTGCAGCGAAATCATCATTCATGGGTTGATGCTCCATGGCCATGAATACTGTATTCATTACAATGCAGATAGTAATTGACAGATCCACAAATGGGTCCATCACAAACATTTGAACCGTTTTCTTTATTTTCACCCATGTTGGGCTGCAGTCCCAGATGAAAAAGGTGCGGGCAAACTTATACCAACATGGATGGCACTTCTGCCTAGACTCCTCCAGCTCTAGAACATTAAACAAAAACACACCAAATGAAAACAAACTGTGATGCTGAGAGTAGAATGTAATTGCAAATAGGTATTTATTATCTAAAGAACAAAAACAAAATCGAACAAACACAAAATGAAACAAAATAAACACAAGGACAACAAAAAGTTTTGCACACAGCAAAACACGGAACTTCAACTGAAAAAAAGCAAGAAGAACAAGAAGAACTGAGCAAAAACATGACAGAGCGAGCAAAACGCGAATCGAAAACCACACCTAGCAAAAATATTAAGAATCAATTTACACTGGTTTATGACACATAATGCCATAGTAACATTAATATAACCACTCATGGACACACATGGATACACAAGTCCTTAGTATGCTACTAAGATGGAAAAGCCAAGGCCAGGATTCATGTGAACCAACCTTCCATAGTGTTGGTAATAATACTGGCTACACTCAGAGCTCTCTGTCTGACTGTCTGGTCATCCAAATACACGTCTGAGAGCTGGGGGGACTCATATCTCATCCTGTACTCCTCTTGTGTGTCCTCCTGGGCAAGACACAAGAATGACAGTGAGGTGTAACTATAGACAGGCTGTTAGACCACAGAGTGCCTACAGTCATAAGCAAAAGTTCAAACACCTCTGTCAGATTACATGTGATGAAAATAAGTACACACTCTCTGCCATAGACAGTATAGTTTTAGATTTTATTTGTGTGTAAATTACATTAATATTCAATTTATGGCTAAATAATTTATTGTGCTCAGCAGAAATCTTTTTGAAGGCCACTTTCTCAGTCCTATTACAACACAGCATTTCAACCAAGGACAATAATAAGCAACTTTGGACAAGCGAAAACAAGGCGAATCACCAAGCTCTCCTTACATTGTCATCTGAAGTTGCTTTATTTATGGTCACCTCGGGAAGCGGCAGTCCAGCAGGAGAGCTGGGCAGCGAGTGTCCAGTCACAAGTGACACCACACCATTGCGATCCACAGAGCAACGCACTTTGCCATCGGTGGACATAAGAATGCGGGGGCTCAGGCTGCCTTTACTGACCGTACTAAAAAGCCGCTCTGAGCGGTGGGGCGGGAACAGAGAGACTTGCCGGCTGCCCGTGTCCTCAAACGGGCTGTGCTCGTCATCCGCAAAGTCGTTCTCCGATCCCAAGGGGCTACGAAAGCTAAAGACGCTAGTTCTGCTGTTCCGACGGGGACTGAAGACAGAACCTTGGAAGCTCACGACAGACTGGAGAAAGAAAGAGGCCTTACACTCAGCTGTCACATCAACATCACTTCAAGTGGCCATGAACTGATGATCATGAAGATCACGAATGGTAAAAACATTCTCTGTGGTAGATATAGCATGTGTAGTAAATGTGTTTTGAAATGCTAAACAGAAAACATGACAAGCAATGAAGATGATGATGTTGATGATGATAATGGCAGTGATGATGATTATGACAAAAAATGAAAAGTTGTCTGTTGCTTCTGCAAAGCTTCAGACAAAGCTAATGTGGACAAATGAAGCAATATGGAGACAGCAAAGCAGATAATAAAAGCAATGTCAATGATACTGACAAAAAAGATTAAACTGAATAACACAAGAACAGAAGACACTGAAACTGCAAGGTGAATGGATGACATGGAATGAACATGAAGATTAATCATAACATTAATGGTGGCGAGACCCAGAACTCACTCCCCATGGCCAGACCTCCAAATTAACTACTGAAGTGTAAAAGTAAAGAAATGTATGGAATTTTAGGCTATTATATGCAGTGTACATCAGCCCTACAGGAGTAGAAAATTATTCTGACCTGACGAGGAGATGCGTACGTCCTTTCACAAGACAGTCGGTTTCCATCTCCTGAAAACCTGAAGCTGGCCCTTTTAACACTGCTCTCAGACTCAGAGTTGTGGACCTTTTCACTGTCTCCTTTTTCTTCCTCCCCCTCCTTCTCCTCTTCTCTTTGCTTCTTCTTCTTCTTCCGGTTGCGACGTTCTTTGGCACTTTTGGAACTAAATTGGGAGGCTTCCGAAGAACTGTCCGTCATTTCTCCACTAAAATCCCCACTTGCACATGCAGCAACTATGGCCTAATAAACACATATAAAATAGAAAAAACAAGAACAATCTAACTTTTGTAACTGTACATTTGATTAACAAGCAGTTAATGTCAAATAATTACTGCAAACAAATGGCAAAGAAAACTGAAAGGATACAAACAATGAAGAACATGGCCAAAAAAAAAGTATTTAGAATTATTTACTGTTTTCTTTATTCCTCGTTTTTCAGTTCTTCAAACTTTCAGTTTTCGATTGTTCTTATGCTGTTTTGGCTATTATTTACAGTTTGAACTGCAAGTTAATGAAATGTGCAATACAAAAGTTGTTATTGTTATAATATGGATGATGATTATTATCATCTCATATTTTATGCAATACAAAAAAAAGAAGATTTTGTTTAAATGAACCTGTGCATCTGCCTGTTGCTTTTTGAGCTGTTCCAGCATGGCCTGAAACTCTTCCTCTTTCTGCTGAACCTCTGCTAAGGTAGCCTGGTTCTGTTCATCATAGGCCATGGCCACAACAGCCAGGATTAAATTCACAAGGTAGAATGAGCCCAGGAAGATGACAAACATGAAGAACATCATGTAGGTCTTCCCAGAAGCACGAAGAGTCTGCAAAAATATAATCAGCCATTATCACACAGATTCACTAAACCGACTGTGCTAATTATAGTTATAAATCTGTTTGCTGACCCATAGATTAAACAAAAGATTCTTCCCAAAATGTTTTATTGGTTTGGGGCATGGTGCATCAGATGGGTAAAGTATTCACTGACAATTATGTCAAATAATTTATTGATAGTTATATCAATTATGTAAGGTAATTCAAACAAAAATGTTCAGGCATTTTTCTGAAACATTTTCTGAACTATTTACATATAACTTAAAACATTTGCTTTACAAGTAGTTTTTGCTCACCAAATGACCACAGCATCAATAATACTAGCACCAAGCTGTTCATTCATAAAATGAATTTAGACAAATTAATGCTACTTCCATTAATTTAGTTAAATTAAATTTTGTAAAGTAGTAACTTGTAACTTAATAGGCCAATACTGTACTAGATTCAGTGTTTCAACTTTAAAGAGTAAGTTGCCTTTTTTGAAGTATGGTATTGGTTTTGGGCCTCCATTGGGCTGTTTAGGTTATTTATATATGATCATTCATAGAAAATAATAAAGGACTGGTGACAGAAGATTTGGCTGGTTCAAGAAATTGTTGGGTTTTTTTTAAAGAAAATGGTGCTTTGGTTTTGTTTAATGACATCCCTGACAGATAAGATATTAACAGGATAGTAATAACTGGAATCCTCATTCAGGATTACTTTCATAATTTAAACACTGTGTCTTAAACACTGTGTGTTGCAAGTGAGCACCTGTTTTTTACACTGCTTTGCTTAAACTGCAGACAAACATGACTTTAATATCTTTTCTATCAAAATGGGTAATGGGTAAAACAACACAATAGACAAGCAAATGTTCTCCATATCACATGCTTTCATCCTCAGCACACACAAAATAATTAAAGCCTTTATATGAGCTTCAGGGCAAACATTTACTGAGGCAAACAAAGACCTAGACACAGGTGCAGTGGACATCCATTAGGCAAATTCAGCGAGCAAATGCAGCACATTTGTCCTCACTCAAATTTCATGATACACACACACACACACACACACACACACACACACACACACACACACACACACACACACACACACACCTGTTGGTAGAGAGTCTCCCAATAATCTTGAGTCATCAGTCTGAAGAGAGACAGGAAGGCCCAGCCGAAGCTATCAAAGCTGGTGTAGCCATAGTTTGGATTTCTACCTGCTTTATAGCAGAAATAGCCATTTGGACAGTTCCTGGAGAACAGTCAACAAAAACAGATTAGAAACAGTCATAAACAGGCAACATTTGACACTATTGAATATTACTGTGGGTGCAGGATTTCGTTCCAACCAAGCAGAAGGCACACCTGATTTCACCTTTGTAATCAGTTGGTCTTGGTTTTCAGTTACTCAGGTGTGGCTTCTTCTTGGTTGGAATGAAAACCTGCACCCACAGCGGCCCTTTCTGGACAGGTTTGAGACCCCTGCTGTACATGGTGGTCATTGCTGACTTACCCTGACTCTCTTGTAAGCCCACAGATCAGCGGGTCTTTCTTCCCGGGAATGGTATAATAATTAGCTACAGGAAAACAGAAGAATAGTTTTCAGTCAAGTCTTGTGGATGAATTTACACACAGTGTCCAGCCACACGCGATAGTATATAAACTTCATTACTGACCGGGTCAAATCCATTATCTCTGGGGTTTATTTACTTTGTCATTTTTAAAGACTTTGAAAACAGCAGCTGCCTTTAACATTTTGAAAACATTTCAGAACAAATGGACCAATAGAAACAGGAAAAACGTTTCATTAACTGCCATTACAAATCAAGAATGTTCTACTGCTTTGGAGATTCAATGCTTTGTTCCAACAGCAACAATATATTAACAGTATGTTTTTTCTGTACATGATTGTCTTAAATGTTTTATACATGCTTGTGTCTAAAATTACAAAACATGTGTCTTAAAATGACCACACTTTTAAACACTTGCATTAAAATTAATAAAATATTTGTATTTGCTTGTAACTTGTTAGCTTAAACATTTCCAAACCTCTCTCTCTCTCTCTCTCTCTCTCTCTCTCTCTCTCTCTCTCTCTCTCTCTCTCTCTCTCTCTCTCTCTC